>CM032177.1:31213750-31293226 GCA_018908115.1 Anopheles rivulorum | reverse complement strand
GATAGCATCTTCCTTCATAATAGACCTCCGCTAGTGTATACGAGACATCGATCAATTCCCAACACGACAACAGATGACTTCCGAACGGTCATAGGAAGCATATCTCAATCCAAGCAAATACCCAGGCTCAGAACAAGTGGCATATACCTAAGACAGAACTTCACCTTCTGATGACAGAACTTCAGAGACATTCTGATTGAAGGATTTGCTCATAACCTTTTATCCTTGCCAAAAGGAGCACTTGTTTCGACATCTGTGATGGCTGTTCTGTTACTAATCTTGTGAATATACTGCAGTAGTTAGCTTTGTCTGATTTCACAAAGGCTGTCTTGATAGACATTCACCATGAAATAGGTCATTAGTACCCTAGCCTATCACCAACAATTATAAACGGTGTACAGTACTCAATAACAGCTTTTAATTAATTTCTTCCCATGCAATCGAACAACCCCATATGGAACTAATCGACATTACACACCAAAAACGATTGCAAACCCAGATGTGTTTAACGTCAAGCAACATTTGATCTAAAAGCACCAAACCTCATAACTCGGTTGTGTTAACTTCGTTCGATAAATTCTACCACGATCGTCAGGATCGGGTCGCTTATCGTCGCTTACGCGCTTATCGGCGCGCATTACTTTTTTTCTCATTTATTGCATATTTTCCTTCGTTTGCGGCCGGGAAACCGAGAAGAGTGGCATGGGCTGCCAAAACACCACACAGCTTCTTTAATCGCAATATAAACATATTGTTGCAATAAACGCGAACGATAACAACGCTCGAACCATGCTTCGCACCTATCGGCTCATTCGCTTTGGTCCTTTCATCGGTCGGCACGACAAGCAGTGTAGGGTTAATGCTTGCACAGAAAAAAAGAGAGGTGATGTATCGTATCAGCATGTCAAACGTGAAATCTTTCTTCTTATTGGAACCTCATTATATGCATATTTATTCTTTTTTCATTTTGTCCGATTTTTTTCCGAGCATTTCCGAGCATGCTCGGAAAAAGGAACGTGAAGAAATTATAGCTAAATATCGCATACACAGCGTGAAACCCTCGAGCTCATTACATCTCCGGTGCGATAATGTCCCCGGAGCGTTATGCATTTACATACAAATACGATTTCGTTTAAAACATATATTTACAATGCGCATGTTTGTTACGTTTCGCCTGTTGCTATGAATGTGTTCGGTAATATATTTAGTGCCGTTTTGTTGATATTTACTTTTCATTTGAAAATCGTTGCATTTAAAAGCATTTTTTTTATGTGACAAGGCAAGTGTCTAAAGCAAAAAATTGAGCGTTTGATGTTTGCGATGTACTAACGGAATGATGAAAAAATCAATCCAACACAGAATAAATGTGGACAATAATATACTCATAATGACTCAGAATGACTTTGGTGTTCTTACGTGGCAATTGACAATGGTCTTAATTTTTTAATTGTGAGTATGAAATGTAACCTCAGGACATCGAAACTTCGTTCACCCGTCCATGTTCAGAGGCTTACGGCACTCTATTTTCGACATTCGACTTCTAGGAGTCAGAGTGACGTCCATTCTGCTTTATGCTACCCAAGTTACTACTACCAATGAAATCTCTCTCTCTCTCTCTCTCTTTGGCTTAACGACCTACCAGGTCATGCCGGCCATCAAATGGCTTACTAGACTATTAGATACCACGTAGTTGCATAGTCAGTGCTCACTACGGGGGAACGGTCCGGATGGGATTTGAACCCGGTCCGGTCGTGGTAGGGACTAGCGCCGTTTCCAAATACACCACCGAGCCGCCAATGAAATCATTATCTACTAAGAGTCAATCAAGTAACATCCATATTTTAAAAAATGTTCATTATGATACACGAAATACTAAGCAAATATCCAACGATATGTGCAATGCAAGGTACAAATTAAATTGCAATGGCGGAGTGATGCGCCGGCGCACTAACTAAATGCATCGATAAACTGTAAAGTATAATTGCTTTACTTCTCAACATTTTTGTTGGATGATTATGTTGTTTCATTTAATGTTGAATGTTATGATTAATTGAACAAATAAAAAAATCAAAGGAAATATTATCCAACGTCACTGTTTTCGAATTTAAAACTATTTATCTATTATTATTATTGTAAATAATGTCAGCGTGTAAAACTTTTGGAAAAATAATTTCTTCCAATCACGTTGCGCATTGTTACACTTACCGTCGGCTTTACCACGTGGAGTGACTACCTTGAAAGCACTTGTCATCGCCGAACCGTTGCTTCCGTTGCCGTGCACAGACGGATTACTGTTCGCCGTTAGTAGCAAGTTTGGACTCATCGGTCGGGCGATGTTAACACCGTTGAGTGAACTTGCCTTGTTTTCATCTGTTACTGCCGCAGATTCCGTGTTTGCACCTTTACCGATCATTACGCTGATGTTGTTATTATTGTTACTGTTGGCACCGTTTGGACTCGCACTGACACTATTCAGCTTGATGTTTACCATGGTAACGCTAAAATCCAGCGGTAACTGAGATTGCAATGGTTGCTGTGATATTGATTGCATCGACTGTTGATGCGTTTGGGGCACTTCACTTACTTCCATCATTTAAACACGATCGCTTTGAATAATAAACTTGTCGTTTGCTGCACGGGTCCTACCATGGACCGGTTGCCATTAATTAGCTGCATACAATGCGTCGCATCTAATTGTTGCACTATTTTTCTTTTTTTGTATTTCACCGAGAAAAATACCTTGTTTTTAACTTCACTACTGTGCACGCAAAACGGCACAGAACGTTACGCACATTAAAAACTGAACCAGATAAACATTTCCCATTTATATTCACCACAAAACGAGCTGGCGCTGAATCATTACTCATCCACAGAAAGCATCACACACTCGCGACATCTGTTACCGGATCAAGCACAAATTCGCAACCAGACGTCGTGCCTTCTTTTTTGTCGACANTTGTTGCACTATTTTTCTTTTTTTGTATTTCACCGAGAAAAATACCTTGTTTTTAACTTCACTACTGTGCACGCAAAACGGCACAGAACGTTACGCACATTAAAAACTGAACCAGATAAACATTTCCCATTTATATTCACCACAAAACGAGCTGGCGCTGAATCATTACTCATCCACAGAAAGCATCACACACTCGCGACATCTGTTACCGGATCAAGCACAAATTCGCAGCCAGACGTCGTGCCTTCTTTTTTGTCGACAGTCGACTGTAAGCATGTGTTTGCTGCACTTCTTCGTATCACGCCCGCTGTCCTCGTCAGAGTTCAGTTCGCTACTGTTTGGCCGTTCATTGATGTGGGCTCGGCAAAGATTCAATGATTGCCGCTGATTCAACGACCACCGTGGAATGAGTAATGTTGTTGATGTTGTTCTATCTGCTTCCCACCGGCACACGCGAAACGTCGGCATGCTTTATCTCTTTTCATCTGGCTTCGCAATTTATGCTCAGGCAGCTACGCGAGTTTGTTTGGTGGTCGTTCATGGCTGCCTTCGATTCTGCATTCACCAACACACTGTATCGTTCGGCAAAGGGGTGCTTGCTCAAAAGCTCACTCTCATCCACTCTCTTGCAAATCCCTAAGCCCTGGGATTGATGTTGCGTGCCAGATGCTCTGATGTTTGCGGAAAAGCAAAAGACGAACCAAAGCCACGGTTGATCCTCAATCCGAAACCAGCAAACACGCCGCCAACCACGTCCGCGTTACAAAGGCGCAACATTCACAACACTCCTAGTTCCGCTGCAAACGGGCACTGAGAAAATCGAGCACTGATAAGCGTACTCGAACCGTCAAAAAGATCAACAGATTTCAGCAGCGAAGCCACGCCTTCCAAGGGAACGGCGCTGGTACGTTGTGTACCCCATTTTATTTCACGCCGATAGCTTTCTAGCTCGCTTTAGCGCACAGCGTCATGCTGGAGAAATACTGTCCTTCTCACTATTCTCATCGCGTAGTGAAAAAAACAACTCACCCCTAACAACCAGATGTGAGAATTTCTACATGAGAGTTGAGATTTTCACCTCTTCTCACCAGACGGTGGTGGATTTATTGTGGTGAGTTGGTGCATCACACTGCTGAGAATCAAATTCACTCTTTCGTTTCGTGTTTTTTTTTGTCATCAGAGATTTGGCTGCATTTACAACCACGCGTTGTGAGAAGTTTGCAGAAAAACGCTCTTCGAATTAGATTCATCGCATCGGAGAAAAATAAACAAATGATTAGGAAGCCTGTAACACAGGGTGGTTGTGAAAGAAAAGGTGTTAAAACTTTTCTTAAGATCTATACATATACTTTTTAAAATTGTGGCTCTGGTTTGGAGTACCATAGAAATTGTTTCGTTTTATTTGTGATTATTTATTCCAACGAAATTAAAAAATTGACTAAGAGTTTTAGTACAACCAAAAAATATAATAAAACAATAAATACAATATAAAGTCGAATGTAGAATGTCCTCGTTGCATGAANATTAGGAAGCCTGTAACACAGGGTGGTTGTGAAAGAAAAGGTGTTAAAACTTTTCTTAAGATCTATACATATACTTTTTAAAATTGTGGCTCTGGTTTGGAGTACCATAGAAATTGTTTCGTTTTATTTGTGATTATTTATTCCAACGAAATTAAAAAATTGACTAAGAGTTTTAGTACAACCAAAAAATATAATAAAACAATAAATACAATATAAAGTCGAATGTAGAATGTCCTCGTTGCATGAAAGAAAACAAAACTGTTAAAGCTACTTAAACAATACATACAGCATTTATCGTTATCACTTATACGTTTATGGCGTTCACATGCACAATCAGTGAGCCAACGTTGCAAACTGATTCAATTGGATTATCAGCGCTAGCGTACCAGATAATCTATACGGCATGACTGGAAACATTTTTTGACCAATAAATTAATTTTTCACGCGTATGCGTTTCCAACGCGCAAATGAGACCAATACGTCAACCGTACTAGCCAAATCAATCAAGCGCCAACAAAGCGACAATTTATGGCAATTTCGAAACTCAATACAAAACTGATTTTATTGCGCCAGATTGTTTGATTGCCGCTGGCCGAAAGTGATAATCTCAGAAGTGATGAATGTGCGCTATTTTGTGGCTGCATTCAATAAAAGCATTTTACACCTTTCCATACAGCGTGTTTGTTGGCGCACAAATAGAGGAACCGAATGCGCTTAGATAAGCGGTTAGGTTGGAAAATCTTTAATGCTATCTGGCAATACAGAGGTTGATTGCTTTGCGCCACACATTATCCTGACACTTTCATCAATTGTTATCAAATCATGTTGCGCAATAAGGCCGGACACGGAATTTGGTGAAAAATTGGCTTCATCGTATTATTGAACGAATTGATATTTGGTTTGTTCACTTTATGTGTTGTTTCAACAAAATTTGTATCGAAATAAACGTTGCAATAATTAAATTTAGATGATACAGATGGTTATTTTTAAGAGGATTCAATTGATTTTATTGTATAAAATACTCGAAACGATGTTTGTATACATCGTACTACAGTGAGATTATTTAGATTTAATTCAATCACCATTCAATTGTCAGCCTCTAACTCATTGATCGGCACATCATCAAAGACCATCGATCAAACGGTTCCACATGTTGTTTTTTCTCTGCCGGTTGAATGATCCAGTTGTGCAAAAATCTTCACACAATCACCCTGGTTTTGCATGGCCCGATTTCGCAAACAAGTTGCACTGCATTCTTTTACGCAATATTAAATTTCAACCCAATCAATCATTCAACGTTTGGAGTCGATAAAAAATGTATGTTTGCCTCACATTGACTGACGTTGTTTATGCTGGTGTTCGTTTTAGCTCGCCGATACCACATGTGTCATCCATATAAAACGGTAACAGGAAAAACATATAAAGTAGCAGATTGATATCGTTCCAAACACACAAAATTTAAGTCATGTTTTTTCACGTGAAACTATCTGAAACAATGGTATGTTTGAAAATGGGGACTTTTCTAAATAACTTTTTTTTAGTCTTTATCAGCATGGTGGCATACTTGTAACCTGTATTGTATTGAATTGAATCCTTTATCTTATCGATTTTAAACCATTCAACCACCTTTAGTGTGTTACACCATAATATATGGTTTGATTATGTTTGGGTCATTCTTGTAACTAGAAGTACCATAATTAGTGAGTTAATCAAACAAGTTAGAATGTATACATGGAGGTGTTATTCCAATAAGCACCAATATTTCGATTGTTCCCAAAGTACACATTTATGGTAGATGTTCCTAGTAATTGCAGACCTGCACATAAAACATCATGCAGCTTTATTTTATAATAAAAAAAAACACGACAACATTTGGTTCAGGTTCTACCTCGTACCACAATATTTGACACCCTAGAGTATCTCTCCCTCAATCCCGCATCATAAGCCACTAGAAGATTTTACAGCACTCCCTTAATGTTTAATCAAGAATGATTTCCTTTCATTATCAGAATGATGACAAAGTTGATATCTTGCTTAGTTTTTATTGAGGATTCATCTTAAAAGCTATAATTCATCACTAAGATGGGACCAAATACTGTCGTAAAAAGGCAACATGGTATCAAGATGGCACACATGATAATATTCCAGTGGATTTTAACGCGTTAATGATGGTGGTGTTGGCTTTTAATTGAGTTGGGGTGGGTGTGGTTCAATCAAATGACAATTGAATTTTTCTAGATGCAGTTGTTCTTCTTTCAAGAAAGCTTTGTCAATGAATCGTAGATCTTTGAAGACTAATTGGTCAATATCAAAACACATACTCTTACCATTGATTGATACACTGTCCTAGTTTTCAAACAAAGCGTAACAAAACTTGAATTTAATTTTATTTACAGAATTTTAAAAGAGCTATTAAAGCTCAAGTTTCAAACAACAAATTAAATGTGTCATTTATAACAAACGTTTTTAGTTTCTCAGAAACAAAATTGAACAAACATTTAACAGCTCTCCCACAACAATACATGACGGGAACTCGCGGGTTCTCGCGCCATCATAATCAATCTTTATTAATTGCTCGTGAATTAAGCGTAACACAAGCAACAGGGTCAAAAATACAATCTTTCACCAATGGCAAAGATGCTGAAATCCACCCGCAACTATTGCAGTCAGTTGTGGATATATACAACGATTGAATGAACGATTGCGGTTTTAAGAGAAATTAGTTTCGCTCAACTCGATTAAATCGATCACGCAACCACGTAGTTGTGACCTCAGCTTACGTGGGTGTAAAGAGGCAAAATGTTTACAACTCTAATTCTGTAATAGATGCTGGTCGGACAACATCAGGTTTATTTAAGTAATGTTGCAGCTCATAGGACTCTGGCAGTAGTTAAAATGTGTTACTGTTACTGCTAGATTTTCATAAGGGTTGTATTAACTTTGCTACATCTCAAATTCCACCACAATACTTGCGAACAAATGCTATGTACCACTGTTCTTAAACAGGCGTTATTAAACGCGACCGTATAAATCGTGGATCCATTAGCACGATGTCAAAGATCACTAGCTTCAATCTAACTCACAATTGCCTGCAACTAAGATTACAAACAGTTTTGTTCTGCCGCCAGTCAGATCAGTTTGAAGGACAATCGCCTGACGCTCGCACTCAGTCGACCGCCGGTTTATGACAGTGACGAGAGGCAGTATTGTTGATGATATCATCACCGATCTTTAGCACAGCATTGTTGGTGATAGACAGAGGATCACTACGCCCGCACTGAGAACCACAGTTTCGCGCTCTGCACCAGCGATCGGAATGTGTGACTCAGGGTGTCGGAACACGGGGTGTCGAATGCGGAATCGGAACTTTCGAAATAAATCTCAATTGCTAGTGCTACGTTGTTTCCTTACAATTGTAAAACAAAACGCAACATATAGTTCTCATGGTCCCAAAGCGAGGAGTTCGCCTATCCAGCCACTCAACACGATCGCTGTGGATCAGTTTCACAACGGTTTCAAGCAATGGTTTCTCGTGTTTATTTGATGCACCCAGAATTGAAACAATTAAAACAACCAATTAATCAATTTAGCAAATGAATCAAAATTAGTCGCTCGTGAATCAGTGAAGCACGGAGCACTGGACTAATAGTGTGTGGTGAGATTGTTTCGGGACGAGTCGAATGGGGCCGAGATGCGCTCAATTCAACCAGAAACATCACAATCCCCACGCTGCTAGCCGGAGAACGTGACATACACCGTCATGTGCGTTCATCGAGAGTGTTATAAATTTTGCAAAGCTCTATTGTACGTAGCAGGGTCAGGGAATGCTTAAGCGATAGAGTGTACACTGAAGCTGGATGTCATTGAATGCATCCGCATAAACTTTCTCACGCCTCGGATTGGCTCGCTGACAATGAGACAGATGACTGGATGGCGATGGAAAAGACCTTTGCGTGGCCTGACGGCAAAGGATCAAATCGGTTGTGTTACTGTAGACGCTGTCACGATCAGCACATTAAAATGATCATGTCAGCAAAGGGGTTGCATACAAATGCAGCGTTACAGGCGTAGCGAATTGATGTTGGTATATGATGGTTTAATATGCGTTTGGTTTTATCCAATTTTGATGGAATGGCTACTGAAATTTATTATTAGTAAGTTGTTGTATACTCTGAACGTTTAAATGAATTGGAATATGGAGTGTAAGCAAATAATGTTGCTGTTGTACTGTTGAAATTCATTCGAAAATATGAGTTAAGATTTCATTAAACATTTGTATGTTTGATGTTATATGATTTTACGATTTTATGATAAAACCAATCTAAAACACTATTATTCAAATTTCAAAATAGTTTGTATAAATATGGAAATTCCAAAATTTGTTCATGCCTTCGTTCCACACTACATGTAACTTTAATTTTCTTCATTACTCAGCAGCACTGTTAACGTTCCTCGGGATTCATTTAATTTTGGCGCCATTCTAATTAAGCATTTTGAGCACGACGTCTCTACCATCTTCAACGTCTCACCCATAGTCTTGAGAAGTTGTAACACAGTTCCTGCTGAGCAAAACCATGTATAATCATGCTTCTTCAGAGTTTGCTCAAAAGATTGAATTAATCTCGCTGCCCCACCAATTAACGATCCAAACCATGAATTGTCGCGCGCCCTGTCTGTGGTTTTTGGGGGATTTATTTTATCAACTCTACCAGCCGCAAGGTTTGGACAGAAGTTTACAGCGAAGCGTGAGTGGAACCTCGAAAATTACGGTCAAAGTTGATCATCAAGAGCACCGATGTGCTAAGAAAATTGACGCCATTTAGTAGAATTCGGGCTAGTGTGGTGTGGGTGTCCGGATTCTATAAGTCTTGATTACGCCTTGGCATCTTTGCGGCGAAGGATGGATGTTCGGCGTTGAATTCCGTGTGTGGGTGAGAGTGATTCAGTTTGGATTTCGTCGGGTCTTGATCTCAATCAAGTGTACGAAGGATCACACCATCCATGACGGCTAACAGTGTGACAGACTGTCGGGTGACTGATACGGTGCTGTGTACGTTACGGAACCAGTGCGAACGGAATCGAGAAAAAGTCAAAGTAACGCTTGAGGACACAACATTTACATTTCAAAGAGCAGTTTACCTTTTTTGTACAAAATCGTTCTTCGCTTCTGTTTGCAGTTGAAGGATTGTTTCAACCCGTTCTGAACCTTGCCGCAAGAAAAATAATATGTACAAAGGATCGAATCTTACAACGAAGCGCCGCAGGAAAAAATAGCTGAAGAGCTGTTATTTACATATGTTTTTCCAACCCGGTTCGTTCACATGGACATGGTTTTGTGTGATAGGAACTGCTCGAAAAGGTGGCCTGGAGCGATAGCAATAAGTATTACACATCACTTTTGTTTCAGTTGTATTAAAGCATTCCGTGTGTTATTTTGTATTGAAGAACATAAAAGACCCACTTTACGAATGTTCTAAAGTACTTAACAAGGAAAAATAAAAAAAGTAGATGAAGGTAAATAAGATAAACTACATTGTATAATATATTTTGCGATTCTTTAAATACGATTTATTGTTAACCAAACACAACAAGCAACGCATCAACATATCTAATTACATTTGTTGCTGTGTAATCTACGCCGTATCGACGTTTCTTGATTCTTCAGGCGAATTATAAGCACTAGGTGGTGATTCGCTTTATGACGAATTTCCAACTATTTCAACACCAACGAGGTCACGCCATGCCCCATGTGCTACAGGTTTCCGTGACCAGCGCGGAGTTTGGAACCCCTTTTCACGCCCCATTAAAGGGTAGCTCAATGTCCGGTTAATTATTCATAGATTTAATCATGGATAAGAATCTTTCCAATGCAGCGAGGGACTCTGGCAAGGATTTGTATCATTCGTAGCATATGTAGCCGGCAATTAAAGTGACCGAACCGAGTATTTCATTCCCAAGCGGGCCGTCTCGTTCATACGGCGTCTCGTACAAATGTCAGTCCTTTGTCGTTCGTTCGCCGATTCGAGCTGTGCATTATTCACTCCATCGTATTAATTAAATACTAATTCTCTAGCTATTAGCGTGATATGTCTGTGACATGAATCAACGCAAAAATCCATTAGATAATCAGGTTTCGATGTGCACGTGAACCACAATGGATTTACGTTTTAGGTTCTACGCTAATGGAGTACATACTCAAGGTTGCTGGTGATCGTACGACGTTAGTTATTGATTTATTTACTGGAGTTTTATAACAAACTAGTAATTGGCTATAAATAAAACAAATGCTTTAATTAAAAATCGTAGTACAAATGAAAGATACTAGCAAACTATATCGACACACATCAACACAAACAATACGTTTTCCTATCCATTCGTTGCAAGAATCGTCGCAATTCATTTCAATGCGTTCATCAGAATTAATTTAACTGTTGCTGTATCCATTACGAGGCCAGCGCAGATCTGCTTGGCTCACCCGTTATGCGTATTAACAAGCTTATTCAGGAGGTTTGTTGCATAAACTGTTTAAGCGCTTAATTATCATCATCCGGTCGCAAAAGCATCCCTCTCATCATTGTGATGCGTTGTCGGCATATAAGAGATTGGCGGTATGAAAACGAACTTGGTTAAGAGTTGTAGTTTGATTCCGTAGCGTCGATGCCATTTCAGCGATGTATACAATTATTATAGTTGCATTTTGAACTTCGTTTACCATAAAAGTTAAGTGCTAAATGACGTAAACAAATAAATAAATAAATAAATAAGTAAAGCATAAATACATGTCCTCTTGATGCGGGATGAGACTCTTCTCACAAAAGCAGTAAGGATTTTACTGATCACAATGTTCCAAACGTTGACTAAAGTCCAATGATTATAAACTCTCTAATGTTTATCGAGAACGGATTAACGATTTGGAATCCGCCTACTGCGGGAGACGATCTTTTTATATTTGGTGTACACATTATCACCACCAACGGAATGATTTTTCACGAAACTCTCGATCCTACCAATTGAACGACTTTTGTGGTTTTATAGCGTGGTAACGCGCGATTACATGCCCACACTCCCACACCAAGCCAAAACATCCAACAAAACAGGTGTATTGATATTAGAGCACAATCCCTTAGGTGCCATTTGTATTCCAAAGGATCGTCCTTAAGGAAACGCACTGGAAAAGACGCTGAGCCGTTCCATGTCCACCAATGTACGATTCAAAGGTCCACTGGGGACGGCTTGAAATGTGTTCGGCTGGTCCAAGTGAACATAAAAACTGTCAAACTAACTAAATGTCGCTATTTGATATTGCTTTGCCACCCTTTGGGTCACAAGATGACCAAATACATTAAATTTCATGGCCAAAGTGTAGGTATGATTCCAATCGTAACGATGGCTGGTACTCCTGAAAGAAAGAACGAAGACGACAATTTATAAACATTAACAATTTGACTGAATTGTAAACAAGACCGAGCGCTTTATCAAGTTATGAATAAAAGAGGATTAAGTAAAAAATCGTTCACAGAGACAGATGTTTGCTCTGTTCAATCCGATAAATGTTGAATTAATGTTTGAGACCACGATCTTCTGAGTGTGTGCAATAAATGTTAAAAGGGTCGTCTGCGAGACAATTCTTCCACCGACGATTTTCTTTTGGATTCCTTCCAAAAGGAACTTTTTGTTGCTTTTTCCACAGGAAATAACACTTGCTGGAATTCATGCGAAGGTCAATCGAAGGAATAATTTAAAATTAATGTATTTTCATTTAACAATAGTCATACAGTTTGTTTGTAATAATTTATCGATATTTTTATCGTAAGAATTCTACTGGAGTATGCTTATAAGCCGATGGAGATTATACTTCAGCAAATTGAATAGCTTTACTTAATTATAAAATAATATGAAAGAATATCTTAAAATGAAACACCATTATATGGAAAAATTGAATGTTTCAGCGTTTATTTCTTAAAACTTCTTGTGGTACGTGTTGATGAAAGGATGATGTATGTACTTTTACAAAATTAGCAATGTAAATTAACTACTCTACAAACACTCTACTTAAAATATTCGATTAAATACCGACCAATGTTGTGCACGATGCGCATAACAACGCCATTGCCATTCGTGCAATTATATCAACGCATTTTTAAATACTCTCATCAGTTGGTCCTGTTTATCGATTCTTTGAAGAAAGACTAATATCAATTTACTATCCCATCAGTAAACATGACCACCCCGTTTATTGATGGCATGTATCGCATTCATCGCGTGGCCTCCGCGGAACCGTATGAAAAATGGATTGAATGATCAATTTTAATTATTCATCAATATGAGCTTGGCAGATAGCGAAGCTATCGCATCCGGCAGACCCACTCAGTCCACTTCCGGTACGGACTGTTTGATATGCCAACCTTTAGCAAGCACGGTGATGGGCGGGCTCAATTGGGGAGAATGTTTTAATTTGTGGCCGTAATGAAACACACTCGTCAGGTTTCATGGCCCGATTCTCGCTCGATAATTTCCGATTGCCACGAGCGATTGTTTTCCGATGGCTTTTCGATAGCCCATAAAGTACACAAAGTCAATAAAGGTACACCCATCTTGCATCCATGTTTGGTGGATTGCTGGACGGGAGGAGTGCTATTTGAATTATAAATAACAGGCTGGTTAGCGCTTGGAGTAGGTCCTAATTCAGTTGTGGACGATTGGGTGTCGTCGAACTAAAGCTACGATTATTACGTTTCGGATCGTTAGTTCCACGGTGCAAAACAAACAAACTTTCGACTAGATATAAGATACATGTTCCAATGGGCCCAGTGGTTGGTTAGTATCTATTCGAAATTACTCTAGGTCTTCTTTTCCTTATGTTGGTGCCGTAACATCAAGCGGATTTAATCTGCTTTCTTTAGATTTTATTTACTATACTTTGCTGGGTCTGTGGCATACCTGACATAGCTCTTCTAACTATCGAACAAAATATAAAAATAAAAAATCTTTTGGACACTATACGTTGAATAAACTATTAATTTAGTCTAGCATACACTTCTAATATTTAAATCATAAAGTTTATATTAAAATTATAGTATATATGTTTTAAATATACACTATGAAATACCTTGTTTCTTCAAGTTGAAAAGACATATAAGCCATAAATTGTGCTTTAAGATGCATTAGCAATACTCCAAAGATTGATTTCGTTTTCTTATCATCCTGCGCATTATTGTAAATTCTTGAACAATACCATTTTAGCTGGTTATACCGTTTTGTCCCTATTTGATTTGTGTTGGTAGCATGTTGTTAACACGTGCTTTGAATAATGGCATTACTCAACTCAGGTTTGTGGATGACTTGTCTGTTGATCGATGTTATTTTTTATGTCCTCTACTATGGTATGCTGTACAAGCTGTACAGAATCGAAAAAAAACGCGTTTTGCCTTTGTCAACCCTAGTTCCTTTCGAGTATTTCAATAAAAGAATAGAAAAAAAACCATTTCCACGTCATACGAGCCATCCGAAGCAGTTCATTGATCCTAACTTCGTTCGACGTTAACACAGAGGGCTGCCGCAAGGAAACAGAAAAGGATTTTTCAAATATTTTTCCACTTGTCTTGTATTGACTAATGCAATATAGTCAAAATCTTTGATTTATGACCAACTTGTGAATGCGAATAGTTTACATCCGTTCGAATTTGGTTGTAAACAGTGACTAATAACGTGGAAGAATGACGACAAAATACGAATGTCCGGGAATGTGATGAAAAAAGATATTTTTTTTTCAAAAAAAAAGCATTTTATGAAGAACTAGTCCTTCATCTCAAACACCAACGGCTATATTTTGTGATTTGAAAGAGCAGCATGTTAAATGTGTAGTCAAAGTAGTACGTAATGCAGATCTCGATTTGAACCGGATGATGGATTGTGTTAACGTTGAAATGGACAACGATAATGGCGTATAATTGCGTCCATTACAACACCCATTTGTTTTACCGTTTATATGGTCATCGTTGGACACATCTGAATGCATTTTGCACGAACATGGTCTCATTTTACTTTCTGTCAGAATCTATTTGTTTTGCACAGCTCCACAGCTTTTTTTCTATTTCATGGCTTCCATTTCACTGTATAATCAGCATCGAACAACATGGATGGCATGATGATTGCAATGATAAATAGAACAGAAAGGGTGAGATCATGATATGCTTCAAATTTAGCATGAAGCAATGATATATTGTAGAACGTTAAGCCTTTTATAAATAGCATATCACCATTTTCTTAACGATGTCCGATTTGGGTTGCCTTACGTTTTCGACATTCTTGGAGAAAGATAAAACTGATAACAGTACACTCTTGTCAGCGCCGATGATCGTATCGTTACCCAACGGCTTGTATGTTCATTGATTTAGTGCCAATTAGAACACGAAATTAACCAACTTATCTTAACTAACTGGTATATACCGACCATACTGGTGACGTTTGCGTGTTTGGGACTAATCTATTCTAATCCTCACCTGCATACGTCATGGATGATATCACAAACAAACGTGATGGTTTCTTTCTCTAGTGGTATTTCCACGTGGCAAGATTCTTCTGCAATAAAGAAGGTGAAAAACTAGTATGAGCATAGGTAACAGCAAAGCCTTTGTCAAGAATGGGTATTAAATCGTGAAAAAAGTCCAGTTCTCTTATGGTAATGATTTTGTGATTTGACAATAATTAACCTATCTAATCTGTTTTATCTATATAAGACACCTTAAAGGCACCTATCCTGAAAGGTTACTTGTGTACTTTAACAGTATATGTTTACTTTATTTTACATTATACAGCATACATTATCGTCGTTATTTGTACTCTCTTCCTCATTGGTTGTATCACTGATGATAAGTCACCTAACACAGGCAAGTTCGAATGAATGATGAAGGTCCAACTTTTTTTTTTCCAACTACCAACTACCAACTTGATTTATGGTCATAAATCAAAGGTTTTGGTAATATTGCATTCAATGGACAATCCTTTTTCTTTCATCCATCCTCTAACGCACCATGTAAAGGGGAAAGAAGGATCGATGCACTGTTTCCCCCTGGAAGGCTAGTGTAAAGGGAAAATTTTCAATATTAGATAATTCCTTTCTATGGGTTGCACATCATTTCCCAGTGACTGTACGGAGAGCTGAATTGACAATTGGACATGGATTTGTTTTGTCGTTTTCTAAAGAATAGCCAGCAAGAAATTGGCGAAAGGAAGAAAGAAACGGAATAAATATATTCATTCACATCACGCATCACATCATTCCGAGTCAAATGAAATTTACACAAAAACACAGGAAAATTATGTAAAGGAAATTACAATATTGGATTGTACATTGAATATCCTAATGAATACATCGATCGCGACTTGAAATCCAACCGCTGAATGACGGTTAATTTGAGCATTGTTGGCTAAAATCAACGGCAGATCTGAAGCAGAGCAATATAAATAATTGACTTAAAATTTGCCATTTATGAACGATAAAAACCAAGACACCTTAGATGAAATAGGAATAGTTTTTCTAGATATGTTACCATTGCAATATGGATCATCAGTAACATTGTGTGGGTGGTCCTTTGTTGATTTAATGCGGTCACGGGTCATCAGTAATCTATTGGCAAAACAATCGCTCGTGGCAATTACAAATATCCTGCGTGAATCGGCAACCTGACCAGTGTGTTTCATAACGACCACAGTAAACATCGGATACAACGTTTGTTAGTAGGAATGCTTTATATGCTGGATGGTGGTTGAGTTTGCATGCACCGGAAGTGGAGTTGATAGCTCCGCCGGAAGTGCAACTTCACTGTTTGCCACGTACATATTGATGAATAATTAAAATCGATCATTCACTCCATTTTTCATACAGTTCCTCGGAGGCCACGTGTAGCGTGGCTTGTACTCACGATGAATGCGGAACATACCAGCAACGGGGTGGTCATGTTTACTGATGAGTTAGTTGATTAAAATTAGTCTTTCTTCATCAACGATACAAAGCTTTAGGAGGAGACAACAAAGGCAAATATATGAAGTTGCATCGATATGATTAAATTGCCACAATAATTGTTGTATATTTTGCAGGCGATGATACTGATGTGAATGTGTTATGGTATGCTTACAATTATATTTAAATTTCACTAATTTCAATTATAATATTAGTCAAATCAAGAAAATTTCATCACCGACGTACATAATTTGGAAATTATTCTTCCCTTACTTACCACATAAACTCAAATGATCTTGTTGTCCAATATCTATTCGACGTTTTTTTTTTGATTGAACACGACGAACCAGTCATAGCGAATGAATTTTTATTTAATCTTCTTTTATTCCTGAATTTACTTTTGCGACTTGTTTACAGTTCAATTAAATTCATATTTTTTTATAAACTCATTAATTTTTTTTCCTCCGCCAGTTCTATTCACTATTACATTTGGAATATTACCTGCACACTGGCAATGAAATTTATTGCATTTGGTCATTTTGTGACCCAAAGGGTGGTGAATCAATATCAAATGGCAACATTTAGTTATTTAGACAGTTTTTTTTTTTCGTTGGGTCACATTGTCCGATAACATAGCATTTCAAACCGTCCCCAGTGAATGTTCGAATCGTCTATTGGTGGATGTAAAGAGTTGTGTCGGTTACAGTGTGCTGCCATTGGGGCGATCCTTCGAAATACAAATGGTACCTTAGGGATTGTGATCTAATATCAATCCGTAGGTTTTACTGCACAGCTAAGTTAGGATTATGGCGTGGAAGTGTGGAAATGTAATCGCGCGTTACCACTCTATAAAACCACAAAACTCGTTCAATTTGTAGGTTCGAGAGTATCGTGAAAAAAGTTGTTGATGAGAGCGAGTATCATTATAAGGAGATTACCTCTCGCCAGGATGGAATGACATTGCACTAATCCATTCTCGATAAATATTGCAAATTTATAAGAATGTCGAATTCTAGCCGAAAATTGGGCTGAAAATTCGCCATTGAGACACTGTGTAATTTTACACTTTAGTTCCTTTTTAGGAAAAAGACATAGGTGGCAGAAAATAAATCATTTTGCTGTTTCATTTAACTTTGATTAGGGACTAGGGACGATTAACCTAGCGGAGGAACTTATTTGTCTCATTGGACACATGTCGGCTGTCATCATCTTCCATAAACCATAGAGTGAAAACTGGTGAATGTTTCAAGTATGACTATGTCTCTATACTATTTTGCTTGAAGTTATTGGCATGGTGAAGTAGTTTATTTTCATATTCACTCAGTCCATTTTGTGTTAAATGAAGAAGAATATAGAAGAGATGTTGTGACTTCCAGTATTCAAAATATGCGCATTAACCAAATAAAAAAAAATTAACTAGTTTTTTTTTTATATCGGTGACAAAAAACTATTCACAGGCTTGCCACACTCCTTGCAATAGAAAACTACAGCTGATATATTCCCTGCTGTTCTTATTAAGGTGCAGTGTGCTACACGGGTCACTATAATTACAGGTATGAACTGTACAAATGCCTTGCCACAACGGAATAATTGCTATCTTTGATTACATCCATGAATAATTTAGCCAATGGGGCAATGGCGTTGTGAGCTGACCTTGTCAGACGAGTTGACCTAGGTTACAAAGCGTTTATATGGATGATTGTTTATTTTATTCTATTACTGAAATCAAATGAAATTAAATTGTATTTCCATTTTTTCTTAGCTTACTAATACTTAAACTAATACCAGTAATGAAGCTTACCATTGGGGCGCTTCAAATTTAACTTTACTGAGAAAAAAAACTTCGGACCTAAATGGTAGACTTTCAAAACCACGCGCTGTGAAGCCTTGGCACCCATCCACTACCAGTAAATTTCAAAAGTGTAATAAAGCATCAAAACATTTCGTCTCCCACTCGTAGTTCGGATAGCCCCTGCTAAATGGTACCAATTTTCTTGAAACACTTCATCGGTGCGCTTGATCCTCATTTTGGACCGTAATTTCCGAGGTTCCACTCACGCTACTCTACAAGCTACTGTCCAGCACTAGCTGCTGCTTGGTAACTTGATAAAATAAATCCCCAAACCCGAGTCAGGGCGCGCCACGATTCATGGTTTGGATCGTTAATTGGTAGGGTAGCGAGATTAATTCAATCTTTCAAGCAATCCAAGCTGACGGTGAGCAGTACATTCATGCGCTGCTTCAGAAAGAACTTTGATACCATTGCTCAAGAAAATTGGTGACTGACGGTGACACGGAGCAATGGGGTTGTGGCTAAGCGCTTAATTAGAATGGCGCCAAACAGAAACGATGGGTCTTCACGGTCGAGAGTTTCGAAACAAACTTTAAATAGCTTTCCTTTACAGTAAATAGAGTAGTTCCCATTCTTTTTTTATTTAACGTTTGTAATTCTTCGCGAAATTAGATAATAGTAAGATAAACTTCCAGCCTTTCGAAGTTTAGTAGTAAGGTAGTGCAAACATCTTTGCTCAACTTGTTGTATACAGTATGCATTAGTTTATTCCTAAACCTCAATTTATTTCGATCAAAACCCCCATAAAAGTGCATTGCACACTGACTTACGTGAACATCGTCTCGCTACACCAGTATCGATGCACATACAGGCAAACCATTAACTCCTTTTCGATCAAGCGGCGATGACGTGGAAAGCACCTTAAGTGACACAACCACTATGATCCTTTGCTCTCTCGACGACCCTACCAATGGCTGTCAACATTGCCAACACGCGAATTCGGGGCGTGAGAAAGTTTACGCGGATGCATTTAACGGCACCAACGATTTCAATGCACTCTCTAGACCCCTCTGGCCATGGATGAGCAGTATCGCCTTGCAAAATTTATAACACTGCTGATTAATGCTCATGGTGTTGGGTGGTTCAGTGTCTGGCCAACAGCTAGGCTCGTATCGCTGGGGATTGTGATGTTTCTGGTTGAATTGAGCGTATCTCGGCCCCATTCGACCCGTCCCGAAACAATCTCTCCACACACTATTAGTCCAGTGCTCCGTGCTTCACTGATTCACGAGCGACTAATTTTGATTCATTTGCTAAATTGATTAATTGGTTGTTTTAATTGTTTCACTTCTGGGTGCAAGTCATTGCAGGAAACCGTTGTGAAACTGATCCACTGAAATAGAAATAACTGTGGTCCTCGAATGGGACCATGGGAACTATGTGTAACATTTAGTTTAACAAAAGCAAAAAGAGAGCAAATGCAACACAATTGAGATTTATTTCGGACGTTTCCGTCCGGATACTGGGCACTGGGCCATGGATACATGATCCAGCATTCTGAACCACACGCACCAATAGCTAGTAAGGTGGTGAGGTTGTGATCAACAGTGCTATGCTAAAGATCGGTGATGATATCATCAACAATACTGCCTCTCGTCACTGTCATAAACCGGCGGTCGAATGAGTGCGAACGTCAGGCGATTGTCCTTCAAACTGATCTGACTGGCGGAAGAACAAAACTGTTTGTAATCTTAGTTGCAGGCAATTGTGAGTTAGATTGAAGCTAGTGATCTTTGACATCGTGCTAATGGATCCACGATTTATACGGTCGCGTTTAATAACGCCTGTTTAAGAACAGAGGTATAAAGTTTCTGTTCGCAAGTATTGTGGTGGAATTTGAGATGTAGCAAAGTTAATACAACCCTTATGACAATCCAACAGTAACAGTAACACATTTTAACTACTGCCAGAGTCCTATGAGCTGCAACATTACATAAATAAACCTGATGTTGTCCGACCAGCATCTATTACAGAGTAGAGTTGTAAACATTTTGCCTCTTTACACCCACGTTAGCTGGGGTCACAACTGCGTGGTTGCGTGATCGATTTAATCGAGTTGAGCGAAACTAATTTCTCTTAAAACCGCAATCGTTCATTCAATCGTTGAATATATCCACAACTGACTGCAATAGTTGCGGGTGGATTTCAGCATCTTTGCCATTGGGGAAAGATTGTATTTTTGACCCTGTTGCTTGTGTTCCGCTTAATTCACGAGCAATTAATAAAGATTGATTATGGTGGCGCGAGAACCCGCGAGTTCCCGTCATGTATTGTTGTGGGAGAGCTGTTAAATGTATGTTCAATTTTGTTGTATAAGGAGTGCAGTCTTATTTATTTACCAACCCATTTTTTTGTGTGAAATGTTAAAGCTGCACGAAGAGTGACCCAACAGGATATTCAGATGCGTATACAAAATGACAAAAAAAAAATGATCACCCAAAAAATGGATTATCATCCGTAAAACGTTGAGTTTGATGAGTTTCAATCACTCATACCCGTATCGTTTCTCTTGATAAATTTTAATCAAGGATGAGTTTTATGTAAATGATTTTTTTGGACTCTCTGATTACACACTCACTAGCAACATTATCAACATTATCTTACAAAATAGTAACTAAGGAGATAAACTATAAAACACTTATATGCCATGCTTATTTAACGGAGCTATTCATAAACTTTTCACTTTACTTTTGTTAATACACAAATATCTTTTGTTAATTTTACGAACAATCTTGTTACATACAGCAAACCAATCAAATTTCAATATAACATTGTTTCTTCTAACGTTTCATTCAAACCAAACCTGTAGTAAGTCACATAAGCTGAGTTTGTCTTCCAACTACTATCCAAGCGTGAGACTTTTCATTATGATTACCCACCATTCTCCCGCTGATTATGCTCCCGGTTGCCAGCAGCAGAATGTACATAAAAAGGTCGTAAAAAAATATCGACGAACGCGTGGCACGAACGGCGCTCACTAGTTTAGCAGCGACGGTGCCGATTCGTTCCATAGTTTAAAAGGTTGCCACAAGTAATGGTGGCAATGTTCCGGTCAATGGTCACCACGCTTGTTGCCTTTTTTTCCCATTCGATATCTGCTTATCAATCGATCAACGCTGATGTAAGTGGTGTTGCATTTGTCCAACTGTGTCCCAATACGACTTATTGAATAAACAGAACCATCATCGACAATGCAAACAACATGACACGCTCTCGGTACCATGTCGGCTTTTTATGACAATATTTGGTCACATCTCATTAATGAGTTATGTCTTTTTAAATGAATGCTCAATAAATCGTAAACAAGACATCATGTGTGACATCGTTGCCGTTGCAGACACATTTCTTCAATCTAACATATGGGAGTCTGTGGGCGGAATCATTGGGTATGATTCATGTTACTTAGGATGCGGGATCAATGAATCGAAAATGCTGTAGGGAGATAAATGGTACACGATTTTACTTGGCAACTATGCTGGAACGAACCAATTGTTGACATCGTATTTACATTCGTGTGGTCTGTAATTAGCAGCGTTATTTTTTGCGCTGCAAATGCTCGGCAAAGGGTGTGATTGAAGGAGTTCCACGTCGTTTACATTCTAACCCCTTACCCTTGTTGGTAAAATCAGAGAATTCTGGTTAGAAGATCATTCCAACATTTCCATCGAAACCTGTTGGAGGGCGTAACAACAGCTGTGGTTGAATGCGATGGAACCGATAAGATAAAGGATTAAATCGAATTTTCTATACGGTTGGTTGGTACTAAATTACACCGTATAAACATGTCACTGCCGCCGTTACCAGTAAAGCTGATAATAGTTTGGCATTATTCGATTCAAATACCCTAACTATGGAATCTAAAATCTCCTGTGAATAGGTGCAATTTCCTTCTGCATATTTTGTACGCTAATTTGGGTTCAGATTTGATTCTGTAAGCAAATCTTTACTTCGCGGTTTTTTTTTTTTGATGAAATTTCGATTATTTTATCTGTTGGTGGTTTTTATTTTTACTGTTTCATATGGCTAACATATGTGGGCGCGAATGAACCTGCGAGCTACAACGAACCGTACATCATAAACCAACGTCAGTCACTGAAATACACATACATTTTTTAAATTGGATATTCAATCGTTGAATGATTGATTGGGTTGAAATTTAATATTGCGTAAAAGAATGCAGTGCAGCTTGTTGCAAAATCGGGCCGCACAAAAGCGAATTGGCCAATTTTAATCAGATTTTTGCACAACTTACAACAAACGCATGGAATCGTTTGATAGATGGGCTTTGTCAATGGAAAGTGATTGAATTAAGATAAAGTTACTACACTTCTAAATATTAGATTTCACATGTGTAAAATATTCAAACACGTTGTATAAATAATTCAAATTTTGTAGTAGTGAGCTTTTAATAAAATAGATTAAAATTGCATAGAAAATAACGTTGCATCTGAATGCGCTTTTAATTTCGACACTTGGTGAAAAATCTCTCTTGTCAAATAATTAATTATTTGTTAAAAAATATGACTCTTTATCACTCAATAAAAATTAAAGTATACAATAAAGTATACGTTATACATAAAAGAATATTAAAGAATAGCACGTTCAAATTACTCTACGCTATTAAAAAAATAATATGCAAGATAAGTAAAATATAATATTTGTTTACATACACACCTTCACACAATAGTCATCGACCATAGTCATGAATTGTGAATGCATTGAAAAGCAACTCTCGCAAAGTTGTGTGAGAGTAACACCGACACTCAGCAATGACAAACTCACCAAAAGCAGTATCCACGTTAGTGAGATTACATGAGAAAAGTCTATGAAAAAACGAAGTACCAACATCTCATCGTAGGAAGTGAGTATTTGTACCCCTTGGAATATCACTCTCACTTCTAACATGAGAAAGAAAGCATTTTGTCCAGCTGCTCACCATTTCTCAGGTGAAAATAAAATAGGGTACACAACTTTCCAGCCCTGCTGCTCCAGGAAGGCGTGGCCATCACGATGATTCTGTCCTTATGACGCTTGGAGTGCGTTTATCAGTGCTCGATTTTCTCTGTGCGCGATTGCAGCGGATCTAGTATTGCTGTGGATATTTCATCACTGCACTACGGATGTGGTTGGTGACATTTCTACCAATTTCGGATTGACAACTTCCGGATTTATAAGAGAGTTTATAAAAGTGAGATTGAGATGGTAACTGAAGCACGTAGCGATAAAAATGTTAGTGAACGCATAATCGAAGGCAGCCGTGGAACAACAACGTGGCGTGAATTGAGCGAAACATAAAGAGAGACAAAGTGTCCCAAAGCCAGATGATAAGCATATTGCAGAGCGTGACGTTTGGTAGCTTACAGCAACACATCACCATCAACTGCACTCGTTCCACGGTGGTCGTTGAATCAGTGGCAATCATGGAATCTTTATCATGCACATATGAATACGAAACAGTGGCAAGCTGAACTTTTATCGACGATAACGGGTGTGATACGCTGCAAATTGCAACAGATGCTGTCTGCATGGTGTCAATAAAATGATACCGTCTGGCAACAAATGCAGGCGGATCTGGCTGCAGACGGCAAGTGTGTGATGTTTTCCGTTGATGAATCAGACGGTAAAGGCGCCGACGTTCGGTGTTACACATGTTGTTATACTTAGTGTTGGCGGTGCCTGTTGTACTTCAGACAAATTGTACGGCAGAAACCTTCCTACTACAAAAGAAATAATTAAAACACTTGACAGAAGTTGTAATCGTAATTTTAAAAGAAAATCAAATTTAGCTGGTGCCTGGGCAGTAACAAACTGAACAATATAAAGGTGAGTCAAATCAAAGGCAGAAATGAATTTATAACAAATATGTAAAAAGTTTTATCGATTGCTTTTAAAAACAATGAAATCAGTCATGGTAATATCTTAATTGGTATAAATAAACATACAATAATAACAGAAATGAATAAAAAAAACATGTATAAGACATCGGTATGGAATCCACAAAGCGTTTTCGTTGATAAGTATTATAGACATAAATAAGTTACAAAAGCCGACGGTAAATTCAACAATAAAATGGTTTACATCTATTCCATGTTTCAGAAAGCAAAACAAAGCTATGTCTCAAATGATTTTTGAGTAAAATGCCACTATGGAGGAAAATGATGCATGAGATACGTTAAGCTTGTTGAAAAAAGGAATAAATTGTTTTAAAGTCATAAACGGCTAGATTTTAGAGTGATACCTGCAATTAACTACAACGAGAGACTCGTAAATTTGCCATCGAAACAGCCACATTTGCAACCTTGCTGCTATGCTTCCCAATCAAATGTTGTTTACTTTGACATTTAACGCAACTCCTACAGTGGTCACTGGGTATGGATCCCCTGAGCTTACCAGAGACAAGAGGGAGGAATAAATTAAAAGCTGTTATTGTATCTCCCCAACAGCCCATAATTGATGGATGTCCAACGCTAGTGATCCAAATCATTGCGTTGATCACAGAGCTACGGAGCAAGCAACAAAGCACAACACTTTCTACATTGTCGGAATGTCTGTACTGGTCTGTCTTGACGCAATTAGATACATAAGCACTTTCAGCTAGCATAACCCGTTCAGACAAAAGCAGACAGAGCAGATGCTGTAAATGGACCACCGTTTCGCTGAGATAAGATTAGAAGACCAGAGCCTTCGACCAAAATGCGTCGGTTTGGCACTTGACCAGCGCAAAGTTGTACAATTACGGTCCGTGATGTGAAGGAGCGTGAAGGAGGTGAACATTTTGTCGTTGAATTTCCTGTGTACCATACTCTCACTGCTGTGACATCGAGTGCGTTGGGGATGATTGGATAGCTTGAGATAAGTTTCTCTTGCACGTCGATGACCTGTTGCGGGTCATCCATCGACAGCTTGGGAATTGAGCGATGTCTCATTCCAGCTATTGGATGTCTAGCAGAGACAATGCGATATGAAGGTGGACTTTGAAATACCATCGGATCTTGACTAAGGAGCAATCAACAGATGGTGATTGTGGAACATGTCATAATTGAAATTTAATTGCTACTGCTGTTCATCAAGAAACGCAAGAGAATTTTGCACTCCTTATGTTGGACATAAGGATCCTTTGAGTTGGATGCGAAACAGTATGTATTGTGTTTAAATACGAATGTAGATTGATAAATTGGATGTTTTCTACGATTCCACTTACACTTGATGGCAGTCTTTCAACTAAGGATAACAAAACATCGAAATATGAATCCTCTGGAGAGTATCATCAAACTAAGCTAAGAAAGGAATGTATTGCATTAATCGTATGAGAAGTTATTCAAATGATTGTGGTGACCCTATTTTAGGACATCGAACACTATAAATCTTTGAACCACAAAAAACATTCTACTTTCAGAGCATAACTTGTTTGTATATCACAACCACACCATATGCTCTTGTGCAGCTTGGTCTGGTCGTATTGGCATGTCATGGTTAGGCGCCAGCGAATGGTTTTTGCCATCGTTTTATTTCCATTCGCCATGCAGACAGTGTGGAACGGTTTTTATTTACAGATAGGAAGCGATATGTCACCATGTACAAACATTAAAGTCAGACACAACATACATACCGTGTTTTCACACCGGAAACAGATTCTACCAGTAGTTGCGTATACAATGTGATACGGTGCGGACATATGTTTTTCGAATAAGTGGAACAACTTTATTTGGCAATCACCGAAGGCATGAGTTTGACCTGTTTTGCGGTCTCTTTATCTTGTTGAACCGCACGTAAATATGAAGATCAAAGCATGTTTAGAAAACGGCAAGTTGAATGAAGAATATGTTAAAATTAATATAAATGGATCATTTATACGTTTTTAAACGAATTTATCAATACCTCCATGTGAGTCACGATGAAATTATATGATAAACAGGCTAAAATATTACATCTGTGATAAATAAAGCGTGGAATGCGTAAGGAATGAGACAAAATATTTCAACAGATGCACATAACAGCGAACTCTGGGCAAACATCAGCTGTGCTGAGCGGATTGAACTACATTTCGAACGTAAATGATTATATTATACTTTCAACCGTACCTTCCAACTGTGTCTTGGTACAATAAATCATGGCTTATCAATATGTGCTTGGAACGGCTTTTTTATTTGCATTCACCTATACGAACCATCATTACCGTCCGCTACCCACGTGTTTAAGCGAGAAGAGGAATCTGTTCAACTGTTCGTCCGTTATGGCCTTATCAATATTTAGAGAATTTATTGCACCGTTTTGGCTCAACAACTGCTCATGCATTGGACCAAAGGTGTTGTAATTATTGTATCCTGTAGTGCGGTTAGATTGTTTTGGAAAGTGACAATGAACATTTTACAGTCCAATAATTTACGTTTATTGACTCGGAAAAGGTGGTATTGACGCAGTGTGGTATTTACTAAATCTAGGAACCCGGATTTATCATTACAAGCCACGTTGTGTGTAGATAAAACATTGTATTGTAATTGACTGGAAGCTTGAGAGGACATACCTTTTTCGATATAAAACATTAACTTGAGTACCAGAGAACAAATACATTAAAGACATACAAAATAAAACAAACAAATTGTAGACATAAGAAGCATCAATGGGCTTATCAATGTTAAGATATTGAGGTACCATACAAGATATCAGAAGGATCGTTTCGCTGTATCAAACAAAACCTGTCTGACATGACTTCTCAAAGGATAAAACTGATTTGTCACCAAACAAAATGACACGTAATTAAATTCCTTCGTTATACTCATTTCGCGTACAATATTGTCAATCGAATGTCCTCGAACGGCAGTAGAATATACTTTCTGCTTCCCGCACTTTGAATTTGCACCTAAAGAGACTTGATTCGTTGGGGAAAGTCTCAGTGTTAATCAGTTCGAAAATCAGACAAACAGTCTCTGCACGCAATCTTTCGCTGATTCAACACGCGAGACTGGATTATAATACCGTAATGTTAGCATGTGACCAGGAGGCTTCGGATATCTAATGCTACGCCCTAGTCTAATATACGTTTCCCTAGGGAAGGCCACACATCAAGTTAATCCATCGTGGCTATTCGAAGCATCTTAACTAAGTAATCGTATGGTGGGCATGTGCTGCCACCCAGCATTTAGTTGCTCCATAGCACCGGATCGGTGCCATGGTATAGGAAAAATAAATATTACCCAAATATATTCCACCTTGTAATTATAGGAATGGTTTGGTCCGCAGGATGCAACACGTTCTTGTCCATTTTTAACTAGATCATCCTTTAAGGAAATTGATTACTGAAATGTTTTCCTTTATAAGTAACTTGCATTCAACATGTCATTCCACTCTCCTTGTCCTTGATGAAAACAAGACATATTGCAAAATTCCTCACTAGCCTTTTCAATCGTTTGTTGTGTGGTTTTTCTATGTAAGAGAACAATACAGGAAATTATAGCACATCATCAACTTGATAGAGCCAACACACGGATGCCGACCACCCCTATCATTTGTTTCGCTAATCGATAAGACCGTGAAGAAGATAGATCTAGATCTGCACGAATCACATCCCTTGGGGGCACATTTTCAGCCAAGCCTTCGATGATGTTTGGGAACAATCATGAATGGGAAGGGATCGGAAATGAGAGATGACTTGCTGGATGTTCCATATCAAAGTAGGGAAACGATTGCCGTCTATCGATGTGACGATGTGAAGGTTAGCGTGGAAAATATGTGACGACAAGTGAGAGAGAAAATCAGAATCTGAAACGTACCTCCTTTTGCTACCGCATAGCCCAAATGTCCTTTTACCATTCAGACCGCACAATTTTACTTCGAGACTGTTTTCTTTGTGGGTTTAATGTCAGTGGATTATCGCACTCATTTGTTTCTCATTTTTCGTATGGAGGACGAGTCTCCTAGTTCAAGTTAATTCATTATTTATTATTTTATTGAAAAAAGTCCATCAAGCAATGTAGGAGTGTTAGATTTAGGGTAAATTTCATAATGTACTTTATCAAGTGGAGCAAAATTAAGAAAACTTATTGTAATGGATAGTTAGAGATTAAGTTTCATAAAATGTAATATAAACTGTAATGCAATGATGAAAAATAGACTCATGCCGTATGCAATAAACTGTTAAAATCAATCATCATAATATTTAACACGCTTCCTTCCCGTATAATCTGGTGTAAATAAAACATCTGTTTCTGTAAATACCGCGTCACCCTTTGCCAATGTTGCAGAAAACTGTAACATTCCTCACACAGGCAAGAACCGTGACCAAAGCAAAGGCCAGCGATGTGAATACACCGAGCAGTAACAAAGCTATCGGGGTTGGGAGAGATTGCGCTTAGGGGTTGTGACAATTTTCCGATTCGTTCCAGAATCCTAGAATCCTTTATTTCGATTCATGATGGTTCGAGGATAATGTTTTTGTGTGGGTAATAGTCTTTTCGGAAGAGTTACGTTGGAGTGGATATCAACATTAACATTAAATGTTTCATCAGAATATTGTTTAAGTTAGAACGAATTACTTGCCGTTCCAATATTGACTAATTTTATTGTAAACACTTTTTTTTTATATTTTACAGACACAATAACATACTTTAGCAGTATCGAAACTCGGTTCATTAGAAACAGTAAGTATGAATGATTATGCGTAGAAACAATATAAGTAATAAGTAGCTTGGACGGGTGCAAATTGTAAATTATGAACTTGGCTTTCGTATTTAATTCGTATTTATTTAACGAAAAAAGGTTCCCAAACAGTTCGATCCATAACATTATAATAATACTCAATCACATATTTTCTTCGTCTTCATTTCACTCATTCGAAATCCCTATGCATCACGTCTCTGATTTCCGAATGTCTGATTTCATAGTTCCAACCCGTCATGGACATAAATCAAAAGTATATGCTTTTCAATTTTCCAATTACTCTTTCCACACGAGTATCTGGGGAATTAGCGAAATGAGCAGAATCTTCCATCACGCTTGTGGCGTGAGACCATTCGATGCACCAATGCTCGACACGTGCATGCGGCCATGATGCACGGAACAAGTGTTCGGCCAAACACGCGACAAGTTGAAGGATTGATAATTTTACGAGCAGTATCCTAGCTGGCCCAATGGAAATGCTAAGAACTCAGGACAAATCATAACGTGTACATTACCTACCCGTTGGAGATCACGTGTCAATTGCTTCAAGAGATATGAAGAATGAGAGTGACTAAAGTGAAGGCAATGCAATAGTGCCCCAGAGTTTTCCCAGCTAAAAGGAAAGTTGAGTTTCGTTGTTATTTCTGAGCAACGAACAAGTGCAACAAATATTGCATTGTGTATCAAATCCGTAATAAAAATTTGATTTAAACTGTAACACTGGCGAACGTCGGTCACGCATCAAAAAAGAGCATTCTGCAGTCCCGGCAAACTGAGTACTGTGAGAAAATAATAGATACAAGGATATGATAAGCTTCCTTGGGCAAACGAAAATTGTCAGTAGCATGTGGTTTCAACGCGGTATTGTTTACTTAGCTATAGATGTGTGTGATACTAAGTTGGTATTCTTTCGTTAATGGTGAACTAACTTTTGTAGAAATTCTTATGATATGGTGTTATTATTCATCACCGCTGGATCCATTTGATTGTAAGGTGCTGTATGAAGAGTTAATATTCTTGAAGATAGGTATGATATTCGTGTTCCCATTTCTATATGTTCTAAATGCAGCATTCGAAAATAATAATTATTTATTCCACACTCTCTAGTAGCTAAACGTATCAAAGTGTTAATTCCACACCCTCTAGTAGCTATACGGAGTGGATTCATGACGTTATGTCCTCGAAATAAATGAAAATATGAAAATAAATGAAATCACTCACCTTTCGCTCACGGCGCCCAAACATGTTTTGAAACTATAATGAAATAAGTTGATGAAAGGTTATCATCTGTTACAATCTACAACAAAGAGCGGCTAGGATTGTTTTTATCAAACGATTGTTGGAGTAAGGTGTAAGTATTGCTCTTATTCATTGTCGAAACAAGACATAAAAGTCCGAGTAATCCAAGTATTTAATGTATCTGATAAAGCAAGAACCACTAAAAGATCGATTTCTCTCATCCATCTAGAATTTGGTAGTAACCATTATATTTTCACTGTTTAAATATGAATGAAGTTCTTTAGAAAAATCTGTTCGACGGTTCAGCTTGAATGTATTTCATGCTGTTTCCAGGATCCAGGATCTTATTATACTTTTCGACAAAAATAGGTCAAATCAATCGACGACAAACACCGCCCAAGGAATCAACGATAGAATTGTGTTTGCTTGTCTTCGGAGCAATCGATGAAGTGGCGTTGTTGGCAATGTTACACTACAGCTTAAGACGTCGTGCCATATGCTCATCTTCCTATCTGCGGTTTCTTTTCCTACTTTCTTCAAAACACGAAATCATCACTAAGCAAACATCAATCGATAAGGATTTATGATTTGCTCGTTAGTTCCAGCAGTGGAGCAGCTTCTGATTTATGCTGGATGTCTGCCTGTCTGCAGTAACAACTAGAGAGAAAATCTTGTAGGGTGTCCACAGGGTCAATCGAGTTTTGGGAAATTGGTGCTGAATTATTGATACTAAATCGAAAACAGATTACACAAAACTCTCAGCGACAAGAGCATCTGTACGGTGTCGTGTGTCAATCGTTCAGAACAGCAACGATGAACAGACACAGAAACTCGACAATATGCCTTCGGTGGGAAGCAAACATTATGTGGTAAATGATTCATGAATGATGGACGTACGCTATGAACTGAAGTACATTGGAGTATACAGTAAGAAGTAAATCCTAATAAAGATTATTTATTTATGTTTTTTGTTTTGTTGAGAAAACGTACAACGAATTGGTTTTCTGCGATGGTGAAGAAAGCTTACAATTACCGGGATGTAGTAAGTTGTACTTTTTTATTAAAACTATAATTAATATCAAAGGAAACAAACATACAGCCTACATTGTTGTTCGTAACCCTCTGAGCCTACATATAAGCTGATTGTAAATGTCCAGCCCAAAATCTCTTGAAAATACAATAAAGATCACATATTATGGACAGTTTGTTCCGCTAGGTCTACGATGTGACAGCTACACGATTATCAAAAGCTAGGAGTGTGACATTTTCTATTTCATATTTTTAAATAAGACAGAAACCACATAGAAGTAGCATTTACACGCTACTGGGTGTGTATGAATGAAGAGAGACTTTTTTTACTCTTGCTGAGTAGTATGATTTGTCATCAAGCACCACACCAAAGTGACTGATAGGCGGTGTGACATATGTCACTCACATTCACCCACACAAAATGCGTTCCAGGTCCACAACAGAAGCGCTTACCATTAATGCGTTTGATTACTTTCCATACAATTTGGAACCGTTGCTTATTTACTGTTTTATGGAACATAATCCCTGATGTAATCGGAAGTTTGACGTGTGGCACGTAAAGAAATCGAAATCCGTGACACATGATCCCTCCTTAGTAAGTTTGGACAATCTTTTACGCTGTGTCAGTATTTTTCAACGAGCAGGCCATGCAAAACGTTAATCTGTGTTTATGATATGCTTGTTTTTTTTTTAAGAAGGTCAACTGTCAGACCAGCTGAACTCCATGCCGATGATAACAAACTATAAGACACCCATTTGCTATGTTGGTTTACCTGGGCATGTGAAAATTGTATTTTTATGTTTTTTATTGATCACATTGGAAGTTGTATGATTTTTCTTTCCAGCAAAAAAATTTACACCAACAAATCGTTCTTCAACCTGAATAAATCCAAGTCATTTACTATCTAAATATTTTATTAGTTCCTTCGTGAAGAGCATTGAATCTCTCCTCTTCTTTTTGAGAATTTTCTTTCTCTCCAAACACAGCTGTGCCTTGCTGGAAAGCCATTTACGTTAGAATTTTAAAATATAATGATTCATAATGTAGACCACGCTGGAAATAAATGATTTTGACATGAGAAACTATCTCAAATACCTGTAGATGCAGATGATTTTGGTTGTGCATAACGTTTACAGCTGAAAAGATTTTCCCAACAATTGGCCCTTGTCAACATTAGTAACGAACAATACTTTAAAAATTTGTACGAATGTTTTTTCAATTTATGTGAATATTCATGCAACAAGTCATCTTTATTTGTATGAATATTTGTCGTACACACTCACATTCATTGCCATCGATAAAATAAACACCTACCTTAACCCACTTAACTCAAAAAACGCAACCAACCCACAAACGTATCTGGAGTTATCACAGGACCCACAATCCACTAAGATTTAATTCATTAGACACCCCATTTTCGACGTCAAAACTTGCAACATAAGCCTTTTGATGTGATATTTACGCTGGGTTGTCGTAGCGGCGATCCCAGTCTGAGGATGAACCCATAAACTTCTCATTATACTAATGTAATCCAACTCTTGCCGGTCACACAACAGTAGAAACACGCTGTGATGTTTGCTAGAATGAGAAAGAAACTGTAGTTCGGTTGCTTTTATGACTTTCTAAAAAAGATTTTATCCTTCTTGACAAAACAAGACAACGGAAAAGGTATGGCGTACGTGGCTTTATCTCGACGGTACACGACGTGCCATGTGCTTTAGATGCTCTTATTTGTAAATCTCTTTACCTCATTTTTTATAGTCAGACAGCTTCTATACGCTACAGCCACCGAGTGGCGTTACTGTGGGTGTCTTTTTGGTGAAACATTGGTGAAAGCGAGGACTAAACGAGTCTAGAGCAAACATCAGTTTGCTGTAAAATTATCCCCCCTCAATGTGGTATGTGTATTCTTGCTCCAGTCAGTTGTTCGTAAAAAAAAGAAAGTCGAAACTGTTTAACACCAGAATATATTTTATGCTGGTTCGGTAACCTTCACTACGCCTAAAGTGCTTTTGTGAGGGTCGGTGACTGACTGTTTTAAGAGAGAGAAAAATAGTTTGATAAGAAATCATCTAAGATTTTTCTTCCCTGTGTTATCTCCTCATTACTTTTGATGAAGGAAAATATTCATAAGTAAATAATCATGAATAAAAATTAATATATAACGAAATAAATTAATGTACGAAAGATGCTTCGAATCCTTCACTTTTTGAAATTGAATATTTTTTTATTCTATCAGAAAGATAACAAGTCATGACAATGAAACAAAACTTTGTAACTAACAAACTAAATCCAACCAACCTCAACACAAAAATAGAACACTCGAATATTTCGCGAGCTTAATGAAGAAGCTTTATAAAACGAGGAAACAAGCGCTAAATGGGTTCTACGCTATGCTTTAAACTTTACCATCTAAATGTGGCGGTATATAAATGTGGCGGTGTGAACTGAGAGCGAAGCTTTATTCAATAGAAGCGCACACCACGATTCTGGAGCAGGGATTTCCTTTGCCTTCAATTGCTATATACCTCACGAACGGCGAATGCGGCGCATGGCGAGAATGGCGAGAATAACTGTAAACAACTTCCTTCTTCCTTTCATCCCTGAGTGGCCTTAGATAGTATACACGGAAATCACCCAAACATAGAAACAAACTCATATGCAGAGACTCACCCTAAAGGCTACAAACATGTCCACATTCTGTAAGAATACAATGATAAAAAGAGCGAGAAGCAGCTAAAATTCTAACTTATTTCGATGATTCCTTTCATTGTGTCTGTGACTAGTAATGATTGTCGCTGATGAAAATGATGATACTACAGATTGTTCACTCACACACTGACGACGTTCTGATGTTTATCCAAGGTTCGTTATCATCATCATCATCATTCTTTTATATCCAATCCGTCCTTCGTGATACCGATCCCTTGCTCAGCAGAACCCATCGCTATCACAAACACACGTGCTCGGATGTGCACATAAAATGTGGCTCTGATTCTCGACCGAGAGTTCAGCTCGAGTTCAGCTTTGGTTCGCCATTTGTGACGCGATTTTTGTTTTATTTTTTTTTCCTAACCATCCAAGGATTCTGACATCCTTTTAACCGGTCTCTGTGCTTTAGTCGAACGCACTATCCCATTCATTCGCACATCGCCGAATGCGACAAGCGCGTTTGTGTGATGGGAGTTTCGATGGTACATTCCCTTGGCGCTTCGTAGGCGATGAGTAATACTTGATGGTATGACGCTGGTTGGGATCAGATTGCTGCTACCAGATTGTGTTGCGTACTAACAAGTAAACGATCAACGTTTTGATTGAGTTCTGTATTCGCTTTTGCTCATTGGTAACTCAGTTTGGTCGTGTTTTCGCTTCCAGAAGTTTTATTGCGGTGAGCTCTGAAACCGAAAGATACTCTCAAGGGTTTGTCAGATTCATAAACCTTTTAACAATTTAACCAAGGATTCGGAGAAATTAATAATTGAAATTTTGTAACGTTTCGTGTCGTGAAACGTTTAAGTCTGTTTCATCCTTAGCATATCACCGTTAAACAGATGATCCTATATGCTGGATCATGCGTTTTAGGACGAGCAAAACAATTGCAGTTTTATGAACTTCCGCTCATTCATGTCCGACGATATAACATTTTATTCTAATCAATAACTAACGGCTATCAAGTATTTCACCTCAAGTCCCTTTGGTTTGATTTAATGCTATATTAAATGATAAACATTGTGTCATATATGATAAATCGTACTGCATTTTTTTCTTTGTCCTTTTCCTTTATTTACAGGTTTCAATTTGATCAACTTGAATACTCACGCAAACAAACTGTTTGCTAAATAATCCAAAACAGCCTTATTTCACGATTAGATGCATTCAGAAAATAATCCTACAATGCCACCATGAGCAATAATATTCTGCAACAGTACTAAGGTTGGATTTTTGAAGGCGTCGAAGAGCGAACGATAACTTTTTTGCTTCAGCAGTATATTCACCAACGAAAGGCTACATCAAACAAACGATAGATAAACATTACTCAATATGATATAAGAATTTCATAATGGTCATGGTTAGGGTGTTTTTTAAATTGTTATTGTAAAGGAAAAATGCTCGTATTACGATGGTGTATATGATGAAATTTAAAATAAAACGAAATGAAACAATATCCCAAACTCGTCTCTTTAAACTTTTCATCTTTGGTGATGGCTTCGCTTTTATTGTAGCTACTAATCCGAAATATAAGAAACATGGTAAGTATTAAAATCAATTTTTCACGCATAAAAAGAAAAGGTTTTGTTCTTGGTTTTTTGTTTGGAATTTGTACAACTAGAATACTATAACTACTTTTTACATTCTGTCAAGTTTGAGCAGAGAATAAAATGTCTATTATTGAAAGTTACCCACATCTGAAGTGCAATTTGAACCAATTTCCAACCGTTATGAAGTTTTATCCACTAAACTAAGGGCAGAAAGTTCGCTCCATCATCCTTCAATTACACCCCTTTTCTTAACCATGTCGTGAACTGCATGGAACCTTTCTGCTTCATGCTAAGGGAACGTTGTACATCAAGCACGACTTTTCTGCGAGTAATAATAATGTAAATTCGTAGAAAATGAGGACGTCTTCCGCACCAACAATAATAAACTTAATGTTTGTGGTCTGTTGCAACAATTGGCCCCCATTGGCAATACTTTTCCAATTTACCATCCTCTTACCTACGCACTGCGAACGGATCGGCGGCAAAGCTTGTTTCTTTATCCACAAGGACGATGATAGATAACTAGATAACTTCCGTGATGAAAGATAGGCTATAAGTTGCCAAAAAAAGAAGATTTTGCTAAAGATATAAAAATTTAAAAGCGCATCGAGAGTCAGTGGTAGATCCATACTATTTACGAGTTTTTTCCTACCGTTTGTCGAAGTGACAGTAGCCACTAGGTAGAACACGAAAACAACGTTGGACGGCTTATTCGTTATTATGAGGAAAGAGATTTTGTGGTTAATGTTCCTTGAACGATCGTAGGAAAGTTTTCGACATTAGGCATATTATAATGTTACCCTCTTCTGATGAAGTATCCTCGAACAGGCTAAAGAATATTGAATAATTCCAACTGTGTACTGTATCATATGCTAATATGATTTGTCCATAGTATAATACTGAAAAGAAATGTTAAACTGATAGCATGCTGCATAGCACTGCACAGATTCTACGTCTTTTACGCTCACTTGAACTCTGTATCAGTTTCACTTGTCAACTTTGGAAGCTTTCAGTATTTGAGTCAACGGTGGTATCTGTTGTACATTGTCAACACGTAGCGGCATCAAGAATTAAATTAGGTTCTCTTCAATTGTATTGGAATATCGTTCTTCTAAAAATACAGACATTATGCAAATCATTCCATGAAGAACCTCAACCCTCTATACCGCATCGGTATAAGCGAAGAATACCTTTCGGTTTCTTTGAGAGAAAAGTTTTTACACATTCGCCTTCTACACGGACGAATCAGTGAATTGCCTAAATCGTGAAAGCGAACATACCGCCCCAAAAGTGTCGCCTTTTTGTAATGTTGTTAGCCAAGTGTTGATTTCACTTTAATTTTCATTCGCCGCCTGTATGCCATTATGCTAGCGAGTTTATCGAATTCTCTCACCAATAGAATTTGACAGAGTGAGGGCATTGAAGAAATGATACCCGAAAAAGCGGGTTTGAAAAATATAAAGGATCCTTTTACGCGTGTTGTAAATTGATAAGGAGACAACATTATGCAAATTTAATTTGATGCAATGTAAAAATAAAGTTGCTGAAATAAATTCCTCCAGTGAATCGGTGTAGGTTCTTGCTTGCAGAGAGGAACTCAAAACGTGACGTGCAGTAAAGAACTATCGTTGTTGAAGGACAGACATGATTTGATACATAGTACCTGAATCGTTTCACACTTTGTACTTCATGTTAACTCACTTCATGTTCACTGCTGATAATTACCCCAACTTCTTAGTTGGAGTATTGTCATGACAAATGCTGACGAGGGATGTTAGGCGATGGATACTTCCGAATCACGCAACCGTTACTATTGTGATAGAAAGCATGACTACCATTTAATTAAGATTAGTTGATCATTTTCGTGTCCTAATTGGTGGTTATTCGATGGAATTCTCCATAAGAATAGAAGCAGTGCGTCTCAAAACACATTTTGACGTCACACTGCCTAACTCAGACGTGATAGCATCTTTCGTGACGACTCGAGTTTGCTATTTGTCGATAGACATTCAGCATTATTTATAAAATTGTTAACGGCCTGCAATACATCACATTATACACATCAAGTGATCAAGCCATGGAATTGGTTTTGTTCCTTCGTTAACATATTATGAACATTCCTAACAAATTATAACTCGTTTTTATTATTCCCACATTCATGACATCGGTAAAGACACAGGGAAACATAGTTCAACTTGGTCACTTGGTATGAAAATGGAAGGGAAGGATTTATAAAAATGTCTAAAATATTGGACGGTCATAAAATTCACTTGTTTCAAGACATTAATCATGTTGCAAATTGCTGACAATTGGTCACAGAACACAACCAGATGATCCTGCTGGTCAGCCTAGCAGATCATTAATCAAAGCTTTCGGGCAATATCGTGTTTTATTGACAAGTGAAGAAAACTTTGAAAATTTCAATTGTCGTTCCCCTTTGAAGGCAAGCGTTTTTTTATTTTTATTTTGTTATTCTCAAAGACAGGCTTTGCTTTTGCTAACTGTTCTGAGGGTGATAAAGGGTGTATTTTTTATCCCGTAATTGAATAAATCAAACCCCATTTTTTGCGAAGGTTATACAGGATAGATGGAAATTAACAAAGTCCTGGTTATTTGATTATTTATTTACATCATTACTATCAAAAGTTTTGAATAAATGTTTTATGTTTACATGTAACAAGTATCACAGTTCTCATTCACCACAAAGTCATACTACAAATCGTTGATTTTATCGTCAGTTCTTTTCTCATCATCCCTAAGCAAACGATAAAGTTGTCTAAAATTCTGACCGTTAGTTATTTTGACAACTTCTAATTCATTTTTTTCGTACTTCTAACATTCGAACGCACGTCATCTCTGTACGTCTGACTACTTATTCTCGTACGTTCGGATTGGGGTGACGCTTCGGAATACAAATGACACCTTGGGGATTGCAATCTAATATCAATCGGTTGGTTTTTTTCCTGACTGGATGTTTCGAAAGCAAGAAGAGCGTGTTACCGAGCTATTAAACCTCGAAATTGTACAACACTTCGATAACAATTTATCTTCAAACCCCTTTAAATTGGTGCTTTGGTAGGTTCACGTATTGCCTTGAACGTCGGTGAATCGTAATCGTTTTCGAAATCGCAAGGTAAACGCTCGATGGGATTGGAATATGGATCATTAATATGTTTTCGAAAGGTTGGAAGCTGTTTTAAAACAATGCTCAATAAAGCTGCTTTTGCAGTCGTCCTAAATCCAACAGGGGAAAAGATATGGGTTTCCACTTTTTCACTCCTAGTACGTGCCACTTAACTAACTGCAGCTTTGTATTGAAGACAAAGTTTCTTTTACTTGTCATATTGAACACATACGCTTGGTTCTTACCTTGAACAAATTGATACGACAGGCCAATGGTACGAAACATATCAAGTATTCTCGATAGCCATTAGCAGGTTGTTTACTTAATGGCAGCACAATTTATTGGGCGACATCCAGAGCACATCCTGTGCAAAGACGACGGCGTGTTAAGATCTTTGTTTTCAGCTGAAGGTGAGTTGTCACGCGATCGGTAAATGTCACAGTCTTTTTATTTCATCTGTTCCAATACCCTGGGGAGCTTTAGGGTATTCGATTGCACCTCTATATCAATCGGTTTAATATGTATCTTAAATGGAGTAGTACGTGATTACCAAAAGTCACAGGCGATCAAACTGACCAAATATCTTGAATGCCTTCGCACTGCTTCGACTTTTCGGTCTTGTTATGAGCTATTTTTATTAAAATTGACCATCAGAACTGTTTTTTGGGACAGAATACTTTCAATCATTTCTGTTGTCCTTTCCTACCATTAACACGGAAAGTCTTCTGATGTAGAATTAAAGTCCTGAATAATTGAATACGTATACCTCGATGACGCGTGAAAAGAGGTTCCAAATTGACGTTACCACGGGGCACATGACATGCCTTAAGCTCGTTGTTATTTGCGTGATATTGCCGCAACAACAAAAAAACCATCGTATGGGGAATATCGTGACGCATTCCTGTCAAGAGGTGCGTACTAATTCAGCTACAGAAAATACTCGGCAAGGAATACATTTCGCTCGCAATAAAGTTAACATCATGAAGATCTAACTAGAACACATACATGCTTCGCATCGAAATCACTATTTAAAACTACTTCTGGTGCACAGAAAATCAAAAATCAATCATTTTTAGTCCACCCCTGTGCTGAGCTTGTCATCATTTTGAGAAAGAGGACGAGAATTAAAACAATGTTGACATGAACATCAGCAGTGTTGGCCTATACGAAGGACAATGCATTACCCTTTCAGGTCGGAAATTGTATTTATCTAGGGAGCTCTTTCGTTATGCTCCGTAAGAACTTTACAGAAACGTAATCTGTAGAACCTTCCATCCTTGCTACGGGCGACTTTTCCCCGTATGTTTGCTATCACATAGAACATGCCCGTGAGAACGACCAGGGCTGAGAAAACTTATTTAAATAATAGCTCTTAAGTTACTTTCCTTCACCTTACCTTCGTCTTCCACACCTACGCATGTACTCGTATCGATGAAGCAGATTGGAACCGCTTGAAACAATCCTTCAATTGCCAAACATGAGAAAATAACGATTTCTACAAAAAGGTTTGAATCCTTTGAAATGTAAATGTTGTGTCCTCGAGCGTTATTTTGACTTTGTCTCGATTTTTGCCTCACCGACATCGGGGAACGTAACCATCGCCGTATCAATCCAGCCGAGGATCAGTCAGTCTGCGACCAAGTTACGATGAGTAGTATGTGATCAGTCCTGTAGACAGAGAAATCCAAACTGAATCACTCCCACACCTACACGGAAGCAACCCTTATTATCCATCTACCGCCAGCAACCCACCAAGGGTCGTAATGAAGAATTGTATAATCTCGTCGTCTATTCGAAGCTGCTGAATGGATTCTGCTGAAAGGCACTCATTTTCTTGGAGAATTTCATCGCCGCTCTCAATCGTTATCTTTGATCGTAATTGCTAAGTTGTACTCACACCTGCCATATTGCTTCTGTGGTTGGCGTCTTAGAGAGTTAATAAAATAAATCTCCAGGGCAAGGGATGCAGGAACGTGAATTGATAGACAAGGGAAATTAATTCAATCTTTCTAACTACGCAAGCTGAACTAGGAGTCCTGAAATTCTCGTTTCTTATCGATTTTCCTTAAAGACAATGGTGTTGAAAATCTATCGCGTTGACAAGGAATTCAGACAAAGGAAATGTTTAATTGAGAATATTTATTGCATCCTAGGTTCACCATACAATTCGCCAAGGTTCTTACATTAGATACTTAATAAAGGTGGATTTTCACACGATTCAAACGATACAAATTTGGTAGATTCCCATACGCACGATTGACTTTAAGCCTTGAACTTGAGGACTGACCACCATCTTTCTTTCTTACGTGGAATGTATCCCACCAAAATAACAGCTGTTAATATTGTAAGCCACTTGGTTGTGATCGGATTGAAGACATTAACATATGTTTTATCCCCATTTCTGCACGATCTCATCACATTTATTTTCTATTTTTGGTCTATTTTTGGTAAACGATTTCTTTAGAGAAGCTTGTAATCATACAGCCTCTGCAGGAAGTCTCCATGCTCATCGATTTTGTCCGCATTATCTATAACGTAAGGGGTGATCGTGTCTACATGACTGCGTGACCGATGTAGTCATGGTGAGCAAAACTAATTTCTTTTAAATCAAATGGTACAAACGCTCGTTTGTTCAGATGGATGTGGGAGACTTTTAAATTGCTCCTAAAAACCGCCCTCATTGCTGCTGCTGTTGCGGGTGGTACTGCCACAGGCAACACTGGACGTTTGGTTTTGTTGAAAAATTGTACTGGTAACCCTGTTGCTTTTGGGTACATTTAATTCACGAGCAATTAATAAAGATTGATGATAGTGGGACGTGGTTTTCTAAAATATTGTCCAGAGAGAATACTTCATAAACACTGTTTGATGCGATGAGTTGGTTCAGAATGTCATTGATCTAGTTCATTGCACATCTAATGTGATCTAATTTAAAACGGGGTTAAAAACGTCATAAATGATTTTGAGTTTAAAAAAACAATTATTAAATTAAATGAAAAATTAAAACCATACATGACTGAATGAAATGAAATTTAAGCCACACATGTAAGATAAAATATTCAAAAATTTCCCAAAAACTTTGTTTTATACATCGACTTTTAATTGTTCGTTTCAAAACAAAGAATATTGAAAAAATATTCAAAAATTTTCCAAAAACTTTGTTTTATACATCGACTTTTAATTTTTTGTTTCAAAACAAAGAAGCGTTCAGTGCCATCATCAGTTTGTGGCATTGACCTTAACCTAAAGTCTATCAGGGGTAACATGCCCATTAAGATCATCGTTCTTGGAAAGGCCTAATAATACTAACCCGCATCCCCACACATGACGTAGCAATAAATTCGAATTAAAAGGAAATTTTCTGTTAAAGTTATTTTATAACACTATGATTAAATGCTGCGTAATATCGTACCGCAGGAAATTAATGTAACTACATGGTGGGTAACGACACAACGGCAGCCAGAGTGCTGGTGTAGATAGTGGATTGCACCAACTGCGAGATAATGAAGATGTTGGGAAGATGATGTGCTTGTAGATTTTTTTTAGTGCGGATTCTTCCTTCCCGCATTTCATGTCAGGGTCATCAACCATAACAAGTCACACACAGGGCATAGACATCTAATGACTGTATAATGCTTTTGATATAAAAACGTAATATCGATTATTAAGTCAAAGAGACTCAATCTCTGCAGATGTATGCTCCACAACTTTCATGATCTCAACGATTTATTTTAATGAATGTTTGACTATTTTAAACAATTAAACGATCGCAGGTAAATCATCATAACCCGGTTTGGGATTTGGGTTTTCATTAAAAGCAATCTTGCCTGTAACATGCTTATGCAGAGCAATAAAATCGTTGCAAAGTCTATTTCGAAGCAAACATTCTACTTCACATCTATACAAACAAACACGTTGGTGGTGAGAAGTGGTGGGAAATGCCGGCTTTCATTGCTTCTTATTCACCGCTTGTTTCATCTATGCTGTTGTGGAGCATAGTGAGATGAAGAGAATCTCACGCGTAGTAAGATGTGTCTCACACGAAAACATAAATGCTCTGCTCGGAGGCGTGGTTATTTCATAAAAAAGCGGTACTCTTTTCGACATGCGGAGAGCGCTTATCAGTGCTCGATTTTCTCAATGCGCGTTTGGTACAAAGTTGGGGTTAATGTGGGTATTTCACCCCCGGGACATGAACATAGTTCCTAGTGTGTTTTTGTGAATGCTGTGCAACAATGTTAGTGCAAGCTGAATTGAAAGTAACTTCCAACACCCACAAAACGTACTCCAGCGACTTCTAAGTGTGGGTTAAGTAAAAAAATAAACTGAGCAATATCGCATAGCTTGTTCTAAGGGATGTGTGTATTGCAGAGCGTGAGTCGTCTAACAACACCAACGTTACTCATTCCAGCGTGATGCTGGTCGAATCAACAACAATCATCGAATCATCAACCGAGCCCACGTGAATGAACGTTCAGACAGTAGCGAACGAAACTTCAGCGAGAACAGCAGACGTTAGACGTAGAAGTACAGCAAACACATGCTCACAAGTTTTTGTCGATAAAAACAGCACGCCTGACTGCGAGTTTTGTTGATCCCGTAACATACGTCGAGAGAGTGAATCATATTTTTGTGCCACTAAGCGACTGTTCTAACCTTAACTATATTATATTATTTTCTCAGTTTTGCTCAATGGATGAAACAATAAGTAATGATTAATATTAAAAACAAAACATTAACTATTGTAAGGCTTGAAGTTGGTGCAGTGTGATGAACTAATAAAGAATTCATGCATTCAAGGTACCATAAACATTATCATTATTGGTTTAGTGTTGCTGAGGTAAACATGAAAATAAATAATGCTTAAACATAAAATTACAGTTGTTAATACCATACCAAAGTTGTTACAATAAGAAAATGAATGATACAAAACATCAGCAACGAAAAAAAAGATCTCTTGCGCATATGATCCAAAAGTGCCGACGGCATTCGTAACATATGTTATAGTCAATTGAGAAGGTAAACAACCCCAAGTTCACAATTTCATACAAATCATTGACACTAAAATGCCAATCTGTTTGATGTGGAAATTGATCGAACAACGAATGCCAAAAATGATGCAAACTAAAGTCGAAAATGCCGACGGTGTACGTACAAAGTGGTATTGCAAGGTGCAAATGCCTTGTGAATCTTTTCTCTAAGTCAAAGTTGGGAACTTGTAACCTTGAATTTTTACAGATTCATAGCAAATATGTAAGGAAGACCGAAGAATATTAAGACCGTGTATATAATAAAGCTTTAAATTATTTGTTGCCCAACTTTAAGCTTTTTCACTACGTGTGTTTATTCTAATGGACATTCAATACTGCATAGAACAAATGTTTAACAAAATTTCCTCTAATATTAACAATCGATAGAGCTTTTAAAGAAATCCAAAAAATTAATTACTTATTTCGTAAAAAGTATTTTTTTTTTAAACCCAAACTTGTATAACCACTTTGTTGCTTTGAGCATAAATGTTTCACTACAAATTTTCTCCCAACGCACATTGTTTCTGTCAGCGGAAGCATAATTCATACGCGACCACTCCAATTGCTGCACATATACCGCCGAAAATGGGGAAGCAATGCGCGTGATATGTACTAAATAATCTGCATTTGCAAAAAAGCAAATCGAAAATGACAGCATGAGAATGCCCAAAACAGTGCCTTGATCCATAAATTCTTCAACTGTAATCCATGGATGGATTTTTTGTTACGATTATCTTTTTGGATTTCATCCATTCCACAGCTGTGGAGTGTTTTCCTGTTTGAAACGTACAAATCTGCTATTGCAGCAGTTGATTGAAACAAACGAAAAAGTAATTACGGACTACGGGCATTACAGGACACATTTTTGAATACCACACATCCATTGTTTTTTCTGGATGTAAACAGAGTTCCAAAATATTTTTTTGATATATCAACGTAGAACGAGGGTGAAGTGCGTTGCCATCATTGGCACCCTAACATAGGAATTGTTTTGGCTATGTCGCATCGACTGCAGTTAGTGCTTTATACCAATTCAACTTTCATGTTTGAAGATACAAAAAGCTGTGCAGTATGTTAAACGAATCGTTTTTTACGCACGTTTTTCTCTGTGCGTATTCCACGAGGAACAGATATAGTAGATAATGTTGACTTTCGGTGCATAGGGTAGAAACCTGTAACAAATTTGCTGTATGCGCAGTGAGCCAGACATCACTGTTGTATTTGTTTTTCATAGCAAATTGCACAAAACCATGTCAGTGCGAAAACTGATGATGAATTGGCCAGGGCACATGAACAACACACATTGCTTTTCTTCCATTCCAATGAACCTCTGTTCTCCCAAAAAAAAAATCCTCCCTTCTATTAGAACTAAAGCCAGTGGTGAAAACAAACAAATCCTCGCTGGATATTAAATTGTTTCAATGATCTGAAAGTGATTGCAGTATCTTCTTCCGATGTCGTTCAAAAATTTTCGCTTCTCTTATAATATTCAACGCAATATATTGTAACACAATGTCAAACGTTGGCATATGATGATGAAATATAGCACGTAATAAATTTAACATGATTTGTTTTCTTTGTCAGCATTTATCTAGAAGTGAAAATTTTATGAGATACAATAAAGCCAGTTTTTACTTATGCGATCAACAAATTTATAACAAATATGTTCTAAAATTATTAAACTTTAATCACTTCATGATTTTTTTTTACTAAATGGGTAAATAATTGTGACAATTGAAATTAAATTGAATACAATTTCAAATACTGTAGAACGATTAAGATTTTCATATAAAACAGGTGCATATAAATAACCGCTGTAAGCGATAAGCATAATCTTGTTTTCTTTTTTTGTTCTACTGCTGTTGGATTTGTTACATATTCTTTGCTTTCAATTCGACTCTGAATGCTTATCACTTTATCTTAATTAAAAAAAAGGTTCATTTAAGGTTTGACAACAGTGTTACAAACCAACAATAACGCTGTAAACGCATTATTGTATTACAAAATAAACAACAACAGGCATACAGCATACAGGCATACAGGCAACAGCTATAAACAAATCTTTCCTTTTCGATGGCAAGTTTTAAAAACATTATTAATATTAAAAGCAACAGAGTTAAAGCATTTTCTTCATCAGTCTCTACAAAGGTATGGGCGAATGAGAGAAAAATGTAAAATTGTAGGGCGATATCAATAACTTGCACTTTGTTTATAGTTCAACACGACAAAGTAATGTGTGACAATGTTTGGCTTACATGCTTTAAATACCACTATAATAATAATTTCCTTATAGCCCAAACATACAGTTAACGTGCAATCAACAATACGACCTAAATTAAACGTTGTTTTCAAATCCTTACTCGGTTCTCAAACAGTTATGTACTATGCGTAGGATTTTAAACAGCAAAGCCCGAAGGAAGTACTTAAAACCACAACACTTTGATTCTCGACGAGTCCATCAGGACCATCTTGACGCTACTGCATTCACAAGAACTCAACGCTCTGCTTCAGCTAGCATTGTCCGCCCAGAGCGCAGACAGAGCAGATGTGGAAAATGGAGCACTGTTGGGATAAGATTAGATGACCAGAGCCTTCAACCGAAATGCGTCGGTTTGCAGACCCTTGACCATTGCAAACTTGTGCAATTATGGTCAAATTGCGTGTGAGTGAGTTGTGGTGAACTGTTGTCGTCGACTGTGTCTGTCCCTTTCCAAACGCAAGGACAGTGTGGGAACTCTCAGCGGTTAGAGCTGTTGGAAGTATTTGAATAGCTTTGGACGTACTTCTCGTGTTAGATGACCAGTCCGAAGTCAGCTATTGTTATCTGGGGAGTTGCTGATCGATGTCCCCATGCTAGTAACTTTGCTAGTTTCTTCTCTTCACGTGCTGCATAATGAAGCTCGACTGTTGAACACTTCCCTGGAATGGGCAAATCAGCAACAGTTGATCACTGTCAAACGAGTTGTAATTAAAATTTAAATTCATACTCATTAAACATAATTCGAATGCAGCTTTTGAAGCTCAACATTATTCACATACCTGTTGCAGTATAATAATTATTATGCAAAGTTTTTTTTGTTTGTCGTAACAAATATACAGCATGAATAATTGATGCTTCGTATGAATTCACAGAAAAAAATCCCACTACTATTTAACACTCTATCATCATCCATAAAGAGCAGCGTTCCAGGCTGGTGCGTTTCATTCCGGCTTTAAACAAATTGGATTTCCCATTGGTTCGCCGTTGCGTAATCCAACAAAAATACATTATTTACGCATCGCTAGGCGCGCAATAAAAGTTCATCTTAATTAATGGCTCATTAACCGTATTTCCATAAATCACGGCTAGAGCAAACGGCAGGCAAATTTGTAAACAAACTGTCAGCGATTACGACAGCCATTACAAGCTAAGTCAGCTCGTTTGAAGTTAACAAGCGGGTAAGCAGTACTGCGTACTCGGGAATGCATGGGAAACGGCGGCGAGCTCGCTGGCTGCATATGGAAAATCTGTTGACGAGCGTTTTGACGAGATTTTCCACAATATATTACCAAAGGCACAAAACGCTTTCAGCAGCATGCTTAGTGGAACGTAACCGGGCTTAGCCGGCCGTTTGGTGAAATGGGGAAGGAAGAATTTTCCTTACCCGACTTTATGAATGGAAGCTGGTGATGAAGATGTCAGGAGCTTGGCATAATTAGACAGTGTGAATAGAAAACGATAAACACACCGTGGAATGTGAACCACAGCGCAAAGAAGATATTTGAATTAATAACGGGCCACATTAGGCAAGCGAAACGTTACACACGTATCGGTTGACTTATGTTTCGTTGATAGAAGTGTTGTGGCAGAATTTGGGTGTAAAAAAAGTGTTCAACTGTACGATCGTTGGCACATGTGATCATCCCTCAAATAAGCGGACCATTTGACATCGTTTTTGCTTTTTTGTTTAAGAAAACGCATATGGCAAAGATTTTTTTTGTTTCAAGCAATCTGTTCGCCTTTGAATGGGTTAGTCGAGTCGAGGTCGCATCGGGCAGAAGCATACGACTAGACAGAGGAACAGCGTCAACACATGTGACAGACTGTGTAATTGAGTTCATTGTCAAGTGAGCTAAAACAGCCACTGGTGATGGTGAATGCGAATTGGAAAGAAAACAGTAAGATAAGATATGTTTATTTTTAGCAATTTATATGAATATTTTTCTTGATCGGGTTTCCTGTACCTCTACATCGACTTGGGAACAAATGGATAAATCTTATGTGGCGCATATTTAACCCGTAAGCAAAAGAACAAATGTATCGCATCAATTATGTGGATAATTTTTCGAATGAATGCGTCGACAATGATTCGAATAGCTCCCGTTCTGCCAACACAAATGCAGCAAAATTTTACAACCCACAAAAAAAAAATGGATAATGCTTTCAGAGGAGCATAGCAAAAGGTCTTCATAAGCTACCCAAACATATGGTTTGGAGTGGCCCACGTTAACTCGCAGCGCCAACCGCCATGTTCCTGTTCGGTCGTTGTATAATGGTTTTTGTTACTCTGTGCCTCCGTTTGCATCACCAAGTGTGAAGTGATTCGCGTTTATTTATTGCTAGGAAGCGATATGTCATCAGCATAATTAAACCTACTCTGGGGAAGAAAAAAAAAACACAAAACATGTTTCCACATACCGGATGCCGGATTTTACCCATATCTTATGCTTGGTGCAATATTCGCATGTGTTTTAGCACACATTTATTTTATGATTTCGGTAAGGTGTGGATGAAACATGTTTCGTGAATAGTTTTATTAGGATGTTTTCCTACAAGAATGTTCAAATTTTGTGTATCGTGAATCAATTACTTTTAGCGTATAATTTGATCACTTGATTTACTCATTTTTTAAATAAATTAAGCAATAAAAAAATTAACTTAAAAGCAATAAACAAAAAACGATTTCAACGATGTTGAAATTCGACTCTTGCATATCTTCTTGAAGGAAATAAATTCAATCAACAATACTTAATACTTGAAACCCAAATATAATTATTTCAGAAAGTCAACACAACTATTCTAACCTACTATAAATATCAGCAAATAAATGAATAAAAAACCAACCAAGACAGCACAAAAAATGTAAACAGTAAAAAAGATCAACTATGTATAAATATGATGAAGTATCCATTATCACACAAAGTAAGTATTTAAATTACCGTTGATTTAAAACGAATCCTCTCGCAAAAATATTACCAAGGTACGACCAACTTTCCCCAAAGGAGTAGTTTAAAGAAGTAAAAATAGATGATAATGCCTCATAATCACGTACCGGTGGATACTCGGATATGTATTACTACCGACGGAAGTACAACCGTCCATAGCTCCGTGACTTAACCTCAAACGATTTGATAACTTCACCGGCCGAAAGTTGACCACTCTACTCTGGCATGCAGTCAGTAACAGAATCTTGCGATTCCACCGGGAGGATCTATTGTGACCTTTCCATTGCATCCGGCTGAGCTGCATTGAAACCATTGAATTAAAAGTAGATAGAGGATAATTAAGACCAAATGAATTAAGCACTGGTCACCGGAAGCACTGATGGAAGTTTTGACTGTACAGTGTACACACTCCAAACGGATAGAAATCTGCACCAGCGAATGATAGCGCGAAAGCGGAAAATGCGATCCACTACGTGCGTTCGCACAGCCACGTGAATCTTCACGTGGAACATGGAAACCGGATTTCGTAGCCGTTTAATGGTAAGATTTTCCCCTAGATAATACCACTAAATACGAGCTGCTTGGAAAAGCGCAAAATCTAATATGGCGTATGCGAAATGAATATAAATGAAGGCTTTTTCTTGCACTCTCTTTTGCTTCCCTTTTTTTTCCTACGCCACTAGAGAGTGCCAGCAACCGTTGCCGGTTGGATTTGTGCTGGTATAATATTCATACACTATCAAGCAAACGGCTGTGATATGGCAACTTATGGCGCAGCGGCAAATGGGTGGTAGGCGAACGAACGCAATTTTGATTCTGACGATGGGATTTAGCAGTTAAGTATCGTTTCATAAACAGTTTAATTTACTCGCAAAATGTGAAGTTGGTACGATAATTTCGAGCTTAAGAAAACAGTGTGGAGGAATTCAATGGTACATTATAGTTATCAAGTTTGTGTTTCTTTTTATCGAAATTAGTGCGTTTAATTCAATGTAATAGATAATACAAAAATATCTACTCTGTAGTGACTGTAAATCTATCAAGGCGGCACTCTCTCTCTCTCTCTCTCTCTGGCTTAACGACCTACTCGGTCATGCCGGCCATCAAATGGCTTACTAGACTATTAGATACCACGTAGTTGCATAGTCAGTGCTCACTACGGGGGAACGGTCCGAATGGGATTTGAACCCGGTCCGGTCGTGTTAGGAACTAGCGCCGTTGCCAAATACTCCACCGGGCCGCCCAAGGCGGCACTAATCAGCACAAATAAAATTACTCAAGGTTTTGATTACGTGCGTGATGATCTCTCTCTCTGCCGACACAAACGCATCGGACAGATTCATCTCGTTTCGGTAGCCGGCATTGCGACACTCATCTAGACGCTGCGTGATTTGTCTAGAACATCTCTTTCGGCCGTTGGCAGTAGTTAAGACAATTCCGTTTCTCCACGAATCGTCGCATCAGTTTCACTGCTCCACGCTCTAATTCATATTAGCCTTTATCTGTACGTAAATTAAACCAGATTTGCCGCCAGCGGAAGACGCTAATTTCATTCAATGTGTGTGTTGTGCTTAAGCTCTCAAGATTGTTTCACTGGCTTTGTCACTATCANTCCGTGTCCTGTTGCAGACGTGTCACTTTGTTGTCGGAGAGATACTCGCGCAGAATGGTTATTTCGCGCTGATGGATGATAACGAACCGGAACAGATATTTCTCTGTGTCGTACGATAGAAGAAAAAGCAAAGCATATGTAATAGATAATACAAAAATATCTACTCTGTAGTGACTGTAAATCTATCAAGGCGGCACTCTCTCTCTCTCTCTCTCTCTGGCTTAACGACCTACTCGGTCATGCCGGCCATCAAATGGCTTACTAGACTATTAGATACCACGTAGTTGCATAGTCAGTGCTCACTACGGGGGAACGGTCCGAATGGGATTTGAACCCGGTCCGGTCGTGTTAGGAACTAGCGCCGTTGCCAAATACTCCACCGGGCCGCCCAAGGCGGCACTAATCAGCACAAATAAAATTACTCAAGGTTTTGATTACGTGCGTGATGATCTCTCTCTCTGCCGACACAAACGCATCGGACAGATTCATCTCGTTTCGGTAGCCGGCATTGCGACACTCATCTAGACGCTGCGTGATTTGTCTAGAACATCTCTTTCGGCCGTTGGCAGTAGTTAAGACAATTCCGTTTCTCCACGAATCGTCGCATCAGTTTCACTGCTCCACGCTCTAATTCATATTAGCCTTTATCTGTACGTAAATTAAACCAGATTTGCCGCCAGCGGAAGACGCTAATTTCATTCAATGTGTGTGTTGTGCTTAAGCTCTCAAGATTGTTTCACTGGCTTTGTCACTATCAACTTTGTTGGGCTTCCATGGTTAAAATCAAATGCTTCATAAAACAAAACCTTGTTTCGCAGGGTAAAATTACTTTCACGGTCATTCCCATTGGATGGACGATGATGAATCACACAACAAGTGTAATGCAATTGATTTCCATTCTATTCGCTATAGGTGGAATGTAACGTGAATGAAAGTCAAGTGTCCTTCACCGTCTACACACTATCTTCGTCCAGACAGTCAGACAATGAAGACGTACGCTAGGGAGTCGTACCATGAGCACAAGTGGCCAAGCGATGTTGCCGGTATCTCTTGTGCAGTGCACAAATCCTCTTGTATGTAGTCGAACCTGGTTCGTTCGTAATGGAAAAGGGATGAAAGCATGCACATCTCTTGAGCAGACATTAAGCATGCGCTTTCGAGGACAGAATGCCAACCCGTCGCCATGATTGCCATTTTAGCTCTTGTGGCGGCGTTGCCAAGGAAGTTCGATTGAAGTGGCAAAATGGAAGATCAAACACGCGCAATTGATGTGTCTTACAGAAAAGCAGCGTTCATAATTTTCGAAAAGAGTCTTGAGAAGCAGTTAAATTAATAGCACCAGGTACGTTCAACGGATTACATATCATAGATAATGGAATTTAATTTATTTAATAGGTTATGGTAACACGTGATATTACGGACGAATCGAAGCATCTTCCCAAATAGGAGTAAATCAAGAAAGAAACCTTAATTTCCAACTTAACGTGAATAAGGACTGATGGCTTTACATTAGAATTTTAAAACAAAGAAACAGGCCTATCTGCACTTCTATCAGTTGTCTGGTTGTGTTATCGTAAACCGGTTTTTAAACGTTGTGAATTTTCAAAGCAAAAACTCAACGCTTTCCTTCAAAACAGGTTTGCTGGTTGGCACAAAAATAAAATATTTTGAATGTGGTTATTGCTTGCTTGCTATGCTTTGTTTGCCAAACAACGACTTCCTTACAAATATAAGGACACTCGACGACACAGAATGAAGGCAAGTCATCGATGTAGACAAGTTTCAGTCACTGAAACTGGTTTTACTTTTCTCCAACCAGATGAAATAGCATCACCGTGTGAGGTGAAAATGTCTGGCATATGAACAAAACAAGTTTCAGAAGAGAAACATTTCGTCGAACAGTTCTTTTTTTCTACAGTTTGGAAACCTACGGTTAACCCATGCTTAAAATTTTGCTTTGGAAAAAATCCATGTTACATTGCATAAATAACCAAGAGCTTGCAGTTTCAACAAAAGTGGAATTTCTTGTGACTGTACGTCTGTCTGTGTCTGACCCACTTTACCGGAAATTATTGTTTTCCTTTTACTGCGTGTTCCTTACCAGACAGACTTTCAATGGTTTACCATCTACAATTGTGCTCTGATTTGTGACAATCCAGTCCATCAATCCATCTAAACATTCCAATCGAATGAAGTCATTTTAAAGGTTATTCGGTATGGCATTTCTTGCTGGGATGTTAGTTGCGTGTCTAATCGTATTAAGTATCGACTGTACGTCACGGAAATCCATTCTAATTGAAATTAATGGGATGTCATTTGACTCGATCAATATTTCAATTTGAAATAATTTGCATTTACGCTTGTTACTCGTTATATTATTTTAAAATTCGTTATTTTTTTGTTTCATGTTCTGAAAAAAATTACAACGAAAAAGACAAACATGGACTCGTCATCAAAAGAATACACAATATGATGGGCGAAATAAAATCCAAAGATGAAATCAATATAAAATTTACACTTGAACACGCAACGAGCTTGCCCGACCAAAACAACAAATCATTTTACTTCACACAATAGTAACTTCAACGTTCAATAAAGCAATTGTTCATCAATTTCAAGGGAATTCCCAAATACCATGGCCGACTGGACATACGACGACAGCCGGATTTAAGCTTTTATGACTATGATTTTATCAACAAAAACACCTCTGCTTCAATAGGCCTCACTCAAAAAGTAGGGTCACTAAATCTAGTGTCATAAAATGAAGTAATATTTGAACAGCTAAACAGTTGCGGTCTCTACCAATGATTATCGGGTTGTTATCAATATGATTTGCGCTGGATCAGTTTGATATGGTGTAGTCATATCAGTAGCTTCTTGGAAGTACCTCGATTGTTTAAGAAAATTGATATAAATGTTCTTAAATTTTGTCTAATTTTTGATTTTCTGTAAGTTGCATTACTATATTAATAGTATCTAGAGCAAGTACTGTGCTGCGTTTATTCGTGAAACTCAGGAAAACTGTGTAATCAAAACAAAACCACCCCTTAGTTGATTGTCATTATTTATTTAATGTTATTGTTGCATTCAAACTGCTGGGCCTGCCGTGCAGATTGTGTTCGCTACGCTTTTTTCCCATCGCCCGTGGTTTGTGTTTCTGTGTCTGCTTCACGGTTATACGCTAAAGTCGAGAAATTTGCAGATCCTTTTCCCTCTTTGGTGTGTGTGTGTGTGGTTTTCGGACGGAAGGGAACAAAATAGGAAATTATAGCACATCATCAACTTGATAGAGCTAACACAAGGGAAACACGGTCACATATTTTCCCCTTAGCGTTAGTTTTTCGAAAATCAAACAGACTATAGGGAAGGCACGTTCAGATCGGCCCAGATCACACCCCTGAGGGACACATTTTCGTCCAGGGGCCATGATGATGATTTGATGTTCATGATGAACAATCATGAATAAGAAGGGATCGGAAATGGGAGATGACTTGCCGCACCAAAGAAGGGGCACGATTGCAGTCAATCGATGTGATGATGTGAAGGTTAGCGTGGAAAAATATGCGCCGACAAGTGAGCGAGAGAGAGAGAGAGAAAATCAGAATCAGTTCGGAGAGCGTTCTTCCTTCACCGAACGAAAGTCTGGTTATGGTGTTGAGGCCACAAAATCCTCCTTTGAGGCTGTTTGCTTTTGTGGGGTTAATGCCAGTGGATTATCATGCTCATTTGTTTCTCGTCGTTTCCCTGTAGCGTGACGGTGCGGAGAAGCTTCCTGGTTCAAGTGATTTCATTTTTTACTGCTGCAAGGACCCTTGCATTTGCCAGTTTACTGTCAGAGTGAAACAAAACCTTTTCCGGACCAAAACTCGGGGCGATTCTGGAGCGGATAAAAATGTACAATAACAATCAGTATAGGGGTGTTAGGATTAGGGCAGGTTCTCGTACATACTTTGGGAATTGGCAAGTGAAACAAATGTGCGAAGGGTGGCGACTGTAACTGTGCTGGAAGCGTGGAGAATCACGCATTTAATAGATATTTGTTTAGCTCGCCATTGCACCTGTTAATTGTTCCATGATTTTCAGATATGTTTCATTTTTCCTTATGAATTCATGCAATATATTTTATATTCCATTTGGAGCTAAGTTTTGTAGGAATTATTTTCTACAGACCTCAAATCCCCGGAACATTGCTTAGTAAGAATCTTGCCAAGTAATAGATTACAATTACTTCTAACACGCTTCCGCGTCGGATAATCTGGTGTAAATAAAACATCTGTTTTCGTAAATAGAGCGTCACCCCTTGCCAGTGTTTCAGAAAACTCATCAATTCTTTGTATTGGCAACATAAGGAACACACGATGAACGCCTTAGCGTTTGGTCTTTTTTGGTTATATGCCCAGGTGTTGTTTCCATTTTCCGATCTGTTTCAGACTTATATCAACGCTAGTTTTTCTTAACCTAGAATTGGAATTAGTTTGGCGAAATTTTGAATCACATCATCAGGACCAGAGATCGTGAGAAACTAAATCAGTTCTACTCTACAGTAAGGTCCTCATTCGAACGAATTAAAATAACAATATCGTTGGATCTCAAAAGATATCTTCATTTCATTCTACAGATTTCTCTCTTCATGCACTTGCCGAGGGGATTCAGACAAAGTATAATTTTAATAAATCAAAATTGATATTATATTCAATTTCCAAATTATACTCTTCCCTGCAACATTTGAAAAATAAGAACACCCGATGACCCGAACAGACACGTGCTTGCAACAAAAAAGACCAGTTTTTGTGCAACACGCGACAAAGCTGTACAAACTTATAAGTCTATAGTCAGAGTATAAACGTTGTCCTTACTGCTGGTTCAACCATAGCGACAAGTACCGGCAAAATCATAACAAGTAAATTACCCACCCGTTGTAGGTCACGTGTCACATGTTTTACGGGGTCATGCGATATGGAAGCGGTGCCGAGTGGGGGACAAAAACAAAAAAAGAATCCCGCTCGCTGACAACTGTATTTATCGCAGCACAAAACAAGTGCAACGCATGTGCTTGATACTAGAACACGCAACACCGTATCATAACCGTAATGAAAATTGGATTACAGCTGTAACGAGGGCGAGTCTTGCCGACCGAGCGTCTGAGCCCGAGCATTCGTCGTCGGTCTCGTGATGCGCTGCGTTTATTATGAGAAAGTAAGCTGTGCAGGGGATTGATGTGTTTTTGCATGGTTTTCGCAGCCATAAGTTGTAGGCTGCAAATAATTGATGCTACCAAATGTGCACTTGCAGGCTAATCAAGCGTACATTATGTTGCCCACTGCGTACGAACGTGGCTACCTTGGCACGTGGTGTCTACGCGTGGTGACAAACTGCGGTTGAGCTATGGTTTGTTTAATCACAGATGTTCGTAATTTTAGTTTTATTTCCGTAGGTGCTGTGCTGGCTCAGTGGCAAACACGGTTGCAGTTGTTTATTTTGGACGCGTTGTGGCTATGTTGTATGTTTTGCTATTTTTAGATCCCTGTATTGCTAGCAGGATAATGAATGAATGGGTGAACTCTAGAAATTTTAGTATCAAATACGGTTGTGAAGAAAAACCACAAAATTAATGACTAATGGGGACCCATTGGTTTACAATAATAAATATTATTTTATTTATTCAAACAAACGAATCTCACACGCATATTTTAGAATATTGATAAACAAAATAGTCCATTATTGAAATAAGTATACGGTTCCGTAACACTAATTCCTATATGTACTCCAAATCCTAGGTTCAATCAACTAACCTTCACTTAAAATCCAAACCAAACCAAACGAATACACTTTCCTTTTGTTGCTCTAAATTCCCTGACGCACTCCGGAAGCAGTCGTTAAAGATAATAAAATAAATAGATTAAACAAACGTTACCATCTGACAAATGGTTATGTGCAACCCTCTGTTTGGTGGGGTTATTGCAAGAATCTTCCTGTATTCCGATACAAGTTTAGCCTAGTATTGACCGGCAGGCGATGAGACATTGCAACCTGTATATAGCCAAATGTGTTAATGCGACTTCTGGGCTGAAGGTTACACTTGAAACGATTTCAGCAATTGAATTTGCCATAGGTGCGCCAATACATCCCTTGGGAATTTTATAAGAAGTGATGAGTGAGATATGTTTAAACTATATTATCCAGAATCATGACATTTTAAACCGAAAATACTATGCAAAAATATTGTGACATTCACTTCACCAAAACACACTAAACTCACGTGCTATTGGAACCGGAAGGTAGGTAAAATGTCATATTATTTCAACGTCGGATTCCTTTTGCTGAAATTTGTTACTCCAACTGTACGCTTCCGCCGAACTCAAACGAACTTTTGAATGACGTGATTTGAAAGTGTGAATTTCTTCCCCCAACTTTATTCGTTTAAGCCACCATCTTATTACGAAGACAGACGCTCATAAGTTATTTAAACGTGTTTTCCCGAGCTTTTCTTGGGCGAGCATTCTCCGTTTTACCCTTTCCCAAAGCATTGTGGTTTGATGATTTTGCGAAAGGATTCGTAATACATGTTCGCTTCTAACGAGAAACAAAAGAGTGCGGGAAAGTTCCTTTCCTCGATTGTGGTTCTGGTCGGGTTTAAAATTCTGTTTCACTCTTTCACCGTTGAAAGGGTCGAAGGTTGTTTTGGGGGTGAGGTTTAAAATCAGTAGCACGAACGTGGCACGGCTTGAGCGAAATTTCGACAATTAAAACCGAATCCGTTCGTAGCCACCGATGACAACGCTTGATTTATGTTTATTAATTGAAGCAACTTTTCTTCCTTTAGATATCAAGGATTTTGGTACGGAACAGGGTAAAAAATGAATTTTGTTCCAAGCGATGGTGTAAGGAGATAAGATAAATGGTGATATAATGTTATTACCAAGCCTTTGATTAAGTGGAGTGTAAATTTATATTAAAATTCCTATTAATTTTGTAGCTAACCGGTTAATCGATGAGGGTTTTTATTCCTGTCCAAGCTTGGTAGAGGCAGATTGAATGCTGTCCTGCCTAAGTACTAATAGATACGATACGTTAAATATTAAGATTTAGGTTTGTTTGAAGATGACTTGATTGACGTATAATAATCACTGAACATCATCAAACTTGCCAGGTGCCTTGCGAATATTCTCTTTGGTTAAATTTTTTTTCTTTGTCCATGAGATTGTCGGTAAACTGATCACCTATGAAGTTCCTTGGTTCAAAATGATCAAAGATTTAACAACTATAAACAATATAATAATAAATGGACGTATATAATCTCCCATTTCCCAACGGCAATTGAGCAATCACAGCACATGGTGACGATGGACCATCCGTTGAGTCGAGCGACCTTCTTGCTTCCACTTGACACCTGCACCTTTAATACAATTGCTACCAGACTACCAGAGGCGCCTTCAGCAAACGAGACCCACCGCAATGAAGCCTAATTGATATCCTGCTGAGCGACCGGTCGCGTCGAGTGACGATAATCATTTAGCGCTTCTTTTTCCGGTTCCCTTCGGGTGGTTGAGTTGCGCAACTAGCAGCCAAACCCCGTCCATGACCGGCCAAATACTTCAAAAGATGTTTGCGATCGAATCTACGCACCCTTCATAACGCTTGCGTTCATGAAGGGGAATAATTCTATTCCATTCCTATGGCAACCCTAACTAGGCAGACACATTTCCTTCCGTTTCAGCTAGATGCTCGCCTCCCTTTCGATTAGAATTTGATACTCTTTAACGCCTTCGGGAAGTCTCTGTTGGTCTTGTGCAAACTTTAAAAGGAGGTGCAGTGCATTCGTAAACAAATAGAAATATTATTATTAGTGCCCTACGCTCAGTGCCCTACGCTTTGCGCCATGTGCCGCAGGAAGTGGTTGACAGTTATTATGATAATTGAATCAAGAACTCTTAAACTTTTATCAATTGAAGGTTTATTTTGGAACACAAGAATGTTGTACAGTTAACGAAATATTTTGCAACTAACACATGCCTTTTTTTGTGTAGAAGACAAGTTAAAATTCGAAGATTAATTTGTGATCCATATACTTTAAGCCAAAAGAAAGTTTAGAGTGAATTCTGGATCAACTCTATACAATAATGTTTTTCTTTTCATGGGGGCTGTTTGATTTTCCAACAAAAATGATTGACAGACATCACGACAAATGTCACCAGCATTTATTCAGAAAAATACATTATAGCTCCACCGAAAACTGTTGCGATTGAATTGCTTCGCATCATTGCTCTAACATTTCTGGGCTCATAACAGAGGAGAACAGGACATTTACGTTGTTTGCACAACACAATCCCCGATGGAATCAAAAGTGTGACGCGTGTCGTGTGAAGAAACCGCACCCATGACACTCGATACTCCTGAGTAAGTTTAGGAAGGGCAGGGTGAAAATCTTGCTCAGCTTTCCAGTTTGCTCGCCAAGAAAACGAATGGTCACTCAAAATGCCGACCGGAGTGGTTCTGGTTTCTGGTTGGTAAATATTTAACATTTGCATCAAGTATGGTCGGTATGTTGATACTGTGTGCTGTCCAGTTCTGTCCTGTGGAAACAATTTCAATCCATCATGTTTTGACTTCCGATTTGTAAGACTGAGCTTTCAATTTTAAGAAATAAAGATCAACACAAATTTCCTTTGACAAAAAAAAATCTATATTGAATAGTTGAATGAAGTTGTAACATGTGACATATTTTGACGCATTGGCTTCGATTTACATTTTCATTAGTATGACTCAACTTTATGTGTTCTAATGCAAATACCATCAATAAAAAAATATTTTAATAATATAGCAGGAACATTCCGCTAACACAAGTTGTAAAATTCACCATAATTAGTTCACGCTTAATGTGCTTAAGATAAAGATTAGAAAATACAATACCCTCATCGATCTTTAAATTACGAATACGCTCAAATTGTAATAATATAATGGTATATTCTATTTTCTTTGCAACATCAGGACGTTCTGGTTAAAATTCGTAAATAAATTAATCAGTTCAAAATGAGTTTATTTAATTATATAAAACATTACATAAGTAAAAAAAGTATTTCTTAGTCCATAAAATATATACTACTTAATCTTAAAATTGATATATTTTATTTGAAAATAATATTTCGAAACTGATATTAGCTAACCCGATTTGCCCTATTGCCCCTTTTATTACTATTCCCCGGATGGTAATAACACTTTGCATTTCCTCTTCGCTAGGGCTTTTCTATGCATGTGTTTTTCCTATTTTATGTTTTCAATTTTGTTTCACAATGTTGCACTCAAAAACTTTAAAATCAATCTAACCACTTCGGTTGTGCAAAAGAGCAGCGGAAAATCAACATAAAGGTATATTGTTTTTACGAGAGAAATACGAGGGCTGTTCGCAGCGGGTTGTTCAAGAGCCCTTGCTGTGAAGTTTGTAAACAAGGGACTTCGCAGCGAAGAACAGCACCGTTGTTTATGTAACAAATTGTTTGTCTTGAAACCTCAAAACAGCATCCCCTCTATAGAATGTTAATGCAATGTTTGGGATTTGTTCATTTTTGGCCAAGCTAACCATGGTGCTATATTTTAACTCCTTTTAGAACTGAAGAATCTAGTTTTTTTATGATTTCTGTTTGACGAAAACATCTGGATAAATTTAAAGTCTTACTTAGATTTGTGCGTCAGTATATTACGGTACAGAGAAAAAACAAACCTTATTTTTTACCTTATATTCATTCGCATGTGTTCATCTTAAATTAACAAATGTATACTGCCCAACCAGAAGCACTACTGACGCTCATGTAGATTATTTGGTGCTCACTGACCATTTTGCAACCAGCTGGGCTCAGATGTTTGCTCCACGATGAAGAAATAAATTTTATATGATATTATAACCAAGCTAGTACACCACACCTTGCGGATGATGGAAACGAAAATGGAAAAATCACTTCTACACTGTGTCCTCCATGCCACACCACAGGACAGGGACTGAAGAATTCATACATGGTGAACCTGCAAGTTAAACTCCAGGGTATTCCGTGTAGTCCCCAGTGACTTGAAAAAGGAGTTTTCATTCCACGAATAAATCTAAAACATTCACAAAACTGAATATTTTATCACTTGAATCTTGCTGAAGAGTGAAAAAAAATGCTCCCCACCGTCTTACAGGGTGTCCTTGTGCGGCATCCTGGTTTTTATAATCAACATTGTGACAAGGAAAGATACACTACAATGTGGCCGCTTCAACCAACCCATGCGCGTTGCTTCATCTCCATCTCCAAGTCACCAACTTCCAACCAGAGCGCCATAATCAACGATAAGACTATCCCAAATCACCAACAAGAGAGGGTGGGTTTTCCATTTATGCTACGATTTGATAAATATCATCAACCTCAACAGCGCAACTGTACGCCACATTGAATAGAACTGATGTCAGCATCCCCTCGTGATCTACGTCTACCATTTCCCAGTTCCGAAGAAAAATCGAAGGAAGTAGAAATGTCTGGTTATGTGTGACTGTGGTAGTGTGAAAAGCTATTTTTCTTTTGTTTTTTCTTTCACCCTCGTCGACACGGACAATCTATTGCGATTGGATTTCGTTTCTCTTCGGAAAAGATTTTTCCCCAGCAGCTCGCTTTTGGGTACACTACACAGCACAATATGGCGAAACTTTCTCAGTTTAATGGCAAAGATGGACGAATAGGACCACGAGCCCAATCCAAAACACTCCATGGAATGTCTTTATTCCTCTGGTTCTGCTGTAAGATTTCTGGTAGATCCCGAATACGAAAAGCAGAAAAGGTGGAAACAAGTAATTGAATGATCAGCGCACAGCTACGCTATTGACTCATCACATAGGGTATCCGTCTGTGAGTATGGCGTACTTGTTTCGGTCAGTTCGATGGGGGAAGAAAGCAAAAATGAACTCATCATTGCCGAAACACAGAGGGAAACAGACTACAATGGTTCGAATCGGATAACGATGAGATTGTATTGGACGTTCAGTTTGGTGATTTCTGAATGAGAAAATTCTTTTAGTCCTACTTAAACTTTCATCACGGGTAGGAAGATAATGATATATTACTAGCAGGGAAACAATGATGACATTTCTGATTTATGGTTCATTTCATTGGGCGGAAATAGTAGTGATTATTTAAATGATTTAGTGGGCTACTTTATTTTAAATTATATAAATTTTATAAATTACCAAATATAAAAGCCTCTACTCTTAAAAAAGTCACTCTAAAAGTTGCATAAGGCAAGAAAAATATAGAAGACATATGATAGTACACACTTTGGGGTCAGCTGGGATCATTAAAGTCATCTTTATACTACTAAATAGACAGCCGTACCAAAAGCCCTTGTCTCCCTATATGACCTTTGATGGTCGGAAACAAAAAAATAAACACCTGCATTAACACAACATCACCCAACAAAATAAAAATGTTCTCCTGCTGTTCCACATTCCACTAAGATTTAATTCATTAGACATCCTGTATTGTTGATACTTAAAAATGGCTGCATAAGCCTTTTCATGTGATATTTACACTAAATTGTCGTGGTTGGGATGACACAGTCTGTGGATTAACTCATAAATTTCTCATTATACTAATGTAATCTGGCCCGTTCCAGACGCAAGACAACCGTGGTCGGTCTTGTGATGCTGCTCAGCATACGAAAGTAAGAAGGCTTAGCCGTTTTTATGACTTTTTAAAACAGATTTGCTTCTTTCACTGCAAGAAAGCTGAGATGGTATAGAGTACGTGGTTTTATCTGCTGCAAAAGGACACTACACGACGTTCCTTTTTACTTGTGACAGTTTTTATACATCCAAGGGTGTTTTTACAGCAACGATTTTGGTAGCAGGAGATTCAACAACTAAAGAGAATAAAACCAGTTTAAGTAATAGAGTTCCGTCGTTGTGAACGACGGTGGTTAGAAGTAAAATGGAATTAACAGTGGCTTCTTAGCCATTATTTATGTTTATTTATTTATACTAAGAATGAGTCAAATCAGGGGTGACAAGCCATTATAGCATAAAAATAGTACTTAAATGTTGTTCAAAATGCAGAATATATTTTTTTTCTCAAAATAATCTAAAATTTTGTCTAATTATAGAACAAATATGTGAAACAACTTCCCAGAGCATTAGATATATCAATTATAAAGATCACCCGATTCGGAACATGCTCGCCTGTACGCTTTTATCCATTTGATGTTTACGTGATCAATGAAAAAACTCATAAAACCCAAGATCCGATTCCGGACTGATTCGAGATTCGACAGGGGTTGCGTTATCCATTATCCATTTATCTCAAGTTTTCTTTCGCCCAAACCGTTGGGAAAATGTTTCCATTATCATAGCTTCGTCCGAACGAAAGAGAACGTCCGTGAAGCTTCTAGTTCACATGATGCCTAACCAACAAAGGCTTCCACTTCCCAGTTGGATCACCAAAAGTAAAGGTCCGTCGAAGCAGTGAAGCATTCCACAGCAGACACTATCTATCCAATTTTGTGTACGGATGAAAATGGATCAGGGTTGTGTGTATGGGGTTTTTAAAAGGATCCAAACCTGATTCTCGGATCCTCAGCTGGCACAATCTGCCTAATATACCCTATCCTTCTAAGCATGCCACCGAGGAAACAAGGAACAAGCTCGGAACAAATCTTTGTAATGCAATATCGGTGTCGGAATCTCTTGTCAGTACGCCAGCCTGATGCCTGATTGCCACATGGTACACATGGTTCAACGGGTGCCGACGCCCAGACGAGTTTGATAGAAACGGCTTGCTAACATAAAATGAGTAATCTATTAGTTTGTATCACAAGGTTTAAACAGCTAGAAGCTTTTATCGGTATAAAGTATCTCGGATTATATGACACGAAAATACCTTTCAACATCATTATGGGAGAATGCAAAAATATGTTTCATAGTCTCGGCAAACCGTTGTGTATTTGGATGTGCTAGAAATTATGAAGCTACATCAGTAAAAGATCCAAAATGTTCCTTGCAATGAATGAATTGTTTGAGATAATATTACAAAGGTTAAAGAAATCTTAAAATAAAAATATACTCTCAAATGTGTACATTAAGGTTCAACAACTTGTTACAAAAATAGAGTATTTTGTCTTTACTTATGCACGCTTAGTAAATAATACAAACATATTATTTCATAATTCAAAATAAATAGTATTATTTTAAAATAGTAAATGAATGAAAAAAATTATTGTTCAAAACATACATAATCAGATGAAAGTAGAGCCAAAAAAATCATAACCGACATGCTTCAAATTAAATTCCTCGGTCCGAATCATGTTTCGCCAATTTTCGCCCAGCACAATCTGGCTCTGGCTCGACATATTTATCTAACATTATTATACGATTTCTTTTACCTGTGATTCCGATTCAGCATTACGTAAAGGTCCTAAGAGTGGCATGGAAGCTATCCAATTCTCCATTTATTTACCATCCTATGGATTTTTTTTGTTTATCCCCCAAAGCACAAACAAAACGAACAAAACATCCACACTTATCAGCAAACACTCTCACGCGGAACGTGACACAAGCCGAACAAAACCACTCTCTTATACATAAACGGCGTCGACAGAGCCGATCCCAGATTTCCTCAATGGAGGCGCACGGATTACCTTTCCCTTAGTGGGACGCTTTCTCGCAAACGCCATTTTGCTATGTACACCGCACACACGGAACGCGTTATACATGGCTGGAATGGAAAAAAGTAAACAACTTGTTTTCCTTTCATTTTGTTCTAATTTAGCGTGGAATGAACAAGACAGAAATAAACCCGGAAACCATAGATATACAAACTCATGTGACACAATTCACCACGGAAATTCGCTCGGGGAAATGTTGATGTCTAAATGAACCCAAAAAACCGACCATAAAAAATCTCCAAGCCAACGAAATACGAACAGAATCGTTGTAGAGATTGTGTCTCTTACTAATGATCACTGCTTTGCTGTCGCTGTGTCAGTGGTTGGCAATCATTGCTGCTGATAGGGATGATGATGACGATGATGATAGTATGAAACTTTCACTCACACAATGATATGTACTCCAACGCTTTTTGCCATCATCATCATCAATGATATCGGGAGAGCTTCGCGTTCGCCTTGTTGCCCATGACTTCTCCCTTCTGCGAAGGTCAATCCGCTCTACAGCACAACCCTTCGCTATCACAAACACACGTGCTCGGATGTGCACATAAAATGTGGCTCTGATTCCAGGGAACCGAGAGTTCAGCACCCGGTTCAGCTTTGGTTCGCCATTTGTGACGCGATTTTTCCCACCCTCGCAACAGTTCCATCAGCTCCTTTCCGGCCCTTTGCTCCATATTTAAGCACACTGTCCCGTTCATTCGCACACCGCCATAAAGGACAGTGGCGCGAAAGTGCGATGGGAGTTTCGATGATACATTCCCTTGTCGCACCGAAAGCGCTTGATGATGCTCCCCTGGCGACGCGTTTGGCTGGTTTGAATCAGATTGCTGTTGGGACACGGTCTGGCAAGAAAGTGATCATGGGTTTTCGGATTCTCCGCTTTAATGCTTTTGCTTGCTATCGCAGGTTTTATCGTACTTTTTGCTCGTGAAAATTATTAGTGAGATTAAATGTGAAACAAAGCGAGAGCTAGCAAAAAAAAGCTGCTTAGATTTTCTCCGGAGAAAATAAAACTTGAAACCTGCTCTCAACCTAATTCAATTTGATCATCCAATGCAAATGTTCCACAGACATGAGGGTAAGAGACATTCGGTTTGAAATGTTGGGCTTTTTTTTTTCTTCCTATTTTCATCCTCTCTAAATCACCGTCATTAAAGTCAGCCATCTGAATTGAGATTGAGTCCCGTGATTCCGGCAAATGAACGAGACTGATGATAATGGTTCGGATGGCCACATAAAACTACTCGATTTTTTGTTTTGCTTTCCTTCGTCGTCTCACATTTGCTCTCTCTCTTTCTCTCTCTCTCTCTGTATAAATATTTTCCCTTTTCTCCTACAGTTGTTCTCTTACTCATCCTGCACGGCATGCCCGCCTCTCGGTGATCGGTGATTGTATTTGTGCGAAAGATTTTCCGTATCCGCCCACTNCAGCACCCGGTTCAGCTTTGGTTCGCCATTTGTGACGCGATTTTTCCCACCCTCGCAACAGTTCCATCAGCTCCTTTCCGGCCCTTTGCTCCATATTTAAGCGCACCGTCTCGTTCATTCGCACACCGCGATAAAGGACAGCGGCACTTTTGTGCGATGGGAGTTTCGATGATACATTCCCCTGTCACATCGAAAGCGCCTGATGATGCTCCCCTGGCGACGCGTTTGGCTGGTTTGAATCAGATTGCTGTTGGGACACGGTCTGGCAAGAAAGTGATCATGGGTTTTCGGATTCTCCGCTTTAATGCTTTTGCTTGCTACCACAGGTTTTATCGTACTTTTTGCTCGTGAAAATTATTAGTGAGATTAAATGTGAAACAAAGCGAGAGCTAGCAAAAAAAAGCTGCTTAGATTTTCTCCAGAGAAAATAAAACTTGAAACCTGCTCCCAACCTATTTTCATCCTCTCTAAATCACCGTCATTAAAGTCAGCCATCTGAATTGAGATTGAGTCCCGTGATTCCGGCAAATGAACGAGACTGATGATAATGGTTCGGATGGCCACATAAAACTACTCGATTTTTTGTTTTGCTTTTCTTCGTAGTCTCACATTTGCTTTCTCTCTTTCTCTCTCTCTCTCTCTATAAATATTTTCCCTTTTCTCCTACAGATGTTCTCTTACTCATCTTGCACGGCATGCCCGCCTATCGGTGATCGGTGATTGTATTTGTGCGAAAGATTTTCCGTATCCGCCCACTATCACGCGCTCAATCAGTGGGAAGGTTGAGATTGAGCTTTTCCTTCCGTCGTCACATCCGTATTCGATTTTCTGCTTTTCTGCGTTTAATCCACCACTCGCGACGATATGTATGTGGATTAAAACATAGAGAAGACTATTTTTTCCTTGGTTTTATATTTATTACTAAATGTGTAACCCTTAAACTTAACTTATAATAGACGCCATGTTTTAACTGATAAGTGAATCGTTTGCAGAGTTTTTTTTTGGTAAACTTCTATTCACTATAATTTTTGGGATGGTTTCATGAGCATAAACTCCATTAAAACAACCGAGAAAAGTGTAAGGAATGTGCTCCGACCGAGCTCCGGGTCCGTTTGTGACCTTTCTTTTCTGTTTGGTACTAATCGTGATGAAGCCTCATGTTAAAAAGGGGAAAATCAATAATCTCTTCTCGCTGGCATTCCGTGCCGGCGGATGAATGGCTAAGGTCAAGGGCGTAGGACCAACGGTAGTAAAACGTGAGACAAAATCAGGACCATTTCACCGAGCACAATCACAGGGCACATAAGCAACGGTGAGCACTGATTTGGGTCGGCTCGAGTTGGTTTTTGGGTAATAATGGAGCTTCAAGATGGATCATGTGTGTGTGTGTATGTTTTCGGTGAGTGAACCGTGTGCAAAAGGTGTTTTGTTTTATGACCCATTAGTATTATCTTTTATCATATAAAATTGTTTATATTTAATTTTATTTGTAAGGATATTTTGATATTCGTACAACCACTAGGACTCATATAAATTTTATCCATAAAACATAAAAAATAACGCTTTTCCGACAACTAATTAAACTTAATGGAAACTGTTTTTAACTGTTTTTCAACTTAAATAATTAATTAAAACGATTCAGCTACGAAATTTTTCTATAACTATCTTACCTATTTTTATTATCCCTGGAATCAAGAATTATAATATAAATTCTGATTTTGATATTGTACCTAAAAATCAAAAATTCTTGATTGAAAGTCCCAACAAACTGAATTCGTTCCTATACTTCATCAAAGAACAAAACGAATTAATTTCACCCTCCCGGTCATTCGATTATCATTGCCATGTTTAATATCACATTGCACACGACATTGGTATGTGCAACCGAATGCCTCAACCCTAAGTTGATCAATTATTAATGACTGTTAAGTATTTCATTACAAATCACATAAATCATTTTGACGTTAATTGTTACCGACGGGTAATAGATGCAGATTATCGTGAAAATCTTCCTTTCTTACCAGGCGTGTGAATGTTCCATACTGTCATGCTAATCTTTCGGCTTAACAGCACAACCGCAGGCCTTCGCATCTAATTTGGAATACGCCCTTTTTGACAAAAACTTCCTTGAAAATTTATGTCTAGAAAATGTTGAAAATTTGAACAAGGTTAATAAAGTCTTTTTTACTGAAATTTTAAGTATTAAAGTTATAATAAATAAAGAATTCTTATGAATTATTTCTTAAGATCCCTTATATGGGCACACACTACAAAAGAACCCACAAACTGTGGTCAAGATATCAAATATCCCGCCTCCGGCACAGCAGATTTAGACACTGTACCATCGACGCTGTCGTTTGATGTTGTAATACGAAGAATAATCTGGTTGATTATAACGAATCTAAATCCGAGAGCGATTTAGATTTTCCAACGCCACGGCCTGCACGGGTCTACCGGTTGATGGTAATTGAATCAACACTGAGTGTACGAGGTTGATTTTGATTGACACACCCTATGTTATTTTAAGAATCATCTACTATCCACAAATACACGGGTAAAGTAAAAGATAAACACCGCACCAAGCGCGGACAAAACATTAGCGAGAGTGCGAGAACTATTAGCAAAACCATACCACCGAGAGCAGGTTCCACGTCGAGTGGAACAGTTTGTTGAATATAGCTACATTTCGTCCCTTTCTACCATCCATTTGCCCGGGAAGGATTTGCCATTGGATGATAAGCGGTAAAACGTTAAATCGTTCCAAGTAATCTCATTTTCACACTACCATGTGACCACATACAAACACACTAAGGCGCGACACATACGCCATCCACACACGTACGCACAGATGCGTCTGCGCTTGCAAATAGGGAGTTTAATGTTACAAATGGTTCGCGGTTTTGTTACAAATTAACCAGACAGGATTTTCACCGCGAGGGCAACCAGACATTAGGACATGGTTCGAGCTACAGCACACGAAACGTTGCACCATAAATTGGTTTTGAAACACGAAACCAGACCAAAACTAGATCGACCAGAATCAGAGCAGCAGACGTAACACGGCGAAGGCTTACGGACATGTGGTTACCGAGTGGGAATGACTGATGGAAAAGATTTGTATTGCGAAAGCTGAAGGATGTTTCTTCACTGTTAAAAACATTGTATGAATAATGAGATATTTAATTGTAGCAAAAAAAACCGTGTTTTGAATAATGTTACAATGTGTTAAAATAAACTAAAGTAAAGTTTCACCTAGCTTTAGGTAAGTTAAACAACTAAATATTGATTATTAAACAGCAGTTTTTCTCTTCTTTCCAGGTACTTATGGTTAAAAACTTCAAGTATGGAAAAGGATCTTCACTCACTCAGTTTGAGCCAGCTCAGTGCAAGCTGTGAATAAACTGTGTAAAGGATTGTACGCCCATAAGGTATCTCACTGCGTGTATATTGAATAAGATGGACTCATCGTGGACTCGATCAGAATATGTCTTAAAAGCGTTCTTCTGGGACAGCGCTCGGAACATATGAGGATACTGGAGAGTTGATACAAAATTATTACACTTTCTGGATCAGAAGATAGTCTATAACCGAGTGGAATGGCATCAAACATTTAATAGGTATTATTGGATATTGGAGATCACATATTTTAAGTAGTTCAAAGTGATTTTTTTCACTCTTATCTTCATTATATCTTTATGTTATCTAGAATTCTTCAGTTTAATTTGCATCAACATCATTGATATTTAAATTGAGGAAATGCTCACATAAATTCCATCCAAACATTCTACATGAAATGGGGTGCACAATTTGTAAATATAAAAGAGAAGTTAATTACATAGAAAACACACAATTCTTACAGAACTCTACAATAATCCATTCCCTGTTTGTTTGTTTGCACTTTTCTGTACGAACGCCCTAGACAGTAAGGAAGTGTATTATTTATGAATCCGAAATATCCAGCACATGGTAAGTATTTATGATCATCTTGTTTAATTTACACACACACACACATGCCTCCCACACTGTGCCAGTACGATAAGCCTTGTAATGCTGCACCCAAAATCCTGTTCCTCGTGCAAAATTACACATCCCTTATTATTCATCCCTGCCATTCCTATACCTGTGGTGCATTTACATCGGTAGCATTATAGCCGACTGCTGCACCAACAATGCACCCTATGTCAGTTTCCATAAATTTATAGTATTTATTACACCGGAAGTTAAGGGAACCAATTCTTGCTCGGGACTTTACTGCCAATGACAGAGTGTGGTAGAAAGTCCTTTGCATGTTTAAGGAACGTGCATTGTGGTTCCAAGTTGAGGTCACCCCTGCATGTCCAGTCAAATGGTTTGCAACTACGCCCGGAACATAGCAAAGCCTTTGTGGTATTGATATTTACAGTGTTCTAGATACGACCAATACCTTGAGCAAGGCATAATATGGAAAGTAATTAAATGATGACCATTCTAATGCGACCAAAGCCATTCGAAAAGTTCTGCCCATTGGGTTTGTGTGGTTATGATGCGTATAGGCGGGGGCAGTTGTTAGCAATTTCAGGACAGTCGTTTAGGGCTGAGCTCATACAGTGGTGGAAGTATTTGTGAGGGCGCTGTGGTTGTGCAGATTCGAGGAATTGGCAATCACGTGTCAGCAAAGGAGAACTTGTGCAGACGGCATGCCGAAACGTGTGACCAGTATCCGGCCTCCTCTTGCCGGACGTTGGTCAATCTTCTGCCCTGTTTGATGTACCGCAACCCGAACCCGGAATGTTGGGAAAGCGGTATTTCACACGAGAAATTTGTGGCGCATCAATGGCGTGAGATATTAATGATCGGTAATTGATTTGCCGCAGATGATAATTAATTTATTAGGATTTACGGATCAAGGCGAACGATACCTTGATGCAAGCATTCCTCTATCGCTTAGCATTTGTGTGAAATCTTGCTTCAAGAATTAATATTGTGTTACTAAACTTTGGGCTTCACATGTTGAATTAAATTGATATGCTTTATTACTGGGATTTTTATACTAAAAAATTCTACAATAATACAAGAAAATATCGCAGAAGAAATACAAACATTTCTTGAGGTAGCATTTTACGATTTTAACAAATTTTGACATTTTAATGTTTTTATGTATATTTATTTACTAAATTAAATGATCCAAAATTAACATGACAGCTGTAGGCAGTGAAATGGTATCTAGGTGTGTAGCATAACATAATACACTTCACCCATTACCAGTTGATATCAATCCGTTGAGGTGCTTCCGGGAACAACGAATTACAAAGGACTCGGCGATGAAAATTTATCAACCCGGGTCGTAATTGACTCTCCTTCTTTCTTGCTTGTGGTAATTTGTGTAGAGTTTTATCAGTGCGTAAACTGATACTCGAATCAACTCTATATGATTATCCTTACCACAAGCTTCTGCTGCTCCTTCACCATCATGACCACGATGACTCTTCATCATTCATCAACCCATCATAATCCACCATCAAGGTTGGTAGTCACAGCGATCACTTTCCCAGCGAACTCCACTCTGAGTTCCCGTAAATGGGCTGGGAAAAGCGAAACTCCTGGTGAAATGGAGCACCAATGCGAGTGATGGATAAGTTTTAAATATTATTACTTTAATGGATCCGATGCTGATTGCATTACTGTTACACTTGTGCAACAAGTAATTGATTCTTATGTTTGCAAGCAAACTGTTGTGGATGGTTGAATGTTTGATTTACTTGTTGTGTTGGGTGTAAAGGAAGTGAACGGTAAACACCTTAGTGCGTCATCAATGAATGGTATTTTGAAAATAGGTATGTAATATGATTCCAATTTTTCCCAAAAAATTACTTCTTGTTACCATTGTAATATTTACGATAACCCAATAAATTTCATTGTGCATTAAAATCTTCATCTCTCCTTGGGCGCTTGAAAACGGAGCTTTAGAAGGCAACCCACATTCAACAACCGGGTTTGTTAAAAACCTAAAATTGTTTACAAACTCAATAAAATTCCTAGCATCTTTTCTAAAACAATATTCGAAGACATTTCCATGATAATTAGTGCATCGAGGAACTTTGTGGCATTCAGTTGGAATATGGGAAACAGCTATGTAAGGCATGGAATGTTTTACCCGTCTATCAACTAGCAAGTATGAATGCCGTACGAAAGTATTCAGTAATGAAACGCGCCAGTAATGAATTCACTCAACCCAGCAACAAACAGCTACACCCCAAAAAGCCGAACCTTTCAAACAAACATAATTTATAATTTATTCGTCGCTATAACGCAAAATGTAAAGCAAAACATGAAACTCACGAAACGGAAGAGTGGAACATGATTGCACAAGGTAGATCGTTTGGGAAAAGGTTACTCATTAGGTGAGGATACAAAATTTATCCTCCGCTTCAGTGATAATGAAAACTAGTTCATGCAGACTGCTGCAAACATTGTGGTTGCTTCGAAAGGTTTGTATAAACCTTCGTCCCTTGCTCCTTCGTACAGAGCAAACGTCCCATGGTGTAGCGCACTTTCATTTAATTCTAAAGATATTTCCCTTCTACAGATATCCGAAAAGATCAACCCATCAGACCGGTGTAATAAATTATCGTTTAAATCACTTTGAAATTTATCTTACAACGATTACCGTAACATTCAACCTCCGACCGTCTCCAAAAGAATCCGCTGCCACAACGTAAACACCAAATCCTTACCGGATGGAAACAATGCCCCCAATGAATGGGATTGGTTCCAGCAGCGGCAGAGTGCTGTGTTCATATTTCAGATACCATTCAGGGTGGAAAGTGTGATAATATAGCAGAAGTAGGAAATAGTAATCCTTTTACTACTTATATTTACTCTTACTGGAAAGAACAATTTGTTTAGAAGAGAGTACTTAAGTAAGTGCATTGTTTGGTAATAAAATGCTGATAAAATATAACAATTGACAACTGAATAGCTGATGCCATTCAGCATAATTGCATCACTAAACTGATGAGATAAATTCTAAGAAGTTATAATTAGTTTACTATTTTTAGATTAGATTGTTGTCCATCAAGAACCTTAACAAATGGAACTGGAGTACCAAATCCTGTTGTTTATAATAAGAATTTCTGATCACCAAACAAGGCATTATATAGGATGATGCTTAAAATATGCTCAGAGAGTCCAAAATAGAATACTTTATTTCATGAAGAAAAATTTCCCAAATTTAAGAACCTTTTCCTGTATTAAGTTATTAAACTCAATATTTTACTTCAGACAAAAATTTTGATATATCGTAACTTAATAGCCAAAAAAGTCTGGACCATGCTGTACAAACAGCACAACGCTCTTCCACCGGTCCACACAAAATGTACATCAAAACTTGTTCACCAAAATGTTATGCTGAATGATGATGCTTCCAAAATTTTTGCTGCTCAATACAATAATAAACATTATCGTGCCAACGGTGTGCTGCATTATAACATGCACACAACCATTATTATTGTTTGTGGATCAAGTTGCTCTTGCCCTTTGTACCGAAAAAGATCTGACACGAAGCACGTCTTCATAATTTGCATCCACGGCATTCATTCCAGTGTTTACCAGTTTGCCGCATTGGAGTGCTGCCGCTCGACGCAAAAGGTGAGTGAAAGGATTATGCTTGGTCTCAACATTGCCCCAACTATAACTCACTGTTTGAGGCGAAAGATCTACTTTTTGTTTTTGTACAGCTCCACCCAAACACGTCCAATCCGAGCCAATTTTCAACCAGGTACGAACAAAGTTCCCGCCCGTACACTCCATCGTACTTCAATTAAACTCCGCTTTCGTACTTAAAACAAAAGGGACACCGCGGTGTACACGCCAAGCAAAAAGACTATTCTGCAAGTAATAAGAATGTAAATTTTGAGCAAATGAAAACGTCTTCAGCACAATAATAAGCTTCAGCTCGGCTACGCTTGGTTGCTGTTTTGGGTTAGCCCCAATGGCAATACTTTTCCAATTTACCTTCCTTCCGGATGGTGCTAGTGACTGAAAATCGGTCGTGAAGTTTGATCTCCGTCCCCAAGGAGAAGTGGTTTTTGCTACCATACTCGACTTGCTACAGGTATCTTGTACACTGCCAACATCTTGCAAGCAAGACAAAAGGCTCGTTAAAAACAAAGGAAAAGTTTGCTCCCATAAGACCCTCCAACGATTGCATTGAGATGTTGGTTGGCGTAACTGTATTCCCTGGGCCGGAAATGTTTTGCCAAACCGCATTGAGGAACTTCCGCTTCCACTGAATGTGAAAGAGAAGAGGAATGACGGTAGAATGATACAATAAAGTATGAACAGTTTCAACAGCAACAACCAGAAACAGGCTTCAAATGTTTGTTTCTTTTTATTGCTACTCTTATGTTAACAAAGGAAACATGTTGACAATTTCCTGGTCTTGTTCACGTATAAAACGAGCTAATTTTATCTCAATTAGCGCTTGCCAGTTTGCCCTATTGTGTATTTGGTTAGTGATACGTGTACTGAGACAGAGTGAATGAGTAAATTAATTCTTTTACATGTATGAATTTGCTAAAAGACGGGTTTTTTATAACTCATTTGACTTTAACACACTAAATAGAGATGTGATTTATATATATATATGTTTCTTTCATGGGAACTTTTTAAAATGTTAGATGTTTAATGAACTCATAAATATGACGCTTTCACTCAAATAATACCAGTGATAAATAAATAGTAAAATAAACAGGTGATAACACAGGTTTCATTCCATCACAAACAAAAAAGTTGACGCTAAAGAATCTGAAGATGATGAGGAATGGATGGATAAGATTTAGAAAATTAGAAATAATATATTATAACCACTAATGCATGAAACAACTAAAATGCAATTGCTAAGGTTCGATTCATCATCTCAGATGATGATGACTACACGAGACCATTCGAACTGATAGGCTATGTTATGTTTTTGTAAAGAAATCTTTTACTTTTACTTATAGTCTAATGGTTATTCTGAGTTCTCCATAGCCTCATAGCTTACTCACGATGTAATTTTAAGTAAATTTTTAACTTCAGACCTCACCCGTAACCCACTAATTGAATGACAACTAAAAGAAGCAGTGACGAATCGTAGGTAACCAATTAGCAGATTGGTTTCCCAGCAATCATTTTTACACGGTCAAAATATTACGACCATTGCGCTTCAATCTCCTGGGAAAGGGTGGGCGAAAAGGAAAAGAAAAAAAGATGTCTTCTCAAATTATGTCCGCTATAAATATGTAAACACATACAACAACTCAAACACACGTCACGCCGAAGGTTACCGGTTGGTGATATGTTTTTCCCGTTGATGGACAGTTGGCATCCATGGTATATGGTTCGCCAATACGCTTACGCTTTCGTATTTCATACTCTCAAAAGACCCGAAGGAATTATGACAAATATCCTTGCGCTCGTGGCAGGTTATGTGCGCCACGAAGGTGGTAAGGGCGAGCTAAAAGTAAGGACTTGATCATCTTAAAAAGGCAAATATCAATCTCCCATGTCGTATGGTGTATGCGTTCAATCAAGCATTCGAAACCAATCAAATTTAGCTCAGTTTCAGTGCTTCGGTCACAACATCATTACTTTATTTTCAATCCTGAAAGATATCCGCCCGTTGAGGATGAGGTTCGCACGCGGACTGCTCGATTTAGATTCGAATTACGATCGTCATAATCCTTTACCGGTCAGTTTTTCGTCATCAAACGCTTGGCACGATTTCAATTTATTGGCCATGGATCCCGAACCGTAAAAGGTTCCACCGTTGATGGATTCATAATTCATTCGTGTCTTATTCTACGACACGCTTGATTCCTGCACAAAGAAGATCCTAACCAAACTTCGGCGAACCAAGCGTCCATTTTTTTTTTGTTATGGCTCCTAATGCGCCAATCGTGCTGTCTCTCGAGGCCAAGCTTAGCGTGCTACGAACAAGATACAAACATATCGAACCCACACGTTGTCATGCCACGATAAAGAAAACTGTCCCCTGCCAATCATTGGAGTGTAGTCCCTCGCTGTGCGGCCAACTGATGCAAATGGAAAGTTGAGAACCCTTTTTTTCTCTTGGCGATTGAACTGAACGAGCATGCGAAGTGCGCCAGGTTGTCTTGCGAATGTCAGCAGCCTTTTGCCTGAAGACGGCAAGGTTTTCCTACGTTGTTCACCGTTCGCCACGATAAAACTGCTTATCGTTTTCCGTAGAATCAAGCGCAAGAATTTCATAAACATATTGCCAATCAACCAGTGTGTAGTGGCATCCTCCAAATGCTTCCCATGGTAATTGGGTGGGTCAGTCTTACGGTTTCGCTTGCACAAGATACGGCGAACCCAATGGAATTATGAATATTAAATGGGAGGGGAGAAAAAACCCCATTTCCACCTTGGACCGGTGAAACTCGATTTTTCACATTCGACTGCCGATTGGCAGAATGTTCGTTGAATAAAATGACATGTAAAGATCGAGTTGCTTTCAAAGCACTTGAGCATTTTTGTTGTTGTGGTAGACAATTTCAGCTACATTTTGAGATAAAGTGACTTTTGCTGAATATCCATCGTACATCAAGTTAAGTTTATCTGAAAGTTAAGTGATAAGGAAAGTCGGTTTGGTCAACGAGTCACAATTTTACGTTACGATGTAGAATAAACGTTCATTTCATGCCATTGAGAACTATAAAAATTATTTAAATTATTCAAAAGTTCACCAAGAATAGAGCCAACAATACGAAGTGTCATGCATTTGTAACAAAAAGTGCACAATATTTTAAAAATAATAAAATTAAATCTACTTGCTTTATCAACTACAATATCTTACTGAGAGATCGATGTGTTTGACTACTTAACAAATCAAACTTATGTGTACTTCAAAATACTTTTTACAGAGGTGTTTTGGCTGTAACTGATGGACAGATTAATTCACTCAGCGACATTTTAGCAATGAAAAGCATAAATTTAAATCAAGTATTAATAACGACTACATCTCAGTATAGAAATGTAAATAAATTAACATAATGTACAAAATATAACATGTTTTAATAAAATAAAACTCATTTAGTTTTAAAACATAAACTATTTCACATGATAGGTAGTACGTTAATAAAAAGTTTAACATAAATAAAAACACCAAAGAAATATAAATATGTATTTTTGTATTGTTTTTCTTTTGTTTTACTTCTGATTTCACAACGTAAAATGGAAAGAATTTTCCGACAGACATAACTCACAGAACGCATATCATGCTTGACAAACATTATTGAAAGCAACAAAGCTTTTGGCGGATTGGGCAGAACAAATTGAAAAAAAAAAAACCGATCCATCAATTCCCATGTGGACCTACAATCATTTGTTTTCTTTCGTTTGTTTTTTGAAAATGCATCACACACGCAGCGCCGAGTATTAAATGCTCCGTTCCGACGAGCAGAGGAAAAGCAAACACATGCGATTCGCGATTGGTTTTCGGGATTGGTGTGCATTACCAAGGGAATGGAAAAATGGCAACCGAAAAAACTGGATTCCGATTGCCTACCATACGTCGACGGAACGCTTCCACTACCTGGAACTGGAGTTCAATCCAACGCCACTGCACATGTTATGATATTGCAAAAACAAAACGAAGGTGAAGTCCATTCGACGCAAGGATATCAACGAGGACGAGGACGAAAAACAATCGCCGTTTACGTATTGGAATAAATTGCTTTATAGATATTGCAAATGTCGCCGTTTCGAAAGTTATCCAAAAGGGACGCATCGCACGAGCGGATTGGACAATTCCAGCAATGGACGAAGAAGCTCCAATGTTGTAAAATAAAAACCTACAAAAAGTAAAACAAAAAAAAACCGGAAACCATTCAAAATCGTTTTAGGAAATTGAATGTTGGGGAACAATTACGGTACGGTTTCGGTTACGTATCAAAGCCTTTCCATGAGCACCTCGTGGTCGATTCAGTATTTTATGTCACCGTTGTGGTTTTCAATAATCACAACCGGTTGTCTGCGAAAATCCCCACCGAAATGGATACAGAGACCTAAAGGTAAGTATGTCTACTGAATACATAATTTGCTTAGACAATGATTGGAAAAGTTACTTCAATTTTTGTTTCCAGTTAAGTACAGGCAATAGTTTGGATTGCGAATAGCTTTCTATTTTCCATTATGCTTTTTTTTGCAAAGGTTATAAATTTCTGTAGTTATTCATACTTTTGCCTTGTCATTTGTGCATGATTTTAGTACTTCATGCGATTGCTTACATGTAAACCCGACGTAAATAAGGACCTTGTCTAAAGGATTTTCGTAACCCCAGAGCGATGTTTAAAACACATTGTTCATTCGCACCATGTCTCGTATCATTGACAAATTAGATTCAGCGAAACGTTTTTGACATGCCATGATACATTTTACACACCAACCACTAGAATGGAGCAGCTTCCATCTGAATAGTACGCCCCGTAACATCGTATGGAGATGGCGTTCGCTTGTCAACTGTGTGTTTAAATAAAATTATCATCCCTCCAGTTTTATTCCGATCTGTATTAAATAAAGCTATTATGCAAATCGGAGTATCTTCGACTTTATTTCAGTTTATTGGCCCATGCGCCTCAACAAGCATATCTTTCGTATTTTCGTCACCAGTTCAAGATCCTTTAGTATGAAGAAGCATCAAGTTTTTTTTTTTTTTTTTGTTGAGCATACAAGCGTATTCCAGAAAGTGACAATTTCTCGTGGGATAGGTATTGATTCTACTTTACATTTAAGCTGAAATCCCTGGAGCGGCTCTTTTGTGTCATCTGTGTAGCTCAGTCACTATATTAAATTTATGAGAATCGCGCTACGTAATGAAGGAGTAAAAACCGTGCAAATTGCATTTAGTGCATTTAGTACATACGTCAATATGTAAACTATATTCCTTTAGCTTACTTCTACCCCTATTTTGCTTTTTCTTGAGAAGAAGGTCAATTAGTCAACTTGATATATTTAAACTTAAAACCTACAATTTTTTAGGAATATTTATATGGTTTCTTTAAGATTTCCATTGCCTTGTTAAACCCAAGGCCCAAGGAATGCTACAAGAAATCCGTTCCATTTTTACAACATACAGCATATTAAACATTTAAACAACTATTGCATTTTTGTTACTTTGTTGTGAGTTAAGTATTGCAAAAAATTTTAAAATGCTCCTTGAATATGTAAGGAATTGTAATGTAACCTAAAATTGTAAATTTAAGATCTATCTGTTCCTTTTTATCTAATATTCTTCCTATTTAGCATCACATGTAGGACACAAGGGCAAGGTACTAGGCGTCTCCATGAGGTTTGGATTTAACAAGGGTTTGGGTCAGTCTTTAACAGTGTTCTTCCTTGAAGGCTTTATTATAAAAATATATCGTTTATGATATGCTTGGTTTGTTATTTATTTTATTATGTTTATGGATACACACAGCAGATTGAAGTTAGAACACTGCTTAAAAATAAAATAGGTAAAAGATTTTTGTAGTCCCCCCCCAAAGGTGTCGCTGCTACCCTGGGCAAACATTGCACACTGGTAGGTCTATTGGTCATACGATGGTAAAAAAATAAAATGTAAGTGATTTATTTACATTTGGATTTATGTTTTCCTGGTTGTTTGTTTAACATAGTATTTTAATTAAAACTGTGCATGATTGTATTAAAAATATTTTTTTATGTATATAATTATTAGAAGAGTGTAAAGTTATACTTTTATTATATTGAAAATATTAAAACAAATAAAAAGGCAAATAATAAATAATTTTAATTCTTTAAAACCATTTAAACAACAAACATAGATTAAGATCACTATGAAATATTAGTTTTAATTAGTTTAAGATAGTTAAATATTTTTTTTACGCCATTATATAAATATCTTTAAGTTTTTTT
>CM032177.1:31074176-31194854 GCA_018908115.1 Anopheles rivulorum | reverse complement strand
TTTTGTGCAGATATGTTATTTTATTTCAGTTATTTTCCAAAAGTTACAAAATATTCCGTTCATTTTAACCATCTCACACCGCGGTACGAACTTTTGGTTGATATATTCCAACATCCTCCGTACGTGGCAATCGCTTTCCTTGTTTAACATTATTGTAGCAGCTGGTTAGTGGTATTATTCCGCGCACCTTTTACATTTGCGTAATGAAACAAAGATATTTTACTAACTGCATGAATAATATCTCAATCGAACAGTGTTCAAGATGTACATCGTAATGAATAAATTTTGAAGCTATTAACCGAACATTGTTGACACCTTACCGATTTGTTACATACTTTGTATTTTCAAATTCTTTGCTTTCTCCCACCCCTAATATGTTCTACGTATCGTTTGTTTCAAGTTGCAGCGTTTTACTAATGTAGCATTGATTCCTTCTGAGGTTCTATTTACATTCCCTATGCTGATCTTATTATCACTATTTCCTCTACAATAGCCCGATACTACTACTTTCAAGGTAGTGTTATTTTTTTATTATTCATTCCTCTTTTGCTTTGTCTGGCTATTCTATAAAAAAGACACACTACTTTATAGGTTTGTAGTTTAATATTTTTTGTTTTCCTTTTTGTTACGTTTCATGAAGAGTACATATTTTTAGTTTCCATTTTCCGTTTTCTCATTTTTATGTAAATCTTTTTATAATCTGTCTACTGTTGTTATGTTTTTAGTATAAGTTTTTTAACTGTTTTGATTTAAATTGTTTCAATGCTAGTAGATCCCAAACTGAAACGGATCATTCAAAAGAAAACGGTGTTTTGCTAATAGAAACATACTTTTTACTCTCTTTTTTTACATGAACATGTAGAATTATCTGAGTACAACTTTTTTCGCATAACAAAATGTAAGAATCACATCTGTTAACAATTTTTTAAAACAATAAATCATTTTCAAAATATGTTCCATATAAAAATTAGCAAAGTACAATTTAACAAAACGATATACACGAAACCTAGTGTCGCATTTTAATAAAGCATAAACCTACAAATTCCAATTCTCTGTGGATTTGTTTTAAACTTTATATGTTTTAGAACCCCATGAGCTGTAGAGTGTTCCAACGTGTTGGAACAAGCGATAAAACGTTCGCTATTTAGTATTACATTTAAAAAGCTCGATGAGTAATGATTATTCTGAATGTTGGTAGTAACGGTGTAATGCTATATAGTTATTGGTATTTTGATCCTGTTAGTTACCCTTCTGATTGGCAAGATGTAGCACTAGTCAAATTTATCTTGGCTACACGCATCTTTTCCATGTGTTTGGTTTTATCTGTTTCCTTTCATTACTTTTAAATGCATCGCTATCGCTTGAAAGTGCTATGGCTTATTTATTCCGTTTGGATGACTGTTAAATCATTGTATGCTTGTATGTATTCTGTCTCTTTTAAAGCTTTTGATGATTATTTCTCGAGTTAGGTTTTACGTAACATTTCGCAAACTGCACACAGTATAACACGGTCTGCAAATTTGATATAATTGTTGGTTTTTTTGTTTGTTTATAGCGCATTTGCAAGATTATTAGCTAAACAAATAATCGCAAACAACATAATTAATAAGCTTTATAAACTTCATTTAAGATTTAGCTAGCATGGTTAAAGAACAAAAATGAGAAAACGGATGAAAATGATGAGAAACAAAACAAAATGAAAAAAGAAAAGAAGTAAAAATAGATGAAATTACTGCAAAAAATATTCGCTTTTTCTATATTATGGGATAACACTAAACATACGCGAATAAAATTGAGAAACGAGCCGAATTTTAGGTGTAAATTTATGAAAACAAAAGAGTACCTAAAGGAAGGTTTAAAGTGGGCGTTCAAAAACAATTTCAAATTTTCATCAAAAAGGTGTACATTGTTATTAGCAGCAAATGAAAGTATTCATCTCCTACATAGGGCAGCAAACAGAGAGAGAAATAAATAACTAATAAAACATGAACTTTTTTTNTATATTATGGGATAACACTAAACATACGCGAATAAAATTGAGAAACGAGCCGAATTTTAGGTGTAAATTTATGAAAACAAAAGAGTACCTAAAGGAAGGTTTAAAGTGGGCGTTCAAAAACAATTTCAAATTTTCATCAAAAAGGTGTACATTGTTATTAGCAGCAAATGAAAGTATTCATCTCCTACATAGGGCAGCAAACAGAGAGAGAAATAAATAACTAATAAAACATGAACTTTTTTTCAGATTTTCCTACTTTAACACAAATTTTGTTTTGCGACACCAAAGGATGCGAGTTAAAATGTATTATCTATCGATAATTTACAGAACGCTTATTCAAAACGCAAGCGTTTTCCGGCAGGACGAAAGTAGTAGTGTTAAAACGTTCACAGCAAAAGAAGGAATAATTCATCACCGCGTACGATCTCTGCTAAACTAGCAACAAAAAAAAAAACAGGTATTTATTTTATGTTATTCGTTTTTCGTTTCTACTTTTTTTTTTAAATAGTCCTTAGGCTACGTTTGGATGATAGTTCAAAGATGAAACACGTTAGTTTATTCGTTACTATTTTGTAAGCCTGTTGTATCCACTATAAATAACACACTCTTCCCATCCCATCCCATTTTGTCGACCTTCGGTACCCTACCCATCGCTTGTGCTTTGATTCGTTATGGTTATTGTGTTTGATTTTAATTTTTTACTTATCGTTCGTTTATTGTTTCCGTTGCCGTAGTTTATCGATATATCTTTTTTGTTTACCCAATTCAACCACCAACAATGCTTGAGTATTTTCGCATCAACGCTGCTGCACAGATGAAAACCAGAGTAAGACTATTATGGTTTTTAAAAATGTACCTTACCAAGCGTTTGACTAAACTAGACATGGGAATAATAGCTCACTTGAAGGAATTAAATCGGAGTGAGTGTGTTGGAATAAAGAGTTAACTCTTTAAGTCACTCATGTCCCTCATGTCACTCACAGCGATTTAAATCATTCATGAGTTATTTAACTCATGAGTGAGTTGGGTTGTGATTTAATTCTTTACGGCGACCTTTAACTCACTCAGAGTGATTTAAATCATTCATGAGTTACTTAACACTTATGAGTTAAATCACTCATCAATGATTTAAATAACTCTGAGTGAGTTAATTGTCGCCGAAAAGAATTAAATCACAACCCAACTCACTCATGAGTTAAATAGCTCATGAATGTTATAAAAGCTCTTCACAGAGCTTTGAATTAATTCACTCACTGCTAAGATTTAATTCATTCAATCATTCTATACCAGTGTGCCCATTACTAGACTAAACATACTTGCATATGGTTAGAAAGGGGACGCAGTTATGTTTAAGAAAAATGCAACAATCGTCGTATGGTGTCTCAATCATATACTTTTTCTCGAGTTTATAAACTGAATAAAGTTTAGCTTCCGTTCGTTCGTATTAGTCGCCACTCGCACCATACAGCAAATGGTGCCAAAGCAAATGGTACAACGTATTTTTAATAATTTTATTACTAACTTCTCCCGCGATGCACGGAAATGGTGTGCCGGAATTTGCAAAGAGCTTCCGATCAGAAATTATTATTGTACATCTTGATATCAATTTCCATTTGCTTTCCATTTTTTTGCTTTATTGTACATACAACGGTACGATCCGCATCGGGTAACGATGCTACCGTACCAGTAACCCCTGACACTTTTGATGATACGTTGACTTTTCGTTTTGTTGTGTTGTCTTTTGTGCTACTCCATTAACTTCATTTTACACACCTTGTGTTTCCATACTTACCGAAACGGGGTTTGTTTTTGTTTTGTCTTCTTTTGCTCGTGCTTACTACTATGGTTTGAAAATTTTAAATCCTTACAAACTGACCATCTTACATATCTACACGCTGTTGAGTTATGGTTTCGTTTCAGTTTTTGTTTGCCCACTCCCATTTAACTGTTTGTATCAACTTTTTGTTTTTTTTTCTCCTTTGTTTGCACGCGTCTGTTAAACATTCGCCATTACTTTACCTTCATACATGTTCAAACGCTTTGCTACAGAAAAAGGCACAGATCATTTTTTTTTTACTTTCCACTCTCTTTACTAGCTTTCAAACCTTCGTTCAAGTGTCTCATTCGGGTTGGAAATTCTTTAACCATCGTTTTTTTTTCTACTCTTTTACGAAATGTACGCAACTTTCTTACGTGTTTTTGTTGTTGTTGTTGTGTGTATTAAACTCGCTTATTTGCAATCGCTCTCTATTCCATTGCGGGAAAGCCATTAACTGATAACAAAGATAACCAAAAGAGTAAGCAAAAACAACATAATGCAAAACATATAAATTAAGAACCGTGGTTGACAAATGCTGTAATCGACAAACAGTCTTGCTAAAAACCGTGGAAAAAAAGAAAACTCTACCCGTCCCAGTTCGCGAATGCCAGTGTTTTCGGTCGTTTTCTAACGATTTCCACGATAAAGCTCGCTATTTTTAGCGGCCGCCCAATGCCGAACCTCGTCCGGAACGGTAGTGTCAATTGGGTTCGAAGAATGAATGGCTGGTTCTGGTTTTTCTATTCTTGTTTTCTTTTTTCGTTTTTTCGTTCGTTGTTGCCCTCGAACCAAATATTAATCAATCTTTCAACAGTTTTGGCCTGTCTTGATTTTCACGTGACGTGACCAGTTTCATTTTTTCCCTCTTGCCTCTTTCGATTTCGATTACGAACTGCTTCAAAATTTTAGCCGGAAATGGCACCTCAAACGATACGTTCCCAGTAACTGATGGGAAGAAACAGAACCTGCTAACCGGTGTGTGTGTTTTTTTCCTTTTCGTTTTGTGTATATATGTGTATGAGTGTGTGTGAAGGTCCTGACATTCCTGATGATAATCGCTTTTCAATTTCCTGTGCGCCTGTTCGTCCAGAATACGGCTGGAGACACGAATGGCGATGGCGGACAGCAGACGATGAAGTCGAAGTGAAACCAAACCCGGCCCACAACAACAACGGAACAACGAAGTGGATAGCACTCACACACACAAACAAACAAACGAACCGATTCCGTCAAGCCAGCCCGAAGGTGTCACCGTACCAAATTTTGCGCATACACAGCAAAAATCCTATTGCCAGCGGGAAACGGATTTCCTCCCGTTGACGGCCAAGCGGAAAAGCAAAACTGGACTGGAGTCGGCAGCGAGGCTGGCGAGCCGTACCAGACCGTATGAAGCAGAAAGGGATTATATTTGAGTGGATTAAAATGATGGGAAAATGCGTTACCACAGGGTAACGCACTAGTGACTGATGGTGGAAAAAAATGTGACCCACAATAAAAGAACATTGAATGTCTGATGAAACTTGTGAAAAAAGTCGACGAAAAACATGCAGAAAATTTCTAATTATTTGTTCTTTAAAACTAGAACGAAATCCAGAAACGATTTAGAGCGCAATGTGGGAAAACTCACATAAAAATGGTTGAAAATTGAAAGGAAATTTCCTGTACACCCAGTGAAAATTTGCAAAAAGTCCCTTATTTTTAGTAAACTGTGAAAAAAGGTTGAGAACTGAATGAAAAACCAAATGAACATAAAGAAAATGTAAGGAAAATTGTAGATATGTTGAACAAAAAACATGAAGAAAACATTTGGAAAACCAGTGGAAAGCTATTAAAAAACACTTTCTAGTGTGATTAAGTTAAAATTCATTTTAAAAGTGCAGACCACTTTTTGTGAAAAATTGTTAGAAAACCTGAGAAAAATTTGTAAAAACTCGCACATCTTCACATGAAACAGAACGGCAAGACACATCAAAACGTAATAGAAAAATCGTAGAATTAGGACAATTCTCGTTAACAATCAATCGTTACAGTCACACTGAAATTTCTGAGGTAATCGAATATTCTTTCCGAAATTGGAGGGCCTTGGAACATTCTGGTGCAATAGTACTACTCCACAGGTGTTCGACAAGATTCGAAGCATTACGGAGCATCGTAGTCTACTCCAGACTCTGGTTTGAAGCCGACCTCTATTCTTCAGCGCGAGAGTCAGAGTGGTTCGGCACACTCACTCCGAATTTCTCATCACTTTTTTCATACCGGATCTTGATGATCGATTACTAAATTGAAATGATTGTTAATATCAAAACGATCACAGAAAAAAAAACTATCGCTTGATCGGGTACATCCTCACGATTCCAGTAGTTATAGTACAACTATGAGTCACCCTGTACTATGGGATTTAAAAAACCCACCCCAAAAAATGGCACCCGGATCGGCAGCTTACACGGTCGAATCAATGAATCTCATCAACCGGGCACGGCGATGCGGAAGTTCTCTCCCGGTTGTGAACCCATTTGACTTCTCGCGATCGGTCGTCGTCCACCAAAAGCAAAACCAGGACATCAAAAAGGCACTACTACTAAACTGGATTATCCTGGTAAGAAGGATGTACCATCGGGGTGGGGGGAGAAAAAAAACCAGGGATGGTTTATTTTGTGGGAAAGCGCCAACACAAAAACAAACAAACAGAAGCAAAGAAAAAACAACAAAAACACCACGAAAAACTCGCACAGGAAGCGGAAGATCGCAAGAATTCGTAAACACACGGCAAAAGGGAAATGCCTGATAATTGAATAATTGAGGAAGGAATTTTCGGATGTCGAGCAGAATGCCACAACTAAGCCATGAGAGGAATGAAAGAAGGAAAAAAAAAGAAAAACCATGAAAAGAAAACACTAGCGGCAATAAGTACGATGATCCCGGCTTGATGGTGGTCCGAACCGGCTTTCACCCATCGATTGATTGTTGCGTTTTGTTGCGGCTGTTGTCTATTAGCAAACGAAAAAAAAAAACTGAAATCGATGGAGGCCAAAAGAAAAGAAAACACAACAGCAGCCAAAATTTAAAAAAAAGGACGAAAGAAAGGAACAACGTAAATGGATACAAAAATTATACCAATCCAATCACCGCCATCATCAACTTTACCATCCATTTTGGGATGATTTTTCTTTTCTTTTTTTTTGTCGTAGCACTCAACACTGTTTTGGCCAGCCGGACATCAGACTGAAAGCGGAATCTTCGACGCAGGATAAACATTTCGATGTAAGGCAAGCTTTTCCCCCTTGGACCGGGCGGATACTGGATTGTTAATTGAAAATTCCACAAGCCCAATTCTTTATCGTTTTGCTATTTTCCGGCTTTCCGTTTTCGGTAGCAAATCCTTTGATTATACCAATCACAGACCAACCCCAAGCCAGCGAGTGCGTACGTGTGGTGGTTAAGTTTTATGGGCTCTTGTGTATGATGCTTTTTTTTTTAAAGGGATACTGTATGTGTTTTTTTGTTGAACCACAACCCAAAAAAAAATGAACAACAACAATCCCCACAATTGTACGAGTTTCGGAGAATTAATTGGCTTGCCGGTCATGTAACCGTCCCGCGACAGGACGATGGATTGATATTTAGGGATCGCTGTTTTTACATTACTTTACCACGCAGTCATCATTTTCCCTTGCGGTGTTTAACCGATGGCGATTGGCTTGGGTGCGATCCGTATGTTTTGGGTTGTTTTTCACTGTTTTTTTTTGGTTGTTTTTATTCATTGATATCGATGAGAAACAAAATTACAAAATGTTTAAACACAAATCGGGGGTTTTTGTTTTAAATTAAGATACGTTACGAAAACTATAACTAGTTGTGTGGCACGGAAACGAAACTATAAAAGAAGGAAAGCGGCGCGCTTGACTGTAAAACAATTCTACAATACATAAAACGGCAAATAAAAAGAACAAAACATAGACTAAACAGATGAAGAAGTTAAAATAGGGGCTAAATTAAAATGAAAGAACTTATTTTCAACATGTCTATACCCTTAGCGAACATTAAAGATGTGAAAACAAAAGAATAAAATGAAAGAAAACATTACATAATTTGTTAACCACACAGATAATAAAATCAAAATAAAAAATATTATAAGTGAATGAGCTAGCAGTATAAATAAACGCAGCCAATGTTCCGCATTTGCCTACACTTGTCCCAATATTGTGTTCTAATGAATGCCACACGAATTGCAAAAATGGTGAAAGTTGTAACACTGGCAGCAGTTTTGTTAACTACATAAAATCCTATCAAATAAATCATAAACGATATGCTCATGTAAGGTAAGTAACATAAAAAAACGATTATACGCATAAATACATAACGTACATACAGGCTATGCACAACAGAGGACGAAAAAAATACACGGTACAAGAGAGGAGATATTTTACTACCACTAAACATATTAACGCAAACGCAGAACAAAGCAACTAAACGCTAGAAATGGAACTAAATTTAACTCTTATTAAGTCTAGAAGAAGAAGAAGAAAAAGAAGAAGAAAAACATACAACAAACACTAACAAATTTAACATGAGAAGGAAATATTAAGATTGAATGATTAGAAAATGTGTCTTTTGTCGTTTACATATTCTTCGGCCGTAAAACATACGTATACGAATGAAGAGCGAATGAAGAAGAATAAACACCTGCCAACCAACCACGTGGCGCAAATGGTTCATACTTTCGGCTGTATATAAAAAATGGCTTACAAATAAGGCGGTTGAACGGACCTTTTTTCCCTTTTTTTTCTCTCTATCTCTCTCTTTCTTTCTCTCTCTATCTCTTTTTTATGTTTTTTCATCACTTCGTTTTTGTTTGCTATAAATGAAAAATGCTCATCAAATTTGTTTAAAAAATCGTTCTCTTGCTCGTTTCTTGCACTTTCTGCCTTCCGCCAGCAGCACGAAAGTGCGCACGAACAAATATCATTACCGTCGATCGTATCCGGTTGCAAATCATGATTTTCAAATAACTTTACGATTTCGTAAGTAAATGTAGCCCGGTACGCTTACTGCACACCTTCATCCAGAACAATCCGAACGTGGCGTACGGCAGGATAAAAGTGAAAGACAGCGAATAAGAGAGAAAGAAAAGAGCGTGGAAAAGAAGCGACAGGAAAGGAATTTTCATTTCCTTTGCATACATTTGCGAGTGAAGTTCCGATCGAGACTTCCTTCTGCTGCTGCTGCTGGTACTACTGCCAACGATGATGGATAGTTTTCCTGCTACTTCCTGCTACCAAAATACGCTAAAGTTATAGAGCAGAGTTCATCGGCTTTTTATAAAGCCTCGCATTCTTTTCGTTTTTCCACTATCTGCTTTCCAATGCCCTAGATTGCCATTGCTTGCCTTGCTATTTTTCTTTTCTTTCATTTGTTTTGTTCTGCTGCGGGAGTTTCCTTCTCTCTTTTTGTTTTTAAAAGGTGAATTAAACGCACTCTCACAGCTTAACACGTTTATGTCTTTTCATGAGTCTCAGCTTGATTGCTCAGTAGAAGAACGTTATCTTGAAACCTGCTACACCGTATTATATGTTTAAGCTACATTTGATTTTAACTTTCAACTTTTCCTTACATTCCACGCCCTTATCGTTCCCACAAATCGTAGCATTCCCCGCGAGCACAACCCAACTTCCTCACGACAAAAAAAAAACGATTCAAAACCATCTTGTTCTGTTTCGGCAATGGTAACAGACCAACTTATCTTAGAACAAAAAAAAAATAAAAGAAACAAGTCTACCATCCCATTCATATGTGCCCCGTCTGCACAACTGTGTTCCAATGTACAGGTAAAGGCTGGCTCCTGTGCTCTCACGTCTTCCCATCCGCAAGGTGGAAAAGTTAATTTTCCACAAAGCGTCTTTTTGGGAAACTTCTCTCGAATTACCAGGGACAACTTCCTGATCGTACAGGTGGGTTGGGTACCGCGTGCAAAAGCGTTTTACTCCAGCCGCCCTCCACTCCACCACTCCCGCACGGGAAACCATTGAATACGAGAATTCATTCCAATCAGGAACACCCCAAAATTGTCTCCATATGCAGCAACATTCACCACCGACCAAGCGTTGGTGTGTTTTTGGTGTTTTATTAACGTGCACGAGTTTGCTGTAAATTCGGCACCGTGCGAGTTCCGACGACCACCAATTACTTACGATGGAGACAATCAACAAACAGCAAAAAATCATAGAATCACTCGTGTGGCAATTCGCTGGGATGAGCAGGATGCGAAACTCGAAACTGTTGGCCAAAGGCGGAAAGGCGTCCAAAATCAACCATTCACCTTCGGGAGGCGTACCGGTGTCCGGTGGTTGATTGAATGACGACTTGGGTTGCGTGCGTGCTGTTTTGTTGCAGCTGTGTTCTCACCACGTACTGTTGCTGCCAGTGTTTTGTACAGCAGTGCGCTCGATCGAAAATACCCCATCTCGACAAGACAAATAAACGCAATCAAATTATAGTTACATCTACCGAACAGAACTAGCACGGAGGTTAAGCTACACGGTGTCTGGTGGTTCGTGGTTAGTTAACGATGCTAAAATATGCGCTTCCGTTGTCGTGTGCCGTAGAGTTTGCCTAAAATACTAAATGAAGAACATAAACAAAAAAACATACACAACATACAATTAACGTTACTAACTAAATGTACGCTATGTTAGCGCAAGTATGATAATAGCAAATTTACATTGCCGTTCGTCTTTTGTTTCGTGACAAGTTTAACTTTTACGATAATTGTTTGTTTGTTTGTTGTTGCTGTTGCCGTTTTCGCTACTAAAACTAAGTGTCCGCTTATTGTGGTCTTTTCGTTTGCAAAACGTTTGCAACCAATCCGTACCGTTCGTATTCTTTCGTCTTCGTTCGCTTATTGGATCTATACAGTGTAGCTGCGTCGTGGTTTGCTTTAAAGAAACAAATTACAAACACGACGCCTACAATCTGTTTGGTATCGGGAGGGAAATTATAACGCTGATGGTGTTTTTTTTTTCTCGGCGGCTTGGTGAACCCCATTACACCAAGTGGCGAAACATAATCGTCACGGTATTGTCTAATTGCAAATGGCAATTTAGTTGCATCACGGGTATGATTCAAGCGATGATAGAAAAAGACTCTAAATTAAGGCAAAGACCGAGTGTGTATACTTATGTTTTGTCTGTAGAACAATCAAGTATTTTAATAGCGATCATATAAATGCATAAACATTTCAATTTTGGAAGAAATAATAGAAAAGAACGCAACAAAATTTTAAAAATCCAAAAACAACATGTAAAAACGAAAGGATGAAAAAAAGTGAAACAAACTGCATCTGATCGTGATCACACAGCGTCAATAAGAAATATTTTTCCAACACTAGTAAGCATAATGCTTATTTGTTATAAAATTCGCACAATGTAATAATACGAATCACGCACATGCATGACACTTTGTAACATGCACTTTGCCACGTTGGCAGATTTAGATGGATCAAGGTTGCTTTCTTCGATACTATACACTAGCATAAAAATATAACGTTAACTGCAGTGTTATAAATCGATAACCGCCACTCCCAAACGGAAGAAGATCGTTACAAACTATTCCTTTTGTGCGTACATCCATACATCCATTCATTGCGCCCCGCTTAGCAAAGCTTGTTGCTATCGTCTACATTTTGGTTGACATATATGATCCATTGTAATAAAAAAAAGTGTGTTATATTACATACCGCGTGCTATTGGTAAGAGGGTTCATTTAGAGGGTTCTTCTCGCCTTTCGCAATGGTACGCCCCCGTTATCCTTTATCACACCATACCGCGATATGGTAGTGTGGCCGTGTGGCAATCGCTGCCGCTTCATTGAACGTTGGTAATATTGCATGTAAATAGGGATACACACGTCGTCCTCGTTCGTGTTTTGATTTATGGTTTGGTAAGACTTTCTCGTCTATAAACGTGTCTTTGTGGTTTTGTGTGCGTGTGTTTTTTTTTCTCACACACTCACAGACACTCTCTCTCTTTTTTTCTCTCTCTCTCTTGCGATTGGTTCCAGTTGTGTTATTTTTGTTTGTTATGAATACTCTTAACAAAAATATCCCTACTATTTTGAATGCTAATGCTTATGAGTCTTCCACGCACTAACCGCTACGGGGAGGGTGCTGCAATTTGATCCATTCGGTTTGTGTCTTTTGTTTTTGTTTGTTTGTTTTGTTGTCTCCACCTAAGATTGTGATTTATGGTTTAGAAAGTCGTGCATCGACTTACGTTACGTAAAGAACACAATGCTTTAAATCACATGTGTTTTGGTCACAGTATTTTTTTTTCTTCTTCTTTTGTTTTGTTTCATTTCCCTTGGCGTAGGTTTTTGGGCACACACACACACACGCTTGGTTAATGCTGTCGGTTTGCCTTTTTTGCAAAACGAAAACGTTCGCCGTGCCTAATCCTCTACTCAAATTCATTATCGTGCCAGTCAACACGAGCCCATTCCGGTAGTTCCGTTTCGTACTCCCAGCCAGGACCCTGCAAAGGAACAAAGGAAGGAAGCAAAAAGATAAGCGATTAGTGGAATCAGTGAGTAAGTGGAATTTTAGTAGCAATTAATGCATCTTTTCGTCGAAGGAAACTTATGAGCTATTGATCGATCGCGATAAAGCGTTCGCAGCGTTGGTGTCGGCGTGTTTAGTAATTGTCCAATAAAATTATTACCATTTATTGCACGTTTTGGATCACACGTTTAATGGCGTGTGATCAGCTATTCCACCGATTCTACCACTTTGCTGTGAAGCTTTGAAACAAACATAACTTTCTGCTTGATTGCAAATGACGCTGCGATCCATCATGGACAAAAGGCACACACACACACACGTTAGGCGACATTTGTGTGTACCCTCGCGAAAGGATTAGTGAAACACCATCTGGTTTTGGTTTTCGACCTAGTCATCAGACATGTCCAACAAAACAGATTACTACCAATGGTCGTTCCAATGGTTGTACCAAACCCGCTCCACCAGGAGTGACATTAAAATGTGCTAGAGAATGGGCGATTAAACAGCGCGGCAACATACACACACACACATACACACAAAAAAGGCCGTGTGGATAAAGGCCTTATGATGCGGACGCGAAACGGCGTTTGGATTTTCCGCCCATGTGACCGCGCATAAACAAATGTATGGAAATGATAATTTCCTGTGCAGCTTATTTCAACGTGGGCAACAAACCGTTTACCTTCGCCGGCAGACATTACGTGTGCGCAAACTGAGTGGCAAACTAAGGAGACATTCGAAATGTATGCAACAAAGGCCAAGCGGTAGGCGAAACAAAAAAAAAAACAGCACGGAACGAAACACATTTCTACGCCGGGAAACCACAAAGTTGGTCATCAACTGGCTATTCGTACGAATATGGTGAAACATGCGTTCCATCGGGCAGGACAAGGGACAGACCATTATAAGCGTGTGGCACGGTAAGCGTCATGATGGATACACGGTAGCGACGGTGATGATAAGCGAACAATTCAGTAAAACCGAGCGAAAGCACCACGGCACGGCCCTGTTATCCCGTTTTCATATTCACGACAGACGCGCACGTCAGCCGTGACACGCGAATGTGTCGCCCGGGTGTCCGAACACTGCTGTAGTGCTGCTTAATATGTTTCTCGGGCGGGCCGGAAGCTTTTTATATTTTCGTTTCGTTTTTTTTTAATTTATACACCTTCACCCAGGAGTGCAAATGAAGAATTTAAACCATCATTGTGCGCAAAGGGGGTTGTTGATTTAATAAATTTATTTCCACACAGTCATTCGGAACGTATTCCCCCCGGATGATAATGCGGAAATGAAAGCGCGCACAGCAGCAACAGTACCGGACAATGTGTTACCACCACCAAGGACTCGACTATGTATGTTTCTTTTTTGGCTTTACCACAATTGAGTAGAAAACGAAACGCGAGCTTACTGCCCCATACTTAATCTACCAATCCATTAACCTTTTTGTACCATCTTTGGTACAAAAGAAATGAATTAGTTATTAAACGGAATTAAAGACAATTCGCACGGTGGCGACCACAGCAGCGATAGCAGGAAGGGGACGAGCTGCACACAATTAAAGCTTCAATTATTATTCACAACAAACAAACAGGCCCGCAGGATGTTGAAGGTAATAATCATTCCGTTTCACCTGTTTCTCTTCGATGCGTGCTGCCATTATCGTTACTATCATTAAAATCTCGCAATTCGCAAACCACCTTACCTTGTACTTCCAGGCGTGCAGATACATGACCAAATCCTGCGGCTTCGGATCCCGGTAGCGCACTTTGCATTCGTAGCAGTGCTTGTCGGTTGTCATTTTATCGGGATTAAAGGCTAAGTCGGGCGATTCGTGTCCTGTCTGGGTGGCGACGGTAACCTGAGGTTGTTCGAGCGCAGCAACAGGAAGAAAGAGAGAAAGAAGAGAAGAAAACAAAAAACCGATAAAACAATGGATAAACACCAAACTACATCCCACACGCACACACACACACGCAAGAAACATTGCAAATTGTAACAATAAAAACAAACAAACGCTTTGCTTTGTATGAGCTTATGAGGGGCGCATGTTAAGGATAACAGTAAAGTAGAAAATCTTCTCCCGAAGACAAACAACACACTCACACTAAGCCTTATTAAATATATGTACACAAATACACACACACACGCGCGTGCAGTACAACATTCCTTACGTGGGTCAACTGGTTTGATTTGGATACCGGTCAACCGGACGTGTGAACAAAAGGGACTCTACTACACAACAGGGCACCACACTTGTTAATGCGGTGCTGTAGCTGACCGTAAGCTACGATAGGATTATGTGGGTCTTTCCAGTGGCGAGTAAGCTTACACAATAACCGACGGGGGCTACGGGTGTAAGGGGGGGGGGGGGGGGGGGGGGGGGGGGGGGGGGGGGGGGGGGGGGGGGGGGGGGGGGGGGGGGGGGTTGTGTGATTAGTGTGAATGAAAGAAACACTCGCAGGATGCTACTAGGGTGGGATCCATCCAGCCATACTGGCCCGTTGGCGTACACGTACTGGTTGGAAGGAAGGAACCGCCAACCGATAATTGGATTCGGTGATTATTATGATTCAGCAACGATCGCGAAGGATTAGAGATGCAAGAAACGTTGGAAGCAATTTTGGTTAATGCATTTTTAAAAACTTTAATAATTCGCCACCGCTGCTATCACGTCACTCGGGTGATCCAACTGCGCTAGATGGTTGGGCTTCAACCATCCTACAAGATGCCCGGTTCCCCGGTGTAAAGGCAAATGGGATGGGAATGGTAGTACCGCACGGTATGAAATGGGGCCAGTACCATTGCTGTACATGGTGGTTGGCACAAGTGGGTTACGGGTTAAGCAATCTAGGTGTACGTTTTGGGTTTGGGTCGAAAAGCCGAAACACTTTTGGTGCAGCCTAGCTGAAAACTCACATTAGCACCAGTAGCATCAATGGCCACGATAGTGGCAGTAGTAACAGTAACATCAGTAGTAGCATCATCAACAGCATCATCAACAGCAGCAGCAACAGAAGTAGTACCAGCAACAGCACTGGCAGCAGTGGCAACACTCGTTGGTACTGTTGCCAATTTGTTGCACTCTTCAAATGCTGTTCCTGCATCGTCAACCTGTGCGATGGGTGCGGCTGCCAAGGTTGGGGACGGAGTACTGGCACGTTTAGTGCATTCCCAAGCTGATTTTGGTTTCCGCTGTGAACACATACATAAATTTCATTATGAACATCTACGGTCTAATACGGAGAGGGGACAGCAAGTGGCAGGGCGCTGTTTTGCCCATAATGTTGTGTTAAGAAATCACTGCGCTGGAGAGTATGGTAGACAACGGCAAACAAACAAAAATAGGAAAACATGTTCTATCTCAGGCAGGATGAGATTCTTGGTTTTTTTGTTTTTGTTTGTTGTACCAATCCTTTTCAAATGTGGTCTGAGCACACAAAAACACGCATTAGGTGCATTGTTTCGCTTTAAACAAATAGTTCCGCACAACCAGTACACCGCAGATCACCTCTTTCATTTGGTGGCGTTTAAAGAACGAACGTACAAACCAGCACAATTGTGGTTGGATAGCCAGATTCGAACATACAAACATTGCAGCAGCAGCAGCAGTAGCAGCAGCCGGCACATATGTCCACAACCCTGCATCATTGTTGCTGCAGCAGAGCCAACCGAATGGATCGGTGAAAATTAGTATAAATAACCACTAAGTCGTGTGGTTACCGGTGTACCCCTTTAACCTTATCTTCGCTCTCTGCTATCCGGTGTCTAGCACCGGAGTCATAATGGTCACATTTAGCGCACGTTTGTTTCAGTTTTCCACGTTCACCACCAAAAAACACACATACACACAGGTTCGTGAGTTAAAACCAAAAGCACACCAAGCCCGAATAGCGAGATTTTCGATGTTGTGTGAAGCACAACCAACCAGCCACAAACTGCAACTGTTGTCGGGTATGCACTTTTGCTGGATTTAAATTGAATATTCCAAAGCCGGACACCACGGGCACGGGTGTCCCCAAATGGCTCATAAATCCCTCAACGAATGGTGTACTGAATTGCTGGCGATGGCGCAAGGGATGTGTTGTGTGCTGGCGCTAGAGCAAACCCTTTTCCTTTTACCCCTTAAATGGAATCGGTAGTGGTGGTGTTTTTGAACGGAATGCGGTCCGGATTGTCAGTATCTATTTATAATGAGATACTAATCAGGTTACGTGTAGTAGTGAAATAATATCGTAGCAAATTTGCGGAAAATGCAATAAAACCCTCTTTAATATTAGATTTCGGTTGTAAATGGCTGGTTTTTCCCGGGTTTTGGGATCACCATCGTTTGTAGTTCGCAAGCCAGATGATCAGCAAACCGTTCATCCCGCTAACTGGTTCCAACCCACCCAACCCCCCCAGTGGTCCTCCAGTGTGGCAAATGTTACAAAAGCCTACCCAAATTCTACAATTTGGAAACACATTCCATTCCGCATCCAGCGAGATATACGTTACAAAAATAGGGAGGGCAAAACAAAACCTCCCATCCCCGGTTGGTAGAATCTGGTCCACACTGGTGAAAAGTTAAAATGGAACCATCCCAAACCCACACCCGGCACCGGTATGCACCATACCTAATGAATGGGCAATCGAATTAGCAAATGCCACCAGGAATATCATTAAACAAACAAATTATCTTCCACGTTATCAATGCCGGGCAACCGGGAGACATAAACGGGTAGCATTAAAAGGGTACACATACATATCGGTTGCACCGCGAAGCATATGCACCGTACTAATTCAAATTTTCCTTTTAGCACACGCACACACCTTAAGCGAGATTAATGGAAATGGGGATTAATTATGTGCCGGGTGAGATTTTATGCTGCTCAGTAAATTACGCTACAGCATTGCATTATGCAATGCTCGAAGAACTTTCGCTTCTCCGGTGCCTGCTCGTCATCTCGCATCATTGTTAACTGAAACGGTTCGAACGGTCCGGAGATCGCTTTTCGAGTGGTGTAATACTGCGCAACTACCACTGCGCTTCGCGCTGCAATCAATTCAAGAAAGATTAATACGCTGATTATCAGTGGAATTATCATAAACGGCGACGAACATTTCGGTGTCCTGCCTAAGCCTCATTAGCCGAATGACTCAAGGATAATGGGGGTATTTAGGTTAAACTGTTTAGCGTCGGCAATGTTTTCGAGCTGCAGTAATTAAACCCGACGCCGGTTCATTACGTTAAAGGTATTTCGACCATTTCCGTTTCCGAAGCAACTTACTTCACACACTTACCGCACTTGACAACTTAAAGTTAGCCAAAGCAAGGGTATGAATTAGGACGCTATTACACTTACTGCGCTTGTAGGAAAACACTATCGGTTCAACCGGTATCGCAGTAGCCAGCAAAAATGAGATACTAATTTGCGTCTAATTAACATCAAATGATTTCACTTTTCTGCATGATTTCTATTTGCTCAAGCTGAATAAACATCATTATAATTCGTGCGTTTGACGCCGGTGGCTAAAGATAAGGAATGTTTTCGCCCATGTTCGCTCAATAATTCGGCTGTCTGCCGTTTCGGCACTGTGATGGGTTTCTGTGCGATTGCAGCATTCTTAAAGTCGCACAAACGGAAGCTATGCACGTTGTATACGGTAAACGGTGGAATGTGCTTCGAAAATCTTTCAGGAATTCTGCAGCTTTGCAGGGAACTTTGCAAGTACACCTAATGAACGAATCAGGGCGTCGGTTGTTAAATCACTACGCCGCTTATCGTTAGCACATGTTATCACAGACATGCTGTGATTTTATGAGAAGCAAAGGTAAGGACGTACAAGGAAGGAGCACACACAACCCGCTTCGAAGAAGTTTAAACACAATTTTAGCTTTAAATTTATGTGTCATTGGATTGGAATTGAATCAACCCAGCACTATTCCTGGTATTTCACTTTCAGACATATCACTGAATTAATTCTGCAAGAGCAACATTTTCTCGAAGATGTAAGGTACGTCTTCTGTTGGAGATTACTTTACACGATGGCACAAGTTTGTGAATTAGTTTAGCGAGATTACAGTGAGAACTCGACATTTGTTTTATGTTCCTAGAAATTACGCTATACCAGCAAGGTTAGACCAACAATGGCCCGAAATATCGCGCACATCACAACATGGAAATTTTTACTCCATTTATCATCCGTAAAAGCAAAACGCTTATCGGGCCGGTGCTGCTGCTGTGTAGTTCTGCGTCGGTGCGTTGGCATTCCGCGAAAAGGATTCTCGCTGTGTCAAAAACTGCCTTTTCCAGCGTATTATTTTATGTTTTGCCCGTTTATACCGATAAGATATTACTCCGCAATCATAAACGGTGATGGCATTTCCAGATCATTATCATTGAAATAGTTCAACAGTCCTACTCCCCCCCCCCCCCCCCCCCCCCCCCCCCCCGTAGGCCGGTCGGGGTTTCATCGTACAGAGCGGAGCAGTAGAGTTCTCAACAGGTTGGACATGACAAGGGCTGGGCATCTTATCGGTCCGGGCGCGACTGTCAGTGCCAGAACTATCACCGGAATAAAGAGCAAACCATTACGAATTCAGCTGCACATCGTACGGGGCGAATCGTGGCAGCGCAGGGCAGGATAGGACGCAGACCGTGAGGTGTGATACTGCTGGTATTTAATTTAATTTCCTTTCTGTTCTATCGCGACGACCGAACGAAATGCCAGACGATGAAGGCAACGTAACAGAGAGCAAAGAATACGCAAAAAGATTCATTTACGGTTGGTGGCAAACACAGCCATGCCGGCTCTATCGCTGCAAGCCGTTCGATCGAAAGCCAAAAAAAAACAGCACATACCGGCTAGCAAGTATATATAGTACTATAAATAAAATAAATGCTGACACAATTTAGCTAATATAAAGAAAGTACCGGCGGAATATGCACTCGAGTCACCTTGAAAGTTTTCAGAAGCCGGTTAGAATGTACGATGTTCCGTTTGCTTGTTCAACTACTACGACGAGCAACTTAGCACACTCTCGAACTTTAATCCCTCGTCTCAAATACTAGCTGCCGAACAAACTGAACTGCTGAAGCTTCTAGACAGAACCTAGTAAAACGACAAATTCTACACATTTTTTTTTTTTTTTGACAAAATCTGTGTCGACCCCAGTTATTTTTTTTTCGCTCTCCCCTAGCTAAAATGTGCACAGTTTCGCATGGGAAACGAATGATTATCTTCGTAGCGCGATAACACAAGAAGTTTTCCTATTCCTGCCCGCGGAGCTGATATCACGATTAGGTTTTGCGAACATACGACAAGCGAGCAAAGTTTTTAATGAACCTCGAAAATCGAATTACTCTTATTACTTAAAATTAAATGTGCAAATCTGACACGAGTGCGTCACACTGGACTCGACGACATCGCTTTAGTGGCATGTGATTTTGTTTAGAATGTTGCAAATATTTTCAAACCACAGTTGAGTGGAATGATCAAACGAATGTCTGATATAAACACCGCATAATGACAAATTTAATGCTATACATTTAATCTACAAAACTGTTCAAATTCTACAGAATTGGCTGATACCATATTGGAATGACGTTCATTTAAACAAGTGTTATTACTTATTACTATTGAAATACTAAATTTCGCCGAATTTAGATTTCTTTGAAAACGGCTGATAAATACAGAATTGATTTGATGTCCATGTAACCTAACATATCTTCGTATGAATGACTCTTTACCAGTTCCAGGAGCATGAAAATGATTGAACGCTGAAGTTAGCATGTGCATATTTTAATTACCTTTTGGGACTGCATCCGACTGCACAGCATGGTGTTAGTTCCCACCGCGCTGACGGCACTGTTGCTATTCCCGGTGCTAGTGTTCGTGCTAATACCGGTGCTACTAACCGCGCTCAGTGTGTTAGGAACCAGCATCGAGGCGCACATATTCTCATGGGGACTTTCGCTGCCGAGCGATACGGGTCGTGGACTTTCCGAGCAGGGTGATGCCTCACGAGAAACGCTCTCCGAGTCATCGTCCGACAGTATTTGTCCTGTAGGCCAGAAATAGTACACGTTGATGCAATCAGTGAATGATGTTCACAGTGATCCATTATCCGGCGGACAATGGTTTGCTGGTTGGTGGGAAGCAAATACAAAAAGGAGAAGAAAAAAAAAGTCCTCCACCCCTTACCTTTCACATCGTCCAGATCGTTTTTCATCGGTTTAAACATTGACAGTTCGGAGTCACCGTCGATGCCGAGCCAATTTTCTGCATTGTGAATATTGATCAGATCCTTCACCAGCTGCTCGTCACTTTTGCCACCGATATCGCCACCACGACCCTTGGCCGGACCGAACACATCGTGGTTGTACAGCGGATCGTTCACCACCGGATAACCTAATGGATGGTCAGCAGGAAGGGAGAACGGAGCGAATGAGATAAAGCCTTACGCTGGTAGGTGGCGGCGTCACGGCAAAGAACTGGCCGGATGAAATTGATTCATGGCGTGCAAACAAGTAGCACCGAGGGAATGGGAGTACCTAAAAGTACCTACCGAGATATTGCAGATGCACCCTAATCTGGTGCATGCGACCGGTGAGGGGTTTGCACAGGACGACGCTGCTGCTGCCATTGAAACCGAGCTTCTGGAATGTGGTCGTACATTCCTTACCCTTGGGAGAAACCTTGCACACACCGATCTTGTAGCTGACTACCTCGATTGGTTCCTTGCACTCGATGATGCCACTGTAAATGGAAGAAAATAGTGGATATGTGATACGGTGATAGCACGAAAGTCAAACTAAAACTGAATCAATTCCATTCCGTCCATCCGGTCGGACATCCGGCAAGCACTCTATCCCACACTACCTTGCGGCACTCAAGCAAACGCAGCAGGAATTGAGGGTGCCCCTAATCCTGTCTGACTTTGCAGACTTCCTTCACTTATACTTATACTACGAACCATTGATCAGCTGATGTCATAGCCACGCAGAAAAGTACACAGCGGGTGGTCGATTCGTTTTTCTTTCCTCCTGCTTGGGTTTCAATCAAACACAACCCGCACACACATCGAAACGTGCATTTGGGTGGTGCGCTGAGGTAAGACTAACATGACACAATTTTCCATCACCCGCGCAAGATTCGCAAGAAGTCGTAAGAATTGCCCTCGTTACATGTCACACGTTGGTTTCATCTGAACGACGGATATGGCGGTCGTAGCGCCGAACGTCGCCAGCATCCATTAGTGTTTGTCTTGCTCGATGAAGCATAGTGTGTTGCCTTCCAAGGACTTGCCATGGTGGGCATGGAAGCTTTCAGCATCGTAAGCATTCGCAGTCCCTGTTAATGCTACCACCGCTATCAGTTAACTCACATAATTGGAATCCTTATAAGCTGCCCAAAAAAAAAACCTTAACGACAGAATCGAGGTCGAGGCTGGGCTGGGATGTGTTTTAGGACCACCTATGTTGCACCCGCTGCGATGAAAAGATTTCGTATTGTATCGTATTTATGTTAAACGCTGACCAGGGCCAGGAGAAAATATCTCATTTAGCTTTACCACACTTTTGGAGCGAGAGCGTATGCCGTTTGATGTAAAAATTAGCAATTTAATTTAATTGTAATTACCGTATCGGTAACACATCGGTAATTTCGAACGGTTCTGATTCTGCGAATACTACCGATAGTGTAGGCTTTTAATTGTAAATCAATTTAGGCTGTTGCTCATCAAATTAATTTTAAAGATTAAGGATAATCTATGCAGCAATTGTTTTGTTTCAGCTTGACTATTTGAGTAATTAAAGATCAAACGATTTGTGATACAATTTACGACAAAATCGACCTCATTTTATAGTAACACAAATGGCATGCTACTGAGCTGAATGATCGTGAAGAGATCGTTGATGTTTAAATTATTGGTGCTCAATTTTTTTTTTTGCTAAACCCATTTTTAAATCCATTGTAAGTACACAACTATACAAACACAAAAACAGTGAATTGATTTTCAACTTAATGGAATATCGGATTCCATTCCGGCTTAGGATCCAGCTGATGGATTCCGGAGGATTTTGTTTTCAATCAGATTTTAAATCACAGCACCGATACACTTCACCGAAAGGGCTAATTCATTTCACATGTAATCACAACACAACGGTTGGCACAGAACGGTTGGCACTCCATATCTGCATCTGAACCGTACATCCGATTAGTACAAGACGATTGATTGAACGGACGTGGACGATGTGCATGAGATTGCAATCAATTTGCATCTTTCGCTCTGACTCGACGGACGCGCGTGTCTTATCTCCTTCCTTACACCGCCGACAGCGTAGCGATACTTACTCGGGAAATTCGCCTTCCACCCGGCAGATGTACTCTTTCTGCACCTGCCGGTTCCGAATCTGGTGCTCCATTTGGCGGGCCTTCTTGGGACTGCGCCCGAACAGCAGCAATCCGGACGTGAGCCGATCCAACCGATGGATGGTGCGGAGATTTTTCAGATTATACTCCTTCGCCAGGATGAACACGACCGTATTGTGACGGTAACGTCCACAGGGATGTACCTTGTTGTGGAGTGACGAGGCAAAGGTTAAGTTTAGTAATGAGTTGCTCTTTTTATGGTATTTCAGATTGATTTTAATTGCCACCGGGCATTACAAGTGCCCGTATAAATGTTGGAAATAGAACAGTATAAAAAATAAAGGAGAAAAATATCAATCAACAATAAATGGAGATGAAAACTATTATGCGATACTACTATTGTATGTTATGTTTTAAAACTTTCTTCGAACGCTTGCATGTTGTAAAGTGAAACAAGGCAAACAGTTTGCTTAAGATATTTAAAACTAGTCAGGCAAACGAAAATACGATACGATTAAAGGNGTATTTCAGATTGATTTTAATTGCCACCGGGCATTACAAGTGCCCGTATAAATGTTGGAAATAGAACAGTATAAAAAATAAAGGAGAAAAATATCAATCAACAATAAATGGAGATGAAAACTATTATGCGATACTACTATTGTATGTTATGTTTTAAAACTTTCTTCGAACGCTTGCATGTTGTAAAGTGAAACAAGGCAAACAGTTTGCTTAAGATATTTAAAACTAGTCAGGCAAACGAAAATACGATACGATTAAAGGAAACAATTCAAACATTCTAGTGTATTTCACTTTAGTTCGTTCGTTGTAATTTGATTTAATTTACTGTAATTCGTTAACGTAGTTTATTAACACTTAATCACATAGCAACACATAGCAAAGCTTAAGGGACGTTAGAAATGTATATGAAACGTTGCAGCCCTGCAGGAACGATTTCCTCCAAAGCACTTGTATCGATTCGGGAAAAAACTGTACTACACACGTGCTGCACTTTGTCTTATTAAACTTGGTAATTAGGTCAAACCTATCCATCGTCTAATGAGTATACACGCAAGCAAAAGTTAGAGCCATCGTTGGGATTAGTTTTATGTGCAAGAATTATGAGATATACAGTACACCACACGAAATGGTAATAAAAAAAAACAACAACAACAGCAAAGGTTAATGCAAACGTTCAGTGGCCAGTGCACCTGACAAAATACTAATGGCGTGAAAATTCCTTGGAGTAATCATGGTTTGGTACGATCATTTGGCAATGACTGGCACTAGCACTGACTTCATGTGGAATAATAGCACGACCAACGTTATCCCTGTTGACCATCCAGACGTCCAGGTCGAGGAGAAAATGCATCAGTACGGTTTCACATGTAGGTGAGGTGTTGTTGTTCATGCGGCGTACGATTGCACTGTTCGTGTAATAAACCATTTCGCTTCCACGAAGCCTTTCGCATCCAGCGTTGACTCCGAAACTTTATTATGGTTGGCTTTATTTGAGTGCAAAGGCGATACATTCCATGTACCTGCTGCTGCTCATAGGGAATATGCAGCTAAATTATGATGGAGTAACAACATGCAACCATATTTACTGCTTCATTTTACTCAACCTTTCCCCGGACAGACAAGACAGCTAGCTGATGACGTATATAACTGCTGCTGCTGCTTTTACGAGCAAATAGTGTGAAGCACGTGGAATGGCTAAATATCTGCATCGTAATTGGATGAGTTGGGGTAAAATTAAATGAGTATTTCAGATTGGAAAGTAGTATAAACACACCAATATATAGGACTTTGAAACGCAATTTAAACAGTTCGAATTGAAAAATTTGACTTCTTTCCTAACATAGTTAACTCTTCCATCGTAGATAAATACTTTTTATGCGACCTTAAGTACAGGACTATCGTGACCGAATCGCTCATGCGTTTGTGATGAAAGAAATTCAATTATACACCTTAACTAAGCAGTTTAATTTATCTATTTAATTAGGAAATAACTAATTTGTTGCAAACTTTAAAAAAAAACAACCCTAACTTCTGGTGGAACTACTAATCGTACTGAAATGTATGAGCACATGTGTTCTCACACAAGGTATTTCGGGTAACAAAGTATGTAATCATCATTTGGGACAGTAATCCTATTAGCACCCCTTTTTCTCGGTCCTTACAGTCAAACCAACAAATCAAGCTGAAATTTGCCTACACTTTCTGCACCGTTCGGTGGCGCCCATAAATCGACTGAAATTTATTGCCGGTCCCAAGGATACACCTACAAGCGTCCACAACATCCCGACCGCAAGGCGGTTTGATACGCGAAACGCAATCTCCAGTGGCGCAATGTTTTAGCAGGAATTGCAAAGTGATCCTAGTCGAAAACAGATACCTTTTCCATTTGAATATTCCCATTATCTCGAGCGGAAGGCCATGCGTACGCTCACGGCAAACGTGCCACCACGTACCGGTTTGGGGGGGGCTAAAAACCTGACGCCGAAACCATTGTAGCGTTATTTGTGCTAGAGCTCATGGGATTGGATGTATTTTCACCGCGAAAGTATCGTAATGAATCCCGAAATTCTGGCTTATCGGTATCAAAACAAAAGGATAATCTTCTTAATATGAAAAGAAAAGCTGATGCAGGTTTAAGGATGCCTTTTTTTATGGTCCCGCTGCGTATTGAGCGGCCGCTCTTGGATCGGGCGGACGAAAGGTTCCGTAGAAAAATAGTATCAGGGCATGGCTAAGGGCCAACGATACAAAAAAAAGGGTTACTACTTTTGCGTCTACGTGCGTCTGATAAATATCTTTACGTTAATTACTGACCAAGAAAAGTTGGTCGAAACTGATAAGGGATAAACCGCCAAGGAATGGGAAGGATAAAATTAAGTTAATTTGTGTGATTTATTGCTAACGTACAGTAGATTATTGATCCACTCTATAGTTAAATTTTGTTGCAGCGACCTTATTTATCTTTACCATTGCATACTATTTGTTCGTTTTTCATCCCATCGGGAAAGGTTTAGATGTATTATAAAATATAGATATATTTTAGACCAATATTTCTTAAGAAATGATTGAAAATATACACTGATACCATTGAGAAAGGGTTTATTAAGAGCGACATAACATAATTGATTCAGAGTGTGTCAGTCAGTTGATGTGTGTTTGAAATAAAATTTATTTACACAGAACCCAATTGTCAATAATTCATGGTAAAAAATGAAACGTAGAATCGGTAAACGTTTCCAAGAAAAATAAGGGTCGATTTATTTGATGGCCTCTCTTGGTTACAATATTCTAAAAATAAAACGAAACGAAAAGTTGTTACAGGAAGTTTTGTTTTAACAGAAAACATAATCGTTCACCTTTAAATTATAGTTTCTATGAAGAGAGTGTTTCCGATAGACTTTTCTAATGTTTATTAACTAAAAAGAAAAGATATTTTTACACACAACAACAACAAAAAAACACTTATAAAAATGGGCTCATTTCCACAAGCAGCTGGTAGAAAAAAAAAGATCGCCCACAATAAAATGCGAACAAAATCATTAAAAATCCGAAACGGATACAGCCTCTTCCATTGAGTAGCGAACTTTTACATAGATTTTCTCGCATCCGCTTCACTGTCACAACAGGATTCGGCTCGATTGCTACGGGTAAGGTCTTGGCAACTTTTTTACTTTTTATTTTTTGCTCCAGCCCTATCGCCGGCACACCAACACGACAGCAAGGCGTGTCGACCATCGATCCGATTGCGAGGGTTCTTCAATTTGAAAAGATGCTTCCGTTACTCTGCTCCACCGGCGCCATCCGCAGTGAATCGTTATGAAGCTACTAAAAGGACTAACTTTTCCCAACCATCAACCTACCAGCAGCCTGTCTTTCAAATCTCATCGTCTGCGGTGGCAAACACGGTGGCGCACGGAATGGATGGGCTCTAAATTTTGCTTCGTTACCGCACACCGACCGGGGTCGCCCCGAAATGAAGCGGAAAGAGTGAACGAATCGAAAACGAATAAAGATGAAAATTTATCTAAGAAATGGGCACCGACAAAGCTCCCAATGGTCGNGAAGCTACTAAAAGGACTAACTTTTCCCAACCATCAACCTACCAGCAGCCTGTCTTTCAAATCTCATCGTCTGCGGTGGCAAACACGGTGGCGCACGGAATGGATGGGCTCTAAATTTTGCTTCGTTACCGCACACCGACCGGGGTCGCCCCGAAATGAAGCGGAAAGAGTGAACGAATCGAAAACGAATAAAGATGAAAATTTATCTAAGAAATGGGCACCGACAAAGCTCCCAATGGTCACCAGGGGAATATGCTTGGGCAAAGGCAAATGCTTAGCTTTTGGAAACTACCCCGGGGCCCGGGTTTTGCTGCACTGTGCAAACAATTTTCCTTTTCACAACTGCTCAAACTAAAAGTGTTACGAAGTGGATGATGATAGTCTTCGGCAAAGAAATAGCCGTAAACTTGATAACGTCGATAATGTTGCGTTGCGCGTGCAGGGACACATTTGGTGCGGTCGGGCGAGACACTTCCTCCTTAGCAAAGGACATTCCTTTATGGCACATTACGATCTTTATTTCATCGTTTATTAATGCATAGGGAAAATTGTAACGTAGCTCTGTGATTTCTTTGCTAGCCGGGACCTCTAAAACCAAGACAAGGTTATGCCTTACAATAGCAAGCAAAACTGTTAGTTATTTGGCCGTTCAACAAAGTTGGCAGCAAAGTTGGTGAGGAAACTTTCCGATTATTGCTAGATTATGGAATGGAAGATTAATTTGGAATAGCACATCTCAAAGCACAAGGAGTTAGTAAAACACTTTCACTTGAATGGCGTGCATACCGTAGGTAATTATTGCTTGTGAGCCATTTGGGAAACAATTATGAGCAGCCTCAGGAAGACTGTTTTACAGTAATATGAAATATAACCAATCCAGTTGGTTTTTCCGCATTGCTCGCCTGTTGCCGTTGTACAGAAGAATGTTGGTTGAGATGTTGGTCCCCTTACTTGAGGCGTTGTGCAAAGTACGGTGTCCAGCATCGTAATGTGGTTTTTTTTTGCCAAAAAATATTCGAGCAGTTGCTACAGCCGACCAATACAGCCAGTACTTGTTGCACAGATCGGTGCAATGGTGCGACTTGAACCAAAATAACACAGTGAATAAGATGAACCGTAGATACACACACACACAACAGGCATCGAGGGGGGGAGGAAAAGGAGAGGTGGTGGGCGGGTTTGGGTGGGGGCTCGAATAGACGACATTCGCCGATCGTTTGGGGTCAGTAGTGGGTTCGGGTCAAACTACTTTACTCACCGGCAGCGAACATGGTTTGTCCAGGACTACGAGATCATTATCGACATAGATTATTTTTATTGAATGATCTAGCACGGGTGTCTCATGTCTGTTGCGGCCGGCACGAGCGTAACATAGCCAACATAAGAAAAGAACACAGAGGCGTCAAGGTGCCGGTGGTGAGAGCATTTTTTTTTTGTTTTTAATTTATTTTTACCGGATTGTTTCCGAACAACCGTGGGGTTGAGGTATTTTTTTTTTTGGTTTTGATTTGTTTTGTTTTAGCACGCGGCAACCACAGCATCCGGTGTTTAAGGTTGCGCAGGGCGGCGGGTTCACACGATGTGACACGATTCATTTTGCAACATGATGACGGCGGTGGGGGGATCATTACCATATAGTCACAGAATCCGATCGGCGTCCAGGTGCAGCCACCGTTACACACGCACACATACATACACAACCCGGGCAGAGTAAATTATTTCAGTGTTATTAATATTTTGTTTTGTTTTGTTTTGTTTTTTTTAATCATTGGCACGATCATCGCTGTCATTGTTTGTTACAGGCATTAATCATTATGCTACTGCTGCTTGTGAGAGAGCTGATTGTTGGGAATGGGGGTTTGGGGGGGGGGGGTATGCATGAACCAGGGACAGACAAAACCGCAACAGTATGATGATTATTTATAGTGCAAATGCAACAAAACGAAAAAGAAAAAATTTACGTTGCCGAGCAAAATTCTTCGTTTGCTAACTTTTGTACGTTCGTTCGTTTATTCCTTTTCGGGAAGCTTTTGTGAACCTGTTCAAACAATCAATTCCAATTGTTGGGTAGTTTAATTGTATTGGGGCAACATTCTAAACAAATATTTGAAGCTTCTGACAAACTGTATTATAGTGCCCCGATTGTAAGTACAGTGTGAAAAGTGTTTGTGAAATGTTTATGTGCATTGTGTATTGTTTATTGTTTGCTTTTGATATAGCAGATGTATCACATTCACTAACATAGTGACACGTGCAATAAAGCAAAAGGATATCAACACATGGAAGCATGGATTCCGTTGGAATGGGTAATGAAATGGGGTTGAATCACACCTTTTTAACCTAGTCGTTCGTTTCCGTAATTCTGGAAAGCTTAAAAATGACCATGCGTCTCCATCGGATGATCCATTTTCTACGTCGAACGGTTTTTGAGCGGCGGTTTAGTTGAAATAATTAGTTTAACAATACACATCGATAATAAAATAACACACATTCAAGAACACACGAGCACAAAAATGCAGTCACAATAAATTCAAGGCCCTGCTTGCTTTTATTGTGCAGTCTGCGCATTGCAGAATTTGCAAGGTTAATGGTCGTACGGTGCACGATGGTGTACGCAAGACAATCCTATTAAATCGTTAGTCACATGTTGCTTCTGCTCGCAAACATACGGCAATGTTATCGCGCCCAGCAGTAGCAAAACAAAAATAAATATCTTTTCCGCTACACGAGTCAGTCGTAAGAATTCTTCATTCTTCTTCATTCTTCTTCAGAGCGTGCAAACAAACTGCCGACAAATATAAGTATAAATCTTTTCTCGTCGAGCAATGCTGATAGTGCCTTTGAACAAAAGCAGTAATGCAGGGTTATTAAGCTTTTTTTTTATGGGAAAAAAGTGAGCGATGGACTGGAAATCGCAGATTGAACCCCGGGTGGAATAAAAAAAAACAAATCCAAAGCACATACTGTTGACACTTTATGCTGCACGGAGGGCAACAAATATGCTCGCATGTAAGGGGACATGTTTTCGGTACTGTAGCACAATTTTGTGCCATTTCGTGCCGTAACCCTCTCATATCTTTATCTCCGGCACACAAAACATACTTTGCAGTGATTTTTTATATTGATTTTCGTTGATGTATGTTTAGCCCTTGTATGTGTGCATGTGTATGGATTGTGTATGAATGTAGTGAATCACACACACACACGCGCGCGCAAAAGAACGGCGGATGTGATTTGCAATATTTTATTAGATTAAAGTCAAATAGAACTGTTGACGGCGAAGCGACACATGCAGGATATGCGAGATTATAATTTTATCTTCCATTTCACTCAATATTTTGCCCGGCGTTTCACTTTCCGGTGTATGACAACGTGTTTTTTTGTTTGCTGTTACATGAAGAATGGTTTGCTTTCTGTTTAACCCGTGAGCGATTTATAGAAGTTTTTATAGTTTATGTTAATGATTTATTGGAGCTCACGTTGCTATTCAAATGGATTAAAGAAAAGTTATATTTGATATAACATTTAAAGTTAGGATCAAAATTTAACTTCTTTCCTGTGTGATGTGTGAATATTTCAATTCCGATTCAAATTTGAAGAAATAAAATAAAAATAATATCTCCCAATTTCTTATTCATATTTTGAATGAGGCTAAACATCTAAATATCTAATTATCTCCAATTTCCGAAACGATTCCGAAAAAAATAATTATTTTACGATTGAATCTCAAAAGACAAAGAATCACATCTCACATGTAGATAAGTTTTTTGTTTATGCGTGCAAACATCATGTCAACACATTTGGAGAACAATTATGTACCTTACAGATAAAACTAAAGGGAAGTAAAGTAATATTACGTACATTAATATAACAAAAGAGGCGTAAGTCGTTTTGAAAGTACCATCCCGGCGTAATAATCTGCTTTCAAAGTAATTTGTTCATCCAATCACGTACTGCAGAGGCCACTATTCCCTAGTGAAATCAATTGAAAGTAGGGATATACTCACAAATACACAATAGGAATCGTTAGCAACGACGGCTAATCCCCTACTGTCTGAGTTGCCAAAATTGGACTGACAGTAACCGGTTCAGTATTTTCTTTTGCCGAAATGCTACAAACTTTAAAGCAACCATTTCGGTAGATCATCCACTGCTTGCCGTTCTGTACGGTTGGATGATGTTGGAACATTGAAGCATCAGCTTTGCTTTAATCCATTCTTTTTAATACAATCATGCTGTTGATGCCACAAAACACTTCACAAACCGAGCTTCGATGCCTTAATCGTATTAAATGTAGTTTTTGGTAATAAGATCGACAATGAAAACTACACACTAGATCATCAAATACATAGAGCAATACACTGATTCAAAAATTAAACTTACAGGTATATCATTAAGAAAGTAAACGATACAATTTATGCTAGAATATTAATGCATGAAGGATGGTATTATCAACACGTCCATTGGACGTAGCGATGGACCTAAGACCGGAAAAGGTTGTGGAAACAATTCAGAAAAAGAAAACAGAAATAATTACTCAAATTAAAATAAAACGTTACTTTTCAAATGTGTAGAACCGTACAATCATCGTGAGTCTTTTTGACATTCTGCATTCCACGAAAAACCATTCGATGCAACGAATAAGGTACGTAATGATAAATGGACAAACTTCATATTAATGCGTTGTTTTTCAACATTGCACAACCGATCCTTTTGTTCGGAAGTAGTTTGCTACTTGATTCTAGTCTTTGTAACTTTTTGCCCCGGTGTGCCATTGTTTAGTATTTTGTTTGCATTTTTTTTTAAATCATTTTTCCTTTATTATGTTGGAGAACAAAGGCAGTTTCATACGAAACTGGTTCCAATACCAACGAAATGTAACGAAGGTGTAGGAATGTTATATCCTTTACACATATTGCATTTTAAAATATCAACCAGTATGAACAACATTTTCTTGCAAGGTTCAATTTTTTTTTGTTATGAAAGTATGAAAGTTAAGTATTATTCACAGAAAGGTTTAAAATGAGCAATTATAAAAATATCATGCGAAGGTTGCTTAAAAACATTTAAATATTTTGAAACAAATGTCAATATTGGTTACTTGAGGTAAATTTAAAAGAAAAAAGCATTTACGGTGAACAAAATTGGTAAGTAAAGCGTTAAACAAATCAAGCATAAGCAGGAACAGATTTGAAATTCCTATCTGGCGTCTCATCGCTACACGTTTAGCAGTTGTTGAAAGCGTAACAGGCACTACAAATTAACTGGTAAACAACTATCCGAATGAAGTAAAGAAAATGGCGGTCATTTAAGCCACTTACTGGTATAGATGCTGGTTTGTTCACAACCACAATATCGTCGTCCATGTGCACTATTGTGATTGGCTGACTAGTTACTGGAACTTCATGTCTGGAAAATACAACACTCATATGTAGATGATTTTTGGTAAAAGGGGTTTTTGGTTGGGTTTGTTTGAAGTATAGTCAACAGTATCAAAAAGATATTAACTGATCAAGCGATACACAAAATAACACAAGAAAGACAAGAAAAAAAAATTGTTCCAAACGAAATCATATACCAAACGTTAATTATCAACTGCCGGTAGATAATCATGTTTTTATGTTTAATTTAAGTTTTATTATGTGACATTTTTATCGCAACGAACCCTGAAAGAAGAACGTGAACTCGGTAACACTTCGAAATTTTGTAATCGATTGTTCGAGAGAATTATAACAAAAAGTTATTGTTCGCTATAAGAACATTTCATTAAAATAAGTTGTTTTAACATTTCGGTTCAATTTCTTCTTTCAGGCAATGGGACAGAATGATAAGGAACGAGTACTGGAAGGAATGGCAAAAGCATAGGATAATGTAAAAGCATGGATGAACAGAGTATGTGGTGACAGTAAGGTATGTACGTTTGTAGCATGTTTGGGGAATTCTACTGTCAATTGTAACAGAAAATAAAGGAAAATATTTACAATTAAATGCAAATTTTATAGCTGCGAGAGCATGTGAAAATTGGTTGATTCTCGACCGACGAAAGAACACAAACAACTTGATCATGGCTTTATATAGAACGTAGTGTGACACATATTCTCTCATCATTGTATGCAGCAAAATAGTGTCTAGATATTTGGAAAACTAGAGTTCAGTGAGTAAGAATCGAAATATTCCAAATACTTTTATAAGCACTTAACAAAAGAACGAACGGACATCTATTAACGAAAATATTTACTCAAAACTAGAGCTGTTTCGGGTGAATAGATTAGATTAAGATGATTAGCTTCTTAAATAAACTGTACATCTGTGCGATTGGACACAGGATGAAAAGAAACGTGGTAACTTAAACAATGATAGAAGCATGATTTTTGATATTGAAAAGAAAAGGTATAACTCATACAAAAATTGTAGAAATTTACATTGGAAAAGGTTTGAATCCCTGGGAGGAAACAACAAATTTTGCTTGTGGGGTAATGTAAACTTTGGTTCTCTTTTTTTACAAATGGAACAATGATACAAAGGATGACTTAACATACCAAAAATGACAACATAAATTTTAAGATTCGAAACATAAAGTTTAACTTGTAACGAATACATCGCGTACGGTGTGTCAGTGTGGTTTAAAATCAGTAATCGAATTACCTGTGTACGATGTTCGCTAGGAGATCGTTATGCTTTAACCTATAGTCAGTTGGCACTTTTTCGTAGTTCACGGTCAGAGTACCTGCCTTGATGCACCGTTCGTACTCCTCTGCAGGATGTGCTCGAAATTCTCTGGCAAATACGTCTAAAATTTTTTCACCAACCCAGCGGCCCTTAGTGAACGTTGTGAAAGTGAAATAGTATGGATACACTTTTCGTAGGCCTGTAGAAGAGGTTGAATTGTGCGTTAGTATATCTACGAATAGCAATCAATTATGCTACGTGTTTTAAATGTCTTTTTAAAATTTTAAACATTCTGCATATTTAAATAAGGAATAAATGAAAACCTTTACATAGAGTAATGTATGGAATAATTGTCAGACCATATATTTGTTTTAATTTGATGTTTTTGCTAAGCAAATTTTCAAAAAACAAAGTAATTACGGCTTCTACTCACCATTTTCAATATAGTACGATGTTTCATGGTACCGCTCATCAGTGAAACCGGGCCGTTTTGCTTTCAGCGCTTTGGTTTCCAGCTTAGCCTGCAACAACAAAGAAAACAATCAAATTCAATTACCCTTTTTATGCACTACACTACACACACCCATGCACATAAAGGCCACAAATAAATGACACCGAAATTAGTACCACCGACATGGAAACGATTAGTTACAGCATTTGAGTAAAAGCTTGTATATTCAAGATGTAACTGATAAGACATATTGCTTACTGGTTGGCTGTTTAGCTTTTTATGGGGAAAAAACAGTAAAGAAAAGACAGGGCAACGGTGTTTGACAAAGGATGACTATAATTAAATGCCAAATATTCCTGAAACCGAAAGCTTTCATCGATATCTGCATTTGACAGATGCCTTCCGGATGCTGGTCATCGACGATTGACGATTTTGGATGGGGTCAGCAACAACTCCTTTATACAAACAGTGTCATCCCTTGTCAGTGACTTCAAATGGATTTTGCCTGTGATCAAACGATGTCAAATACGACGGAAATATACCTCTAGGTTGTTTATCTTTAGCATAAATGATAGTAATTAGCAACATATTGCTTTATTCCAAAATATTGAATGACATAATGATTTCTGTACTTCTATACTTAAAACTTTTGAATTTGCTTTCCTAATTTACAAACACAATTCTGTAAGTAAGATAATTAATCTTACTATTCTGTGAATTATTTGCCAAACCTATGAATATGTATTAATATGCTTACACGTTAATCAAGTTACTTATTTATACTTAGAACAAATATCTCACTATTTTACTGCTGATGCAATGTGTTCGAGTGCAAGCACTTTTACGGGCAACTCGTTCATAACTTGGTGCTAACAAACTGAGTACAATGGGTAATAACTTTGTTCAGTTCGTGTCAAAACAACAGTGCAGTGGAAGAATATTGCGAAACATGTCACGCTTCTTTTCCCGCTCGACAGAAACTCGCTCTCTAACTGGAAAGTTTTCTAGTTCCTCTGCATGTCGGCACGATGCACCGCTTTGTAGTTGTTGAAGAAAGCGGAATAGTTTGTTATGCAAAAATTATACTTGCTACGGAACGAGTTTTCTTGCGCGGAAGTTTATCCATGGCCGCCGGATGTAAACCACTGGCACTAGAGCAAACTACAATGATAAACTCTTGCCTATGCTTTCCCAGTTTTTTTTTTTTGCTGCAAGCATATTCATTTTCCCCGGGTTCCATCTGCTCGTATGCAAAACGAACCGTACTTACATACGTTCATTATATCTGCACTTGCTCTCCATATGGGATAGGGTTTCTGTGCAAGGCTTTTGCGTGGTAAATGTCCATCCAGTACGGTGTTGATGTGACTCGTTTACGAAAAAGATGCAAGTAGGGCGAGGACCCAGTCAAAACAATCCATTATGCTTGGTTTTGTTAAAACAAAACTAGAATTGGATAGGTTTTTTTTTCGGTAATTCACCGTCTGCTGAGCTTGGTTCGGTTCGAAATGGAAACGCATGTTACATTTCATTATACGCAAGGACTATTTTATCGAGGTCCAAAAGGCAAGACCTGCTCAGGAAGAAGGCATCAAACATTCAGGCACCTACACTCTTAAATTTCTTTGAATTTCTGAAGCTTTTCCTGTAGTTTCTGCAAAATTATTAGATATCAGTAGTTTTACATTCAGAATGAAATCAAGATATAGCAAATACAAGTTAACTCCAATATTCCAGATTCTTCCTATCGTCTAACCGTATTCTGACAAGAGATTTTGATCAATTTGGCAAACAACTGCATTAGAAACAATGTATATTAAATGAACAACTTTGCCGTTCAGTCTTTCATACCTTCACCATCTAATAAAACGAGTTTTGTTACTTTGTTGGCAATTTGCAGTAGTTGTTGCAGTATTATTTCATGCTAGTAAGGTTTGGTGTTGAACAGATTATTGTTCAATGTCTGGATGTATACGAGCATAGCTGGACAACCTTTTTATGAGCAGAAAACGCTTTCCCAGGCTGGCAAAACATTTTTATCCTTTAACACCTATCCAGATGGTTTTCTTGTTGTTATGTGTTCTGTGATTACAAAAGATTCGTTATGTGTGAATAATTGGCAAAATGTTATTAATGTCGATTGTACTGGCATTCATGCTTTTCACCAGCAAAAAGCTTCGTATCATGCGACTGTACAGAATACATTGCAAAATTTATTACTTAATTTTGCTGTTGAAATGCCTGAAATGGCAAAGAAAAACAAAAGACCGGCTTCATGTTTCCACTATTGACTGCTGTGTAGAAGATATATTTTACAACAAAACCGTTTGCTAATACAGGGCTACGAAATCAATATTACCGCCAACGCAGCCAGCCTATCGCGGCTGGCCCTCGCACACCGGCAAACATGCTTAGCGCGAGCATTGGTTTCAGCTTGGCGCTGTACATTTCACCCGGCAAAGGGGCAGTACTTTAATAAACCATTTGCAGTGTGTTTTTGTGCGATTTTACGCTTCGCAATCTTCTGGACGCCGATGCGAAACCATATTTTCCCGAGCCAGACAACATTCATTGTTGTCATAAACAATAACCTTCCACCGAGATCGGTTGGGCCTTTTATTAGACCATTCGCGCATCGCGCGACGCCGGGGATATGGTCCGGTCCGCGCTCCCACAACGTCCCCGGACGCGATAAGACCAAACGGTTCTGCTGATTCCCCTGTTGCTGTTGCTCGGATGCGCGCCCAGCGTGTATTTCAGCTGTTATGTGTGTTTTTTTTTTGTTTTGTTTTGCTTTTGTTTCTCGTTTTTTTTTCTTCTCTTCTACATCTTCAGTATTTACGTCGATGACCAAAACCCCTATCCGTTACGCAGGGAAACTTTGCATTCGTTCGGTTTTCATTCTGGTTCACAAAATCGGGAGGGTGATTTTCCGAGACCGGTACTAACGCACCTCACACAACCATAGTAACCGCGGCCCGCTGTCATACTTTTTCATTACGCCCGTTTAATAACGCACACTGTTCCGCTTGTTGTATAAATTAGCGTTTTCAATTTCATCCTTCGTGCCGCACTGGCGATATTTACTTAATCACGCGCATCCGATGCCAGCGTGGAATTTGCATTCAACCGCAGCACACCGTGCGCGTTGAGCCAGTGCTATATTTTAAAATATGCTACCGCCCAGTATTTAACTGCTTGCCGGGGACGTCACGGGTACGCTTTCTTAGGATATGAGCGTGTTGGGGGCGAAAAATTTATCACGCCAGCGAATGGTGAGAAAATGGATACACTGTCGGTGAACTTCAGTAACTGTTTTAAGCAACTAATTTAGCAAACCAACGAAAACCATTGAAGCTCTCCACCGGCTTACGACGGCGAAAGCAGTTTGATTGACGGCTTAAAGTTGTGGAGCATATAAATTCCGAATAGACCTCATCATTTATGCCTAAAGGAGGTTGAGTTCAGTAGCAAACAGTATTATTTAAAATGAAGTTAATATTAAATCAACATAGATTCAGATTTTTAATTACTTTACTTTTTACGCGAAACATTGCCATTGATTGCCTTAACTTTGCTTTACGTAAAAAATTTAATTTGAAAAAGCTTTTCTTGTTGATTTATTTTCATCAACAATTTTTCGCATAAATGCCACCCATCAATTTGACGTTAAATTGAAATACCACAAAAAATATAAAAGCAAGTTGCAACTTTTGTTTCCACCAGCATCCGGCAAAAGGTTCGCTTTGTTTATCGTCGTGCAGAGCAAATGCAAACCATTATCTTGATTGCTCCTATTGAACGCATCCATCGCGTGATGATGGTGTTTAATTAAAACGTGATCCAATATCCGATACGTGACAAAACACGCTCGATCGTTAATCGATTTGCGGCACGCACGAAACCCGGCACAGTATTCCCCGATGGGGGTATACACACACACACACACACAGAGCAATCGTTTGCACTAGATCGCACGTCAACTGGTGATGTAAAGCGCTCCCACGGTACCGTCTTTTCTTTTGATCGGGTCGGCAAACAAGGGCCGTTTCGCTGCAAATAATCTACCAATGAGCAGGTGTCAGTAAAACAGGTATAACGATAACGGCGAGCTCCGAGCTTCGAACAAAAAAAAGGGGGGGCGCACTTGCTTCTGATCCAAAAACACCACACAAAAAAACTACTTTAGAACTTACACGTAGAAGAATGGAGGGAAAAAGTAAAAACAAAAAAACACACATCACCGATAGCAGCCGAGGGCGGTTCCCTTTATGGCCATTTACTTCACACGGTGACGCTTTTAAAAAGTACACAGTACAATATTACGAGAGTGAAAAAAAAAACACAACCTAAACACACATACACACGACACGATCACATCTAAGCGGCAACATCCTACGGGTTGGTACGTACCTTTTTCAAATCCTTGACCGGTTCGCTTTCGTCCGCTTTTCGCTTCTCGGTTGAGACCAGTTTCGTTTTTTCCTTTTCCGTCATGATAATCTGCGCAAATGTGGGAACGGTCGTGCGACAGGAACCGGAAGTGGCGGTTTGGATGATGATGATGATGATGATGGTACGGAATGGTGAATTAGATGGCCGGGGAATGGGAATGTGAAGGGAAAACAAAGAAAAGAAAACAAGAAAGAAAATGCAAAATTAATCAAAACGAAACTTGGGACACTTTTTTTCTGTTGTTGGTGCGACGCGCTTGCCTCGCGACTCCCAACATGTTCTGTGGGCCCTCGTCCACGGCATACGGCTGTGGGTTTGAAGGACACTTTGCGTCAGTGTACGAATGGATTGGGCGGCAAAGTTTTTGAACGGTAATTTTATTTTCAACCTTTAAATATTTAGCAGCACAACTGCCTTGTACTGCCTTTACACTGATGGTTCTTATTGCAATATTGGTAAAATGTCAAGTAAAATTGAAACTTAACATAGCTAATCTGAAACACAGGACGGCAATATAAAAAGCAAAAAAATTGAGTTACATTAACGGATAGAAATGGTTGGAACAAGTTTTTTTTTTGAATTTTGCTTGATTCACTCTAGCAATGTAAAATTGTAATAATTTCAATGAGTGTTTCTCTCTCTTTTTGGCTTACCGACCTACCAGGTCATGTCCGGCCATCAAATGGCTTCCTAGACTATTAGAGATACCACGTAGTTGCATAGTCAGTGCTCACGACGTGGGCACGGTCCGCATGAGATTTGAACCGGGCCCGGTCGTGTTAGGACCTAGCGCCGTTGCCAAATACCCCACCGGGCCGCTCAATTTCAATGAGTACAACTAACATATAAATCGGTGCCTTAATTTTTTTACTTTACGTTCATATGAAATCTGCATAAACATTCAACACAAGATATCAAAAGCGTAAAACATATTTACGGCTTAACTACATCTCACAGATTTTCTTTTTTTGCGTGGCAAATACCTTGAGAACAACCATTTTTTCCCCCAATCAAGTTGACTACCAGGTGCACGAAGTTCGACAACGAACTCTAAACCACGATCCGGCAAACTAGTTGAAAGTTATTCCACCGTGCAACTGGGAGAGGTTTAAAAAGGTGGTACTGAATGCATCCTCGTAACAAAAAAAAAGCTCGATTTTCTTAAAACAAGCTCACACTTCAACCCAACCCTGTGTTCAAGGCGCTTTCAATTATTCTGCCATTTTCCGGGTCTTTTGGAACTATTTCCCAAACCGAAAGACTTTCAACATGTTTTTTTTCCTTCTCCCACTATCATAACAAACACAACGTACACAAAGAACTCGAATGCAAGGCTCAACCGGGAAGAGGAACAAAAACGTAAATCAAACAGCAGCTCGATTGCAACAAACCCATCCGTTTGAATGCGAGAGTGTTGGCCGAGGGGAAAAAAAGTTATTTTATACTGTTTGCAGGAGAAATAAGATGTTAGCTGCGGCAAACAGAATCGTACCCGAGACCGAGGTGACTGTACCAAGCATCTGGGTTGGACCGGTGGAGTCTGTTGACCGAAGGTATTAGCCACCATAAGGTTCGGATTTCTTGGCCAAGATTTTTGACCGAAATGCGATTTGCCAATGGCGTTTAGCAAAAAAAAAAAAAGGAAGAAAGCACAAAAACGTGCACCATGCCTTCTTTACAGAGCTAAACTGCAGCTAACTTTTTTTTTTTGATGCTGCAGAGTAACTGGTGGTTTGAGGTGTACTTATAACAAAGTGGTTGATTCAACCATTCCGGTAGAAGTATGCTAGTTTCCTAATGTGGTTTGTATATTGCTGACGGCAGCGATAGTGTTGTGGGTGTGTTTTTAAACAAGCAACCTAATGACTTAATTCTAGCATTTTGTTCCACGAAGTTCAAGTTGAAACCCTTTATCAGTGGGTAAAAGTTCGTTAACTAATAACTTTAATTGCGTAGGTAACGTTAACTTTAGACGCACAACAAATTAATAATACGGCATTAAATGTTGATACTGTTAAGTAAAGCAAGATAAGTATAACGATGAATTTCCGAATGCATATTCTACTAATATGGACTCAACTGCAAAACAGTGAGTTCCATCCACTAATCCAGTTACGAATCATAACGAACAATCGTGATCCAAATCAAACAATCATTCAAATGTAGTGCCTGTTGTTCGTAGCCAAAGCTCAAAATTCATCACATGGTTTATGGTCACGCAAGCATCGCATTCTGCTCAGCATGCATGTCGCCATGTGCGAATGCATGCGGTTGCTGAGCGCTAGGCGTTTGATCACCATTCGGTACCGTGACACTTCCGTTGAAATCATCAATAAGCTACCGCGAAGGTAATGGAACTCTGCCTACCCTAGCATGCAACTTCCGACTGACCACATTCTTCTGGCTGAATTCCATTTGCCGATCCGGTATCGATTTCAGCAACGCCCGCATCTTGGCGTACGCGTATCGTACGGCCACAAAATGCAATTACGATGCACAAATAGCATCATAATTTACGCTCACGATTATCATCTGCCGACCGTTTCGTGGTGTCCAAGGCCTTTGGTCGGGATTGTCGCGAATGCGTGAATGGGACAAGGTTTCGGACGCAGATTTAAGCAGCCTGATTGGTATTTGTGGTTTTTGGTAATCACCAGAGGTTTGCGGGATGCATCAGCATAAGGGAAAATATGAAGGTAAGAGACACATTATTTTGTTCTAAGCTGCCGTAGATGCAATGTTTTAGATACATAAATTACAACCCAATCAAAACTACTAAAGACCTAAAAACCACAAAACATTTTCAGAAAAAAGGATTACAACGGAACTTTAAATTTTCAGTAACAATACCTACATTAAATAAATTTGATTTCTACAAATCGTGCTTTAGAAAAAAATGCTCTCGATTGAAATTGGATTCAAATATTCTAGGAGGAAGATGGTAAATTCTTCTCAGCTAGTGAGCATGTGGGATCATGATATGATTGCACGAGCACAGCAGTACCAGTGTTGTGTAGGTAGAGCATATGTATAAACAGACGCGTTATGTTTATTGTGAAAACATGAGACGAACGCAACGTAAATAAAACAATATTTGACTAATCAGTAAGTTAATTTCGGCTGGCGGCTTCCCGGGTGATCGACGTCTCACCATCTGCATGATAAACAGGCACACGTTTATGATGATTGATGCTCGCCCCGGTTATACAGGTCGATTTATGTTAACAAACAGGTGAACACTGTGCAGCTCAATATTTATGACGTCTAAAACATGCACAAATTTTGATTGCGATTATGTGTCAAGTATTGTTCCCTGTATTGATTGCTTCTACACCGCACGTTGTACATTTTAAAGCTTGAAGTGAACTGATCAGCCGGTTTTGATAAAATTGTTCTTTAAAATAAAAGCTTTTCATATTGTTACCAGTAACCAATTTCAGTACATTCAGACCTTCAATGCGCATGTTTTTAAAGAATATTAAAGTATCCGTTTTATTGAATTCGTTCTTCTAACTACTGCTTGAACTTCATCACAAGTAACAGGAGTAAACAAGGGATGGCAATTAAGAGTGCAGTATTTGATACTTCTCAAAACAACGCAAAAAAAAACTCCATCCTTCCCAGATAGACCGAATGCGCAAGTTATTACATTTTTTTTGTTGGTTCGTGCCGTCTCCATTCGGTTCGGTTTATGCCAATGCAGTAGCAATCAAAAATCGGCCTCCTTTTTTGCGATGGCCAAGGAAACTAATTTATGACGAGGCAAATTTTATTGCTTCGTTGTCGCCACCGCTCAACACACACACACACACCCGGTGCCGCTCACCTAACTCGGAACCATGTTTCCCGAAAGGACTAGAGCGGAAAAAGCAGACGGCAACTTAATGGTGAAAAAGCGATAAAAGTATTGATTTTTATTGTTTCAACGGCTCTCGAGCACTTGATTGACGTTGAAATTAGTACCTAAACTTCAGGGTTCAATACCTATGACAACGGAAGGAAGAGGAAGGTGCATGTTTGCCGAAATGGTTAAATACGTTTGACCCCAAAACAAACAACTTAGCAACGACTAAAGCAATGGGGAAGGCGCGTTTGCTGTGGATAATAACAGCAATCGGAGCTGTTTGACGCAATTGTTAGAGTTAGTCTGTTGGGGGGAAGATTTTTTTTTGAACTCCCGACAAAACTCAATAATAGCTGCGAAACTAATGTACACGAGTAAGTACCATTGAACAAAAGTCCACTTCTCGCTTGGAGGCGTCAAGTAGATAGCATGGAATACTGTTGAATAGTGTTATTAAAATTGAACAAAACGGCTAGGTTTGAAGTTGGAAATTTAAAAAAATTCTTAACCTTTACTCTACCTCCGTTTTGCCATCTTTTAACATGGAATGAAACAACCAACTTTACATAGGTAACCCGCAAAACCAGATGAATGCTACTGCAAAAGCTTTTTTTTTATTTCAACAAAACAAAGTACTAGCCAACCATCCTTTTTTTTATATACGCAACACTGTGCGAAGGTATTTCTATGACCTTCTTTCTCTTTGTGCTGATTTAGGATGAGCAAAAGTTTCAGTAACGGCGAAATCCGAGTCTACTTAAGAAGGCAAAGCCTATCTCTTGTAGCGCTAAAAGGATGTGATAGGACCAGCGCACTGGGCACCGACACTGAGCGGGCGCAAGATTTATGGAGCTATATTTTATGAAATTATAATTATGTAGACAGAGTATAAACTTCTCACCAGTCCTTTTGCGCTTAGCTGGAGCCAACTTCCCGCAAAAGGACGGGCAAGGAGTGGAAAGCCTTAAGGGACAATCAGTGCAACAAAACAAAAAACAAAAAAAAGGTGGCAGTATAAAGACGCCCCACGGTGAGGTAACACCTCGTAAGGCCAACGACTTCTTCATTCGTAAAAGTTGCAGCCGCTAGCGCAGCCGTGACACTAATTTGGAGGGGAGCAACTTTTTCATATGAATTTAAAGTTGTAATTAAATAACAGTCTATTGCACTCTGGTCAAACTCAATTTCCATTTCATGCACGATGTAACAAATGCAGCGAAAGGTAGACAGTCCATCAAAGCTGGATTCACAGTTTCATTAAGAATATCGTTAGTTTTTTATGGTAGTAAATTTAACCTGTTTAAATGTATTCATTAATTATAAATTCTTCAAGTTTAATTTATATGAATTCTTGATTTTTCCTATCCAAGACAATGAAATAATCAGCAAGTGTATAATAATTTGTAAAATAACTATTTTTGTAAATTATTATTCTTAAAAAACATTTTAAAAATTCAACTGTTTAGTTTTTCAGTTAAAATATTTATTGAAACGATTTATTATTAGCAATTACGTCACACATCGTTATAATTGAAAGCGAACGTACAGTCACCACTGTGGACGTTTCACTGGATTTTCTTCGCTGAGATGAAATTATTATTAAATATTTAAATAATTTGCAATGAACTTGCCTGCTGCTGTATATGAAAAAAACCGAGCAGGGAGAGAATTCTGCGTAGGAAGAAGCGGCACACACAGAAGGCATGTTATTTCATAAACGCTACACCGTATAGCTTCCTGTTGGGATTCATGACATTAAAATAGTTTGTTTATTCGCAAAACTAGGTTGAGATACCGGTCCGGGTCGGTAAGCATTCGGTCGGTGACTGTTGGCTAGCCACCGAAGCCTAACATGCGCCTCAATTCAAACAGCTAAATCACATGGGTGTCGCTATGCACACAGACAAAAACTCTCCACTGACACTGCTGGCTTCAGCCTTCAGCTCGCTTGCAAACGTGTGTCCCTTATGCGCACTGCTCAGCAAATAGTACAGTGCAGCAATACCATCCAAAGCGGAACGTCAGGTTGGCACATAGCCGCAGTGTGAGGTGCGCAAGACGTTAAGAAACAGCAAAATTCAATTTAAAATAAATTTAATTTCATTGTAAACTTCTAGCCCAAAAGGTAGCATGACCTTTCAAGTATGCATGCTGATGTGTTGTACTCTCCTGAGATGATAAGAGAGCGCCTTGCAAAGATTTGGCAAGCGAACAGCGAGGTTTGGAAAATGCTGAAGAAAACCAAACATTGTGTTACACTTTTCCTCCTTGCGTTGTACGTGNCACAGCCGCAGTGTGAGGTGCGCAAGACGTTAAGAAACAGCAAAATTCAATTTAAAATAAATTTAATTTCATTGTAAACTTCTAGCCCAAAAGGTAGCATGACCTTTCAAGTATGCATGCTGATGTGTTGTACTCTCCTGAGATGATAAGAGAGCGCCTTGCAAAGATTTGGCAAGCGAACAGCGAGGTTTGGAAAATGCTGAAGAAAACCAAACATTGTGTTACACTTTTCCTCCTTGCGTTGTACGTGCCGGTACGGCTAGTTCGATGCAAACGGCACGACCGCATACAACAGGATTCATTCGGTACACGGTAATGGTGGGACACGGTACGAAACAGGACAAAGCCGGACATTCATTGTTGGTTGCTGGTTGAAGATTGCTGGATGTACGTTTGCTACACGTTTTTGCTGGCCAATAATCGTGCCAACAATGTACACATGCTACAAGTTGCTATAGTGACCGGTGCCAGCGGCATGTTAGCCAATAGCCCATGCAATGAACTGTGTGTTATTTACTTTTGCGTCGTGTTTGTATTGCTTATGTTTGGTTACTGGTTTAATTAAACATTTTCAGTTCATTGCGAAAAATAAAATGAGTTCCATTGGACACAGGCTACAAAAAAAACGCTAACAGGCAGTACATCTTTACTCTTTACATCAAGTGTAGAAAGATGCATTCTAGCTTAGTCATTCAAGTTAATACTGTTTATCCATTTGAAAAAAATGGTTTAATTTAAAATCTGGTGCTGTCGGTTAAAGCATTTACTAGATGAAATTAAGATTTTAGCAACAACATTTACATATTTTGTTACATTTGTACCATTTTACAATCAAAGGATTACAAACATTTTTAATCCATTGCATTCCGTGCCGAAACATTGATTTCGAGCAATATTCTTAGAAATCGACCACGGTTTGTCGCATGGTGGAGGTGATGCATACCAATTTATGACGTTATATTTGCTACACTGCAACTATGCGAAACGAACCATCATTCATAATCTTTGAGAGCCGCTGTCAATGATTGTGACTTCATGCGCCATAACCGACACGCGAAAGACTCCAATAAGTAATGCGTCCGTCGCTCAACCTGCAACCGAAGGCAACCGTGCATGTCGAATACTTAAAGGATGTCATGTCGCTCGGCTCGCCTTGCACGCGCCCCTTTTTCGAACGGTGTCCCCTTTTACAACGCCGAACAATTCTCCTTTCTCTTTCTCTCTCTCTCTCTCTCTCTCTCTTTCTCTCTCTCTCTCTCTCACTCTCTCTCTCTCTTTATCAAAGCAGCATCGATAGGGAGGAAGCTTCTTTACACCCACATTCTAGGTAGCTTTCGGCCCGGTAGCGCAACATTTCAATGATGGCTTTTGAGGTAAACCTCTTCCATGGCACAACATGAGCACGATGGTGCACATCGATCTAGCATTTGCGCATCAACACCCACCAAAACGATTCCACCAAACTTTAAGACCACCAGCCATACCCGCACTGTTACATTGTGTACTATACCGTGCAATACACCGTACGGTGCTCACTTCTTCGCTCTTCGTGTCAACGTAGGAAGAAAAGCCTGGGCGCAGACGAAGCAGCAAAATGAAATATGCAAAGCCGTTTTCATTCTGCCTTAACACGTAAAATATTAGAAACCATTGGACGGTTGAGTAGAGTGCCGGGAAACCACGGGCTAAACCCCTTTGCCTCGTCAGTCACCCACACTATGGGCGAGGTTTTCACCCGAACAAAGTCGCATGAAACGTGGCAAAACGAGCGCTTCATCGAGATATCATAGGTGGATCTATATCATCGGGAAAGGTTCATATTTTAGCACGGACCTGGAATACGGTAAAACAATTTTAACAACTTCTCCTGAACCATAAACTAGATGCATTCCGACTGAAGGAAGAAAAATGTACTGTAACAAAAATGACAAAAGATTCGACGATAAAGGCGCCCAGAGCATGGTGGAGTTGCCGCACTTTCGAAAAACGGATGACGAATGTGTAGCATTAACGCTATGCATCAACTTTGAAAGTGTCGTTTTTTGCCTGAACAGAGATTGTTTAAGATTGTCTGGGGGTTTTATGATAATCGAGTTTAATAATTATTTGAATAGTAGTAATGCATAATTTATACTACGGGTTATATTCATTCACCGAAATTAGTAATAAAAATGGGTTGCAACTGCCGCATGATTCCTAATTTGGAGACAATAAGCATTAGATGTAGACGAAAACAAGTGACTTGGACATTTTAGGGGACGTTCACGTACTAATAAAATGAACTAGAATAAATAATCCAATCGTTTTAACCAGTTTGTAATCCATGATTGACATACAATGAATACCTGTGTGTTTAAACCCGACTCGCTTCCCAACCATTTCACGTCCAATAAGAGTGTTGCTATGCATTAGCTCACCTGAAATAAGTAAGATATAAGAAATATTGATTAGATTTTTTAGGTAAGATGTAGTCGTACAACGATCTTTCATATTGTTATATTTGTGTTTGCTTTCCATAATAGTTGCATAAAGGTAGTACATAAAAAAATGTTCACTTTTTACCTTGTATTTTAAAAGTACATTAGTGGTGTTACGCGCAACAAAAGACTACGCCGTGTTTCGCTGCTCGTGTTTATTTTATCTTCGTAATGAGCCTTTGGCAGTCAGGAATTCATGAACATGGTCCTCCGCATGTTTTTTTTTTAATGTTTGTGAAATCCATGGGTGTAATTAATTTTCAAACTTCAACAAATCGCCCCGGGAGCAGAAAATCGAAAATAAAACAAACGATCGGTGGGCAGCGCAAGGGTGCGAATAGAAGAATAAAACCCAAATGGACCTATAAAAAAAAGTACGACCAGGCACGGGGAATTGAAAATTCACAGAAACGAAAAGAATGTTCAAACAATACGGAAAACGAGACACAAAAGCTGACAGAACCATTAGACTACAGTAGGAGGAGAAGAAAAAAAAGGTACACACACGCATAGAACGGCCAACAGGAAACCGTTCACGCAATCGGCCGTGTCCGTTTCGACAACCGCAAAACCGTTCGGTGTGGGTTGCGTCGGTCTGTTTATTTTTAGCCGCTTTCTAAACGGGGCCGACCGGCCGGGGTCTCGTCTTTCACATACGCCCCGGGTCGCTAATGCAGTCCCTGAGTCGAGAGGAAGAAAGCAAAAAAAAAGCAATCCCGGAGGCTAAGCTGCAAGGGCAGAGATGAAAGCCAAGAGAGAGAGAGAGGAAAAAAAATGAACGCCCCACAAATAAAATTTAAGAAAAACGTAACACAAAAAAAAATTCGTCCGAATTTTCAATGGAGCAGCATGGTGGTTTACTGTACGGCGCGGCGAACGCGTTACGTTAACCAATATAGACAAATAGGCAAAGAATGAGAACAACGCCAATTTTACGTTGAAAACAGTTCCGGTGGTATAACACAGCTCCGTAATAGTACACCCAGAGACCACCGTGAAAACTGAAACGGAAAGTCGAGAGCAAACCAACGACGTTTGGAAACCGGCCACAGTGTTAACACATAGTTTTTGATCAATTTGTTAAGACATCGCTCATTTTCAGATCGTAGCTGTTGTGAGTAATGATTATAAAATGCAATATAAATATTCAATATTCTATTCAATTTGAAATGGCGGCTTATTTCAGTGTACTTTACAAAAAATTATTGTATGTGTAGAATTTTTTTTTTTATAATATGTATACGTGTAAACGCGCATTGAGCGAATTATCCTAATTTTGACAGCTGTCATTTAAAAATTCAGAACAGAATAAAACAGTGAACGAATGAGACCGTCAAATCGGAATGTTTTTCAATTTAATCGATTTTAAATATCTTCAAAAACTGCAAAAATGTCGTTTTTCCAATACCAGGAAAAAAAACATAACGTACCATAAGCTTTGATATGCTACGAAACATCTAAACGTATAAAAAAAAGTTGTACAAAACCCGAGATTTTACTATCTGATCCATAATAGTGACTATGTGAACAAATATTTTGTATGCTTCGACCTTATCGCAAACGTTCTTTCCGACGATCACACGCACGGAAGGTGCGAAATGGATCGACCCACATAACCAAACGATATCCTTCGAAAAATATTACATTTATCTACACCACCCAGGGAAACCCGGGAATGGTTTTTGTCCCGTTATGGCGCCTTTTTTTTTTGAAGCCACATGAAAAATCGAAAGAAAAACCGTTTGCACGACTGAATAGATGTCTGAACCATCTATCGTGCGGGCCTATCGGAGAGCAGATATCAAGATAAATTGTATTAAATATATTTTTCTGATTTATGAGCCATGTGTGGTATGGCACACGAACCGAACGGACCATGGGCACACTACTGTATTAGGCAGGTAGACAGTTATTTTCAGCTTCGACCAGCAGTTTTAGTTTACCATGCCAGTATACAAAAGAAAAACACCGATAGTCTATGAAAAGACCGTGAGATGCTTCATGCTTCGACGCATCAATTTTGAGTGCGATAAAAAATATGGTACAGCTTCTTTGTCACACCTTTCACTTGTTCCTTTGTTCCTGGTTGCAATAGTTGAAACGTAAAAACGAACGTTGAAATTTTTCATATTTTGTCGATAGCTATAAAAAAAAAAAACTGATATTTTTTTACACATTTAGGATGATGTTATGATCCAGTACAACGCATTAAGCATTAGGCTAAAAATTTCTTAAAAATTTAACAATTCTAAAACTAACAATTGCAAAAGAAATGTTTTATAATTTAGATAATATAAAAAAATACTTTACCAAACTTTATGCTGCACCTTGGATGCATATATAATCTGTTATATTTTGAAGAATTAAACTAAAAACATCTTTACGTAAGACGCATTGTTCATTTTAAATTTTGATGTAATAAATAAAAAGTGCTTGCCCTCCAAAACACCATCATTTCATTATCGAAATTTACCAAACAATTACAAACACATTCCAAACAGCCCGTTTTAGCAAAACGATAATTTGGCTGCAAAAAGATGTGATCCATTGTGCAGCTGAGGGCACGAGTAAGAAGCATCGAACAGCGTACACTGTCTTTGATGGCAGTGCAACATGTTGCCCAATTTTGGGGATATAATCGTTAACTTTTAAAATCTCGTTTTCATTTATCCGAATGCCTTTTTTGGGATACGCAAGAACATCAATTTCTCCACCCTGCCGATTAAGCACTCAATCGTGGGAAGGGCAACCGTCAGGATCGTAACGTTTTATTGAACGATCTCAGAATGATTTGAAACCTATCGTTCACTATGCGGCAGAGCACGAGTAGCTGCGGCTGTGGTTGGACATACGAATCACGCTGAAACGAACTGAATCAGAGCAAATATAAAACTCGTTTGGAAAATTCTCCCATTGCGCAGATGATAGTAATGGGCCAATTGGATAATGATGATGACGTTCAGTGAAGAAGCGAACGGCAAATTGTACGTTCGACAGAAAGTAACAAACGTAATTCAATCCCGTTACGCTTGGTTTACGCTATAGGAAATATAAATCACTCAAATCCGGATAGTGACGAGTAGTGAATAACTCCTTTTTTTATTTTTGTTATTTGGTTTAGTTTGATATGGAAACATTAAAGGTATTTTATAGTTACAAACAATGGTATTTTCAATGGTAAAGATATTAATGTACAGCAATACTGATGCACGTACCAAAGCAACATGAAAAATATCGATTCAATCGATAAAATTATTAATAAAACGAGTGTCTTGTAGTCAATTGTAACGTTTTGTTTCAATTAATGCACGTCAACTCAGCAACATCTCCGCATCGTTAATGGCAAATGCTTCATAAAACCGGATCGCTAACAAGAAGCTATTGTAATGGGTTTCAATTTATCGTTTCCATAAAATTCATTTTTATGGTTTAATTGCGCACAAAATGAAAATTCTTCAGACGCACGCAAACGCATCTGCGCGAATACCGGCCAATGTATTTATTGCTCAAAACGTCTACAACAGGACTATCTAATGAAAAACAAACAAGTAGAAGTTGTCCATGTTTTTTTGTTGTTGCCTACCAAATTTTACTGCCTTTCGCAGCAATACGACAAGCAATACACCTATTAAAATCATCAAAAGTTTACTAAAATAAGACCAAAAAAAAAATGGAGAAAATAATCAATTTTTCATATCGCCAGACTAAACTGAACATTGTCTAACCAGCACAATTGTGTTTGAAGGCAAATGTTCTCCAGACAAAGGCGTATGTTTACAGACAATTTTGTGTCCGTGTGTGTGTGTGTTTTTTTTTCTCTCCCAGGATCAATGGTGATTGCGCGCCAGAGTCATAAAAGAAGAAAGGCAGTAATTCCATACCCAGAGCAATCGTTTTGAATTTTTATGTTCACCAACCGTCCGCCCGGCGCAATGTCGATGACTCATCGTAGACATTGTTGATATGCTGGCGTAATGTGAACGTATTTTGACAGCCAATTGAAAGCAACATCGTGCCACGCCTGACGAGACGCCGTGATAATGCTGCGTTATTAAAATGTGTTTTTACGTTTTGCAAAAAAAAAAAAGCCATTAAAACAGCTTTTGTGTGTCGAGCCGACAAGCAAGTGTGTGATTAGAAAGTTCAAATTCACTGTGCGAGATAATCATACAAACAGGAAGCATGCCGTCGATCCTGCACATCGATTAAACCTCATCTCAAGTATTGGTTCTAGCCTCTTTTTATTACGAAATATAATTTTAAAAGGAAATAGGTCGTTCAACGTCGTCTTACAACAGACAGCGCATCTTCCGTACGATGCAAAAGCTTATTTGCTAAGGAACCAGCCACACGCAACGTCTTCGCACAATTGGTTAATGCATGCTTACGATACTTCCATTTGGCTAAGCAGCAGCAAGTGCCGAAATCAGGCGTACCATACATCAACAACTACAACCGGAAATCGTGGCAATATATTTACATCCCTTCCGGAGGAAATCAGGTTCCTTGGAAAGATTCTTTTGCGGAAATCTTTTTACCGCCGAGCTGGGTGACTGGCTGGCTGGCGTTGCCGAGCTTATCGATTTTGCTCCCAAGCCCAAGGCTTCGAAATATATACGCCATTCTTATTATCATTACCAGCTAACGACACACACACACATCGTGTGCGATACGATGCTATTTGTGATGCGCTTCGTATTCCCACGAGAAGCATTCTGGCACTCTGGCAGTGTCATGCGGCGTGGCTGTGGTATTCTATTTCATTTTGCCATTTTTTATTTCTTACACCCGAGCTTCCTTACATAAATTTGCATGTGTCCCATTTGCACAATAAGCAGCCATCAAAATTTGTTTTCTCCAGGTTTTTTTGTTGTGGTTGTTCGTTTGTGTGCTAGGCTAGGCATTATCGAAGCGCAGAAAAGTTGGTGGAAAGGATTATGAAATCCTTCTGGGACGGAACATTAACGAGAGATGCATTGTCATTCTTTCGTCCGCTAACGAAGAGAACGATATTCTGTTCTTTTTTTGTTTGTTGTTGCTGTTTTACTGTTGCTGTTGCCTTAACTGTGGAATGAAAAATAACGATCGGTTAAATCAAACAGGGAATTATTCAAACGCTCAGTCACGAAATTCGTTCGCTGCCCAATGCAATGGTGGTATAAGTTCTGGCNAAAAAAAAAAAAGCCATTAAAACAGCTTTTGTGTGTCGAGCCGACAAGCAAGTGTGTGATTAGAAAGTTCAAATTCACTGTGCGAGATAATCATACAAACAGGAAGCATGCCGTCGATCCTGCACATCGATTAAACCTCATCTCAAGTATTGGTTCTAGCCTCTTTTTATTACGAAATATAATTTTAAAAGGAAATAGGTCGTTCAACGTCGTCTTACAACAGACAGCGCATCTTCCGTACGATGCAAAAGCTTATTTGCTAAGGAACCAGCCACACGCAACGCCTTCGCACAATTGGTTAATGCATGCTTACGATACTTCCATTTGGCTTAGCAGCAGCAAGTGCCGAAATCAGGCGTACCATACATCAACAACTACAACCGGAAATCGTGGCAATATATTTACATCCTTTCCGGAGGAAATCAGGTTCCTTGGAAAGATTCTTTCGCGGAAATCTTTTTACCGCCGGGCTGGGTGACTGGCTGGCTGGCGTTGCCGAGCTTATCGATTTTGCTCCCAAGCCCAAGGCTTCGAAATATATACGCCATTCTTATTATCATTACCAGCTAACGACACACACACACATTGTGTGCGATACGATGCTATTTGTGATGCGCTTCGTATTCCCACGAGAAGCATTCTGGCACTCTGGCAGTGTCATGCGGCGTGGCTGTGGTATTCTATTTCATTTTGCCATTTTTTATTTCTTATACCCGAGCTTCCTTACATAAATTTGCATGTGTCCCATTTGCACAATAAGCAGCCATCAAAATTTGTTTTCTCCAGGTTTTTTTGTTGTGGTTGTTCGTTTGTGTGCTAGGCTAGGCATTATCGAAGCGCAGAAAAGTTGGTGGAAAGGATTATGAAATCCTTCTGGGACGGAACATTAACGAGAGATGCATTGTCATTCTTTCGTCCGCTAACGAAGAGAACGATATTCTGTTCTTTTTTTGTTTGTTGTTGCTGTTTTACTGTTGCTGTTGCCTTAACTGTGGAATGAAAAATAACGATCGGTTAAATCAAACAGGGAATTATTCAAACGCTCAGTCACGAAATTCGTTCGCTGCCCAATGCAATGGTGGTATAAGTTCTGGCACTGTACGATAAGTAAGTGGAAGCGAGCAATACGTTCAGTTTTTTCAAGCCCGCCGGTTAAATCGTTACATGTACGGTTGAAAGAGGGAACAGCAACAATTAGACTGCATTTACCGGGCCCGAAAATCGGGTCTGATTTGTAAACCGGTCCCTTTTAAAGTCGCACGCATTTGCCCCCAAAAAAGGGCACTCCGAGCGGTACACCCGAGGAGCTTTACGCCCGAACTGCGTCTGAAGGTCAATTATCTGTGATGAATCGGTGGTCCGAAGGTTATCGGTGAAACGGGCAGGTTTGCGACACGGGCAAACATCACCCCATTATAGAAGTGCAATCTCTGCCTTCTACTAACGCCGCAAGTACGTGTAAGCACGTAAATGCAGGAATGTAGAATACGCAAGCAAAAGGAGGGGATGAAAAAAAAAACAGCCAAAATGGCTAACGCGAAACTTTCTTGAATACGACAGACACCGGCCATCCACCAGGGGGGTTAACAACGTTCGTGCGCTGGATGGATCTAAGTGTCATGCCCTTTTTTCGTTGGCAGCTTCTTTTGCTGTAAGGAGAGCTAGCGAAAATGTCTTAAATGCAATAAAATTCCCTTGTTGAATAAAGTACTAGAAAAAGGTTACAAGGAGAGTAACAAAAAACAAAAAACGATCCACACAAACACACTGTCAGGTAGGAAGGATTTATCCAGACCAGCGCCAAGTTGATCCTTACGTTACGACAGGTTTTTTTTTTAAAGTGGCAGGTTCCTACGGGAAGCAGTACATGGTTAACGGAGCTACGATTGCTCGTCGAGAGAGAAAGGAATTTAATGATGCAACTGAAGTGCGTTGCTTGCCGATAAGACAGCTGTGATTTTGAATGTGTGTGTGTTTTTTTTAATGTTTTATTTTGTTTCGCCCTCTGTTGTGCGAGTGGAGAAAGGAAGAGCGATAAGTTGTCCAAAGAACGCCAAAGAAGGAGAAGCGATCTTCAGTACATATGCCGCACCGTTTTTAACCGGTCCGTATCATCCGAATGCCCTTGGCCGGAAAAAAGGTAACCTCGCGACTCGGGGCAAAGCTGTTCGCAAACAAGAACGCCCGGGTAGAACGAGTTCTTACGGGACCAGAAAGAACCAGAAGCAGAACAAAAAAAACTGCCTGCAAAAGACGGTTATGGTAGTGTGGTCCCTTGCGCGTCCCCAAAGAAAGGAGTCGAATTGCTTGGCGGAGAGACAATGCTCATTAGAACCAACCATAACCCAAACGAAGAGGATGCCATCCACTAACGGTGCTGCTTTGCCACAAAAAAGGAATACGCTTTTTGCTGTGTTTGAAGTGAAACACTTATGTCATGCTGAGGAAAGAAGAGAAAGGAAATTATCGTACAATCCCCTAGAGTATGCGACCGAGGCGGCCATTGTGATGGAAAGCTTAGTTAATATTTTTATTTCTTTTTTTTTTTGACAGTAACTACAATTCCTGTACCACCAATTTGCTATAGTACAACTTACGGAGATGGTATCAGTAACAGTAAGTACTTTTTTATTTAGTGTAAAGTAAAATCGTTGAAATTGTCATTCTATTGAAAAGATTTTAAAATGGAAGGCACATCACTTTAAACGTTATGATAAGTGAGAGGCTTGAAATGGATAGCGATCAGATCCGATATCTTGACCTGCTTGGTCAACCCTTTTTTTCCAAACGAATGTCCCAATATGGTCTCGTTGGGTTTCTCTTACTCTGTTTCTAGAGTGTATCTATTCCAGTATCTCCGCAAACCAGTAGAATGTAATTCTTGTGCCGGTTCGGGTAAGGAATGGAGGGAAAAAAATACCAGGTTCTGAAAATAGTGGCAGATAGCGTACATAAAACTGCTGTCCAGCATCTGATGACGACGCACCTTTAATGTGAGCTGGCGACGAATATGTTGCTTGAAAATTCTTACATCTACTGTTTCGCAATAAAAGTTCCTGCCGGTACCGATGGGCAAATTAATCCACCGCAGCGAGCTGGAAGTAAAAGCTTAGCCTATGGCCGTAATGTCCGAACAGGTTGTCTGGACGCACATGCTGCTCATCCAACCGATCACGGGCAGCAGCATCACGAGTTGATGTGTTAAGTGAAGCGATGCGTGGTACCGCTGCGTGCGGCCATCATCAGACAGCTTATTTTATACAGAAGGACACAATAATTGTGTTCGGCTCATGTTATTACAAACTATCCATCGTCAACTTTATTACATCTCGCCCCGGGATTGCCACAACTTGAAGGTTGTCCGCGGCAACCCGAACGCAAGCGGTCGTTCTAGCAAGAATGCATTCGCCTGGCATGTCGGAGCCAGAACGTGATCTTTAAAAAACCATCAAGACGAAATGTAAACTTGCATCGCGCACGTATCGATCGACGACGGGTCTTTTAAATTTGACCGGATTGGTAATCGAATTAACGGCAAAGAATGAAAATAATAGCAAAAAAGCATAATTATCGTAAAGATATACTGGAATTGCATTTGATAGCATGCTTCATTACGCTGGTAAGCGCAACCTGTAAGGCATGAGTGAATGCTCTCAAGATGTACACAACTTACAGTAGAAGTATCAATAAAAAATCAAAACAAAAATAGATCGTTTCTCAACATAAGTTAAAAATAAAAATCATTCGAATATGTGAACCCATTCCGGTGAACTCTGGATAAAATATGCAATGCAATATTATTAATGCAATGCAATATTGTTGCAAAGCCGTACAGAAACTCACCCTTACAAGTACACTTTTGGACACTCATGCGCCACATTCAACACGAAACGATTGGGAATGTTTTGCACTCATATTGAACCGCAACTGGAAACAGCTCATTAGTGTATGGGCCATATTTACTCAGAAAACATTGCAACCCAATGGTAAAATACTTAACAGATCTCAATAATGAGTTGATTTTCACAAATGAAGCAAACGCGATAATTTCCAACAACAACAAAAAACTTGAACAAGCAACACGGCCTGGCCTGTTATGCATGAGTAAAAAGAAAATTGAGAAAAAATACATCACAACTGTGTGCGAATGACATTAATTGGTGGAAAAAACAATGAGGCTTTCCAACGGTGTTTTAAAATAAAATTAAAAACTTTACTGCTGTACTTTTCCAACAAATATTTATGTTTTAACAACGTCAACAAGAGTTTATTTAATTATTCAAGGAACTCTGAAAGCCATCATTTATAACCTTATTCACATTCACAGTAATGATGTATTTCCTAAAACAGTTGTTTAATTTTATGTTTAAGAAACTTTATGTTTGTTGTTTTTTCAAGTATTTTTTTTTGAATCCATTTGCGTGGGTAACATAAAATAATTCGCTTCATTTTCATCGACACCAAAATCTTTGACAAATATCATACATTACCAGGTAACGTTTCGTACCGTCATTATTTTCGCTCTACTGGAACATGTAAAAGTTTCGTTAATATAAATTATATCCATAGAGTTGAAATGGTAGTAGACAAGGAACGAAAAGTGCTTCTAGTATGGTCTTTACAAGTTATAGAATAGTCTGGAGGGAAGGAAAAAGATCACACCACCAAAAACCCAAAGTGTTTAACTGCTCCCGCACTGTGACAAACGGATTCACTTGCAACTTTATCCCGATTACCTAGCTTGGAGCAAAAAGTCCACCTTTTTTCACCATTCACCAGCAACGGAATGGACTAGCATAAATCATACTTTTATGAGACCTTTCCCGTACCCGCACCACGGGAAACCGGTTCCGACACTTTTTGCTACTTGGTTATGCTCGATGTGCGTACACTGTTAGAAAAACGCAAACAAAAAATTATAGCACGAAGCTATCCATTGAGTAAAATGTGGGAAAAACGGTTCTATGGAATTACAGAAAAAGGTCAACCAATCGAACAAATCGCTACCGTTCGAGTAGGTCGGTTTTCAAACCGCCTCGTTCGGGCAGATTCTGGAGGCAGCCAGTGATTCCAAAAAGGTCATAAATTACTGCGTCACTGAGCCGATTTCTTTCGCTCTTTCGTTCTAGTGCTTCGTCCACGCAAGAAGCACCTTCCAGGATGGCCCAGCAGTGTTAAGCCGCCAAGAAGGGCAGCAAAAGCCACGACATTCATCCATATAGCACCGCCCGCTAATGTACACCGACGAGTAAGGAAGCTCCCATCGTGCACGTCATTCGAGACAATGGCAATGGTCGCACACTTCATGGATTCTGCAAATGGGCTGTGGAAATGCGAGTCGCTTATCGGCCGATGCCTAACCAACAGTGCAATACCTGTCCCCACACACAGAGGCGTAGAATTTTGGCACCGATCAAGATAAGTTTGTTCTAGTTGGTCAACCGTATCCAATAATAGGAAAGGAAACACGAGGCTGACAAAGGCTACCCACCTATTGCAGGATTGCGGTGGACAAACGTTTAAGGCATCAACCGGTTTTGGGCAGGTCGTTGGCGTTCTCGGGAAATGTCCCGTGTGCCTATCGTAAATTGGGCTATCTCGAGCCNCCTAACCAACAGTGCAATACCTGTCCCCACACACAGAGGCGTAGAATTTTGGCACCGATCAAGATAAGTTTGTTCTAGTTGGTCAACCGTATCCAATAATAGGAAAGGAAACACGAGGCTGACAAAGGCTACCCACCTATTGCAGGATTGCGGTGGACAAACGTTTAAGGCATCAACCGGTTTTGGGCAGGTCGTTGGCGTTCTCGGGAAATGTCCCGTGTGCCTATCGTAAATTGGGCTATCTCGAGCCTGTATTTAAAGCATGTCGATGGCCGAACGAACAACACCAACGCTAAAATTTGGTGCGGTCCGTTAAGAGCTTTGACCGGTTACCCATGCCGTTGGCTTTGGCCGTTACTGTGGCGATGCTACAGCAAAGAAGAGCAACACAACAACAAAACACATGTTGTGGCAGAATCTTTTGCATAATTTAAAGGAAGAACATGTGTGAAGGAGAGGCCAGAAATGTTGATAACTAGTTTCATCCGACACCGAAAGGGTACGGGCCCGGCGTGGCTTCACTTTCCTTCGTTTCGCCCGCTATGCATTTGCAAACTTGTGTGGTCAACGCTCAAACTACGCAAAGTTACGTGAGCGTACAATATTGCTGTTGCCATCGCAAACAAAACAGTGGATGCTCCATTGGGTTTTTGCTTTTTTTCCGTAACTATCATGTTTCACAAACGAGCCTTTTGGCCGCCGCTTAAAAGTATGTGGTTAATCGGAAAGCAGGAAGTGCTCCAAGGGTAGCCCCGACAAGAAGATTTTTCATTACGAGCATTTCCGAATTATTCTACAGCACTTACGCAGCGACCCTCAAATGAAGATGAGAAAAGTTTTCACGATCCCTTATCATCTATGCTCGTTAACCGCCACAACAGCCGCACAACTGCTTTCTGCAGCTTTAGGCTTTTTTTTTTATTTGCGAATGTTACTAAGTATGCACGGATAAAACTAAAATCAACCCTGTTATTCGTGAGTACACATTTTGAAAACTGTCTAATTCGTCAAGAATTTTTTAGTAAAATTAGTTGCTTATCAACTTTATTTAATGCATCAAATATAAAACCATTCACTCCAACGTCACGCACGGGGAGACGCTAAGAAACTGAGTTTTAAATATAAAAATAGCAAGATGATGAAGATGATGATGCCATGCAACGGACGAGTTTTGCATATCTATGAATAAGCGACAAATGTAAACGACATACGGTTTGAGTCATGAACATGATCGGATCGCGAACCATCGCGAGTCGGTGTGTTCCCTAAGCCGGCTAAAGCAATAAATTCCGACTCATCCTCCATCACTCTCATTATAAATGAGCGGTTTCTTGTGCTTTTGAGATTGTCGACTGTACAGTGTCCCTTCTCGTATGAATTACAAGGAGATTTCAGTCCCGAGTGAGACTTCGTTGCGCTTCCTATATGAGAAAGATAATGGTCTTTATTCGATGACGGGTAGAACATTGGTCAGTCGTGATTGCCGTGTTCGCTCACCTTTAGTTATTTGTAAAAGGCAATGCAAGAACAAATGATAAAAACACATATTTTGGATAAAATAATAATACGAAATATGTGTAAAATATAATTGAAGTATACGTTATTGGAATAAGAAATAACTCATATTCTTTAAGATTTATTCAAAATATGTTTTTCGATCAAAAGCCTTTATGGCATATCTACTGACAATGAACGCTCTTCCTATTTTCCAGAGGACATTATTTTGATATCCAATGTCAACGTACATACATGTTCTATTATACTCATTCACAAGCACATGAAATACTATCACCGAACCTCAGTACGCTTCCCAATTAGAGTCTGCGTACGGTCAAACTTTGTGTATTTTACTGATGTATTTTGTTGAGCGCACCTGGTGAATTAGTAATGAAAGTGACAAACAACTAAAATTACGTCATACCAAGAACGACCCATNATGAACGCTCTTCCTATTTTCCAGAGGACATTATTTTGATATCCAATGTCAACGTACATACATGTTCTATTATACTCATTCACAAGCACATGAAATACTATCACCGAACCTCAGTACGCTTCCCAATTAGAGTCTGCGTACGGTCAAACTTTGTGTATTTTACTGATGTATTTTGTTGAGCGCACCTGGTGAATTAGTAATGAAAGTGACAAACAACTAAAATTACGTCATACCAAGAACGACCCATTAAACATATGGAAGCACGCACTGCAGCCCGTATATGCTCGGGCGGCGTTTTGGACGTACAGTTTACTTCAGTAACTCAATTACTACTACTACGGCGACACCGTGTGATCGCTTAAGCTACAGCTGGCAGCCAATCTTTCACATCAATAAATGATTCTGACTGCTGTGTGATAAGCCCTTTTCACGTCGGTGTATCTGTGACCCGCTGGATGGATGTCCACAACTTCTCGCAAGATAATTATTCACGAGCTGTTGTCCCTGTGTGGACGTAGCAATGAATTACATTATCATCCTTTGGACATCATGCCATGTGGTGTAATGTGTACCGCGTTTCGAGTTATTACTTTAAACATTTAAACTTTCCAGAATAAAATGGCATACATGTATTGCTTGTGAGAACACATTTTACTCAATACAACACGCATCGCTTGAGGGCGAAAATAACATTTACGTACGTACCACGCATACGTTGGTCAGCGTATTGAGTAATTTTTGCATCGCTTTGTCTGGCATGCAAACTATCCAAATGACAGTTGCTTGATGGACACGCAATCGCCACACTGCGTGACAGAAGTTTCCTGAGCACAGATTGACCTCCAATATTATAACTGCATGGATACAACTACTCTGTCCGTAGTACACGCTAAAAATACGCATCTTGACGTCTCGCAAAATGCGAAAGAAAAGGCATACGGAAACAAACATAATTGCGCACATTAATTGTTGTCAAGCACATATCCAAGAAACGACCTTTGTTCCGCATCTTAACATGCGTTCAGACAAATTGAAATAAAATAAAGGAAAACATACATAGCAGCACAACAATATTTTCATCACCTGAGCAGTATTGTTGGCAGCCAGCAAAACAGCCGATATAAACTTCATTAAAAATATCTATCCCGTTCAACACATACTTCATCGAGTGTTTGAACAGCGAGGCGATTGTGGTTTGTCCTCTTTTCGAAGCAAACATCACCTTGAGATGCTTCACTAGTTCAAGGGCTGCATCGCACCAGAAGAGCACCGGCCCGGCATAAAGTAAAAGTAGCGCACGCTCGCTGAGTAAAAGCAACAAAAAAAATGGCACTTCTTGATTGATGAATCCACAGGTGGTTTACGGTTGAATTTGTCCGACCAATCGGTTGGCCCAGCAAATTATTCTAAGGGTGATTGATTGAAAATTATTATTCATTGCAAGCGTTGATTACGCGAACCGTTAGAACCTTAATATAATAACTTTTTTCTATCTAAGCAAACAGTATCTAATGCTAAAACATATACATTTAATAGGAGGTTAAATTAGCGTCAAAAAATTAATGCAAAATACGATATAAAGCTACATACTTTGTTTATGCTTTATACTACTGACGGTGAGGCAAATGGTTCCGATGAAATTTTAAGATTTACGCATACTTGGAACATATAAAATAAAACCTAAATCTTTGAGATTTAACCAACCATAGTTAAGCATTAAATCATCTTCAGTATAACAATGTACCAATTATATTTGTCCAGTTGCCGTTACTATATAGTTGGTACGTATTGCTATCCACACTTGGCAGCACCAACAAGTTGCAGAATAAGTTTGTTGAACCTTCACGATCCCATTTTGTCCGCACAAGATGTTACTCCAGTACAAATGGGGAATTATACGCGAAACAACAATTGGAAAATTAAAGGCAACCTATCAAAATTTACGCTTACCCTCCGGCAGCGGTAAATCGATATGCGTGAGAAGAGAGAAGGTGTTGGAGTGTATCGCACTTCCGTCCAATATTTCAATCTCGATTATTTCTCACTTCATTATTTTTCTGACCGAAAATGATTTTCCACCGCACCGGAAGCAGCTGAAATCGGCCAGATTGTTTTACCCAGCTGGTGAGATCGTTTCTAACTAATCTTTGCCAGGCTGGTGCACTGTGGTTATTGAAATGGTAGCATGCAGCGTTGCTGTACAGAATGGACCAGAGAACGGAAGCAGGTTGAACTGTCGAAAAGTGGTACCGGCAAATAGTAACGTAAAAGCCAATCCAGTACCGATGGCAGTGTAGCAATTGTGCCTCTGTACATTCTGGAATAAACAAATACTGCGGTTGTTTGCTGCCGAGAGGGAAACACCAAAGTAAGATAAATGAAATTATCAACATGATTATGCAACAGCATTTGGAAGCCTCCCCGTACAACAGATGTTCTTTATCGCAGTATAATTGTAGTAATTAATTTTTGCGCTCACTCGTTATTATCTTCGTACTTTGGGCTAGAATCTTGATGAAAAGGAGGAAAGGAATTTCAAACAAAGCGTTGCAAACTAAAAGAAATGCCATTTCACTGAACATTTCGTAAAACAGTAACTGGAAATATAGAAGAACTTTTTTATTCACTTTAATTGACAAACTAGCTTCACAATCAATAAAAGCATCATGAAAATTACAATCCATGACCAGCAAGTTTGCAGAACATTTTCTTAATTACAAAAAAATGTCTTTAATGGTTATATTGCGCAGAGCATTTTTTATGAAAGTACTTAAAGCAGCGGATAAAAAATTCATGCTATTATGCAAGTAATACCTATAATGAGAAGTTAGCAGATAATAAACATCCATCAATGAAAGCAATCAGCCCTCAAGCAAAAACATTTGAATTTTGGTTAATAAGCTCATTATATTGAGCTTCAACTATGCTCATTCACAATGAACCAAACAAAAAATACCACAACTTTGGACTGCGGAGCAAAAAACAACCCAAAACAATAACGGCGATAAATATTTCAGTTGAAAAATTGAATTTAAATGCGATTATGGTAAAACCATTTCAACACGTTAATTTGTAAGCAAATAGCAGAACTTTCACTTGTAGGAAGATGTGTTATTCTTAAACGTTTCAGCTAAGCGAGTTTTTAAACAACTTTTCAATTATGATTCACTTAACAACTGCAACACAATAGTGCGTGATGATAAGCTCATAGATTTAAACTTTAGCCGTTTCGAGATCGTTAGCCTTTGTATGTTGTGTGAATAGTGTTTCATACTANACTGGAAATATAGAAGAACTTTTTTATTCACTTTAATTGACAAACTAGCTTCACAATCAATAAAGGCAACGTGAAAATTACAATCCATGACCAGCAGGTTTGCAGAACATTTTCTTAATTACAAAAAAATGTCTTTAATGGTTATATTGCGCAGAGCATTTTTTATGAAAGTACTTCAAGCAGCGGATAAAAAATTCATGCTATTATGCAAGTAATACCTATAATGAGAAGTTAGCAGACAATAAACATCCATCAATGAAAGCAATCAGCCCTCAAGCAAAAACATTTGAATTTTGGTTAATAAGCTCATTATATTGAGCTTCAACTATGCTCATTCACAATGAACCAAACAAAAAATACCACAACTTTGGACTGCGGAGCAAAAAACAACCCAAAACAATAACGGCGATAAATATTTCAGTTGAAAAATTGAATTTAAATGCGATTATGGTAAAACCATTTCAACACGTTAATTTGTAAGCAAATAGCAGAACTTTCACTTGTAGGAAGATGTGTTATTCTTAAACGTTTCAGCTAAGCGAGTTTTTAAACAACTTTTCAATTATGATTCACTTAACAACTGCAACACAATAGTGCGTGATGATAAGCTCATAGATTTAAACTTTAGCCGTTTCGAGATCGTTAGCCTTTGTATGTTGTGTGAATAGTGTTTCATACTATATAATCAATGATTTCGACATTTCGTCCGGGATTCCGATATTCACGTATCGAAGTTTCTCATGATACAGTTTCGTTTAGCGAAGCAAAATATCATTGAATATCAACAAAAGGCCACAAGAAACGCTATCATTTACAATAGGATTAAGGCTTAGTAAGACTTAACGAAAGTGTCTACGGACAGTGCTGCTAAAGCTGCTGTAGTTATGATGTTTGCTTGCCCGTTTGAACTAGTGGGAAGGTTAATTTGGATCGTTTCTCCTTTGGTATACACCTCTTCACGGTAACCATAAACTAAAGCCTGCAGGAGAATAATGCCTTTGCATGCCGAAGGAGCCAATGGAATCATATTTCCTTATTACCCCTTCTTGTTCTACAGGCTCGTACCTGGCTATCACAGCATCCTGGAGCATAGCTGTTGGTATTATTTACGAAAATCTGTCCAACAGAGTTTCTTCGCGTGAAACGTGGTCACCATTGCAGGGTAGAACATTGCAACAACAAAGATACGAAACACATTCATAACGTGCAAATCTTTATTGATTTCGGACGTTGGATGACAGGGAACGATGGCAAATAGATGTAAGAAATGTTGCTTTCGGGATATAAATTACGCACATTCAATACATTCTCTTAGCAATCAAAACAGTAAACAAGAGATATGGTATGCTATGGAAATGGTTGTTGATTAGTATCAGTTTCCTTTCTAGATATACAACAACAGAATCTTTTTTTATAGCTTAATATAAAGATATGTGACAATATTATACGCTTTTTATCATTCATACTGTTGTTTAAAGTTTCGATTTTTTATTTCAACAAATAGATTATTCAGATTATTCTGATAATGGAAACCGAACGAAACGCTTTAAACTGCAGCCTCTCATGCATCTATATTACGAGCTAAAACAAAGACCTTTGAGCAACGTGGGTTTAAAGCACACATATCTAGCAAAAGGTCAAAAAGTACTCCAGCACAATTTACTTAAGTCACGCTTCGAACAGCTACACACGATTGGTCAACATGTCTCATTCCAGCGACAGATATCCACGACACGACGGCAACGGCAACGGTGACGAGAGCGTCGTCGAAATAAATTGTTTCTGCCGAAGATCAGAAGTCAATTGCCTGCTAGAATTAAACGATCTTTCTTGCTCCACCGAGTCACGTCGGTGCCATTAAACAAATTTCAACCATCGGAACCATTTGGTGACTCGGTGATACAACATTTGACCTTCGGTAAATCATGCGTTCTACCGATGTGTGTCGCATTGATTGGTAAAATTAAAAATAATCGTATTAACGAGAAGGAAAACCTCGGTGTAGGTGAGGAATTGGTTTGAAATATAAAAATAAGGTTTTTTTTAATAAACGTTTATATTTCGTTTGAAGGTTGAAATACTGTTACTCAAATCTATTTTTTCATGACAAAAACCATAAAATAAAACGTTTAACTTTAACTACATGACTTTTAAATGTAGCGATAAAACTAATTTTCCATATTGATGGGGTTGAAATTGGTTGCGCAAAAATTGTTCACCACACAATTATTATGATGATCGGGGCTTCATCATTAAAGCAAGCGATAGGATTAATTTTAAAAGCCGACTTGAACTCGGCATTTTAAGCTGCATCCACGGACAAGCTCAATCGTAACTGCGATACAATTGCCTCCGCATCGATTTACTTATGCAAAATTATCAGCTTAAATCAATAAATAACTCTTGAAAGCAAACAATAATACGCACCACGCTTCCGGGGGCGATAAATTATCGTATCTGTACGATTGCTTTTGCAAAACCGACCCATCTGTGGCGAATACGTAGCGCTCGAATGGTGCTGTGGCACTAGTGATTGCGTATATTTGCAATCATCGGTTGAACGATGGCTTTTAAACATCAATTTGAATAATAGAGCATTGATTTTAAAATATCTTTTTTCAAACAATTGTTAAAATAAATGTCACAAATATTTAATAGAAAATTCTATTATCCGGGTACTAAATGACCAACTTAACAAAGCTCGATTTTTAACATCAGCCTAAACACTCCCTATCTATTTGTGGATATATGAGTAATGATGTTAAAGACGATAATACGTACATAAAAATATAACCGCTTGTAAACGACTATCGTCATTAGCACAAAACATTGCCATTTTTCTTCTTGTTGGAGTTGTAATTGAACCGAGTGGAGCAACAAAGCTGCTAGAAAGTTACGATCAATGTAGGTATTACGGAGAAAAATAGCACAGCCAAACAGGTCAAGAGATTACATCCTAAGTGCTCCAACTCGCCAGATACGGGACGAACGCAGTATAGTGGGTTAAGTGCAATGTCATCAGTTATGCTAATGGTCGGTCCTTCGTTAGGTTTTATGGGCTACTGATCTTTAGGGGTTTTTTTTTGTTCTCTCGCTACTTCCTCACGGCGTGTCATGGTCTGGTTTCTTTTTTTGGCCATCTTGTTGTTTTATAATGAGAATGTAGACATGCTTACAAGTAAATACCCTTAAATATCACTTCAAATCGTGTAATCTTATAGGAAATGTTACTATTTCACATCTTTTTTTGACGCGTTTTGCTGTTGTTATCATTTATGATTATTATTTAGTAGTTAAGTTGAAAGTCTACTTTCACACCAAAAGATTAAATATTGAACTTAAACACACCAAACAGTTTAACGATCGAACACCATTTGGGTCAAAGAAATATACAAACATATGTTTTACTCTCGCAGTAAAATGATGATGCAAATGACGTCCATTTTCCAGCAGGCAACGCAACTTACCAGCGACAACAAGATACACCGCGCGGCTATCCAACCAATTCGGCTCATGTTGGATGATGGCCTGCGGTTGCGATGGTTCATGCCGATGTGTTCGGAACGCGCCACCGACGTAATGAAATTTTGTTTATTATCTAATAAATAACTTCTCACCAACTGTTGGAAGCTGTGTGCGGGCCGCTAACCGGCTCGACGAGCGTACAGTGCGTTGACGAAGGGAAGCATTTCGCAGACAGTCGGACAGATAGCGTCCGACAGCTAGACGGTCAGCCGGTCGCCCGGCCATAATGCCCTCGGTCAATCCGGATTTTCCTGTGCCGTACGTACTACTGTACGGGCGAACCGAAAACGACACTTATGACGCGCATGTTAGCGCCACCACTATGCAGCGTTACGAACAGATTGTGATGCTTCTTCTTGTTCTACCCTAACCAGCTGGACGGAAGTGGAAGCGTGGCGAATTTTCCCACTTCCTGACATACGCGTTGAAGCGCACCGATATGCCCACACATACAGCAATCGTCGAACTAACGCACACGCTCGCCTGCTTACGCTCACGGTTGGTTTAGTTTTTCATTCATCCGCTATAATTTACGGACTCGATGATGTGAAGCTACATGTTCCAAAACTGTCACCAACCGCTCGCACGGCACAGCGTGATTGAGTGAACGTCTTACGCTTGACCTTTTGGATGTTACTAAATTACAGTATTTGCAAGAGTGCATCAATGCGCATGCTATGGCGTTGTCCAAATTACACAAACCACTGAAGGACGTCTACAGAAGCATCTGATCTCACACACAAGCACACCAAACATGTACACCACCGCACGAGGAAAATGATCATTTCGTGCCAAACCGATAACCATACGTTCTTCTACTTCAAGCACCATTTCGCTCACTTTTGTGTAATGGACTTCAATAAATGTACCGAACGCGAGCCAAAAGGTTTCAAGATAACAGCTTCATTATTTAATGACGTGCTTGCATTTACAGCTCCAAAAATGCCCTTTTGCAAACTAATTACAGTTCAAGAAATGGTTTCCAACTGAAGTGTGTTTTGGGTACTCACGGTAACTTACGGTGTTTTTGATACTTAAGGTTCGTTTGAGCAAATATTTAATGCATCAGATGCATTCTTTCTTCGAAGAAAATGTGTATCATATATTTAAACGATCAGTATATTACTTCTCCGAATTCAAGTTAAAGTAAAGCTTACTGCGAGCAGAAGAACAGCGTATCACGGATGACACGGCCGTAGTTGTTGAATCGCTCAACACCGCGATCGACACAGGTCACGATCTCTGGCAGCAGATTATCATCCAGATCGAAAACAGCTTGCAGAACGCGCTCCAGAGTTGGCTGAGTGATTCTAGTGAAATAGTCGTACTTATCGTTGATCTGTGCTCCGACAATAGCCGAAATCTGTTCAGTGTAGTCAATCGCATTCCAGTCAATGAATCCGCGGACAACGATGTTTTGCAGTTCCGTCGACGCAACCTGAGCGGCTTCCAGAGCAGCATGGACATCGGCAGTACGCGAGGTGATCTGAACGTTGGCTTGACTGGCACAACGCGACAAAGCTTGTCCGACCCAGTCAATCTCAATTTCCCAGTTTGCGACGGCTACATTGACACAGGTTGCGGGTGCTGATGAATCTCCAACGAAAGCTTCCGTATCCTCGCGGATCTGTTCGACCTCCTCGAGGGCGTCGTTCATGCGGGAAATTAGTTGACGGTTCAGTTCGACCAGCTGGTCGCTCATCGAGAAGCGGACATTGTCAAACGTTCCCTCCATCAACTGGTGGATAGCCTCTGCTTGATATTGGATCTCCAGCAGGTACTCCACGAACTCCTCTTGGCTTTGGGCCAGAGTCTGCACAAAACGAAATAACCAACAACCAGATTATCACCACCATCGACCAATATTGAAAGAACCATTATGAAACACTCACTTGACCAGCCAGGGCCAGCAGCAAACAAACGAACACACTCTTCATGATTTCTGATTTACTTGTTTTGCCTTTCAGCGATAAGTTCCGCCTCGGAGACCGACTGCTTTCAAACTAATCCAAACCACGTCGCAGAATGCGGTTTAAAGGCTGCTCCCACTGACCGGATATCGTTTGAAACTGACCGATACGATCTACCACCGCCTTATCACCGGCACAGCAATCGTCGAGCTTTTTTACGAATTCTGTTGACCCACCAATTTGTGCCCTTAATTTAATCTCTTCATCTATTGCCGCCTTTGCACCTTCTTCCTGCTCATACATACTCAGGTGGCATGTGGCACCATCGCATTGCAATGGTTCACATCGAACGCTGTTATCATCAACTGCTTTGCGGAACAGCCTCATTCCTTGGAGTCCTTCCGATCTGCCTTAATCATGTCCAACACCCGCCGCTGATTAGGAAATGGTTACCTTTGTATGGGTAGGTGGTCTGCTTGTCTAATCATACCCACATTATTGGCAGATAGTACCAGAAACACACGCCGATACGCGCAACCAGTACAGATAAATAAAGTAATATAGGGTGGTATTAAGATAATTGCGCTTTATCGGCAGAAAGACTAATGACGAGACAATTTTCGTTTCTTGGTGAATGCAAGTGTACAAGCGAGAAGTTGCAATCGTCAGCCTTCTCTTTCTACATCGTCCAAGAGGAATATACCAGGGCCAAAGAATCTTACATTTTTTCCAATATCACAAGATTAATATTGCGTCAATGAGATGATAACCTTCCGGAAAGCAAAAATGCCTTATGTAACGAACGTTGTTAATCCCGAATCAGCCGATACTTCCCTAAATCTTCACGAACAGCAAGGTAACCAAATGGGGGAGCAATTATGCTGAAGGATGGAGCTGCACGTTTGAGAAAATTAAACTCATGATTCCATCGGAGTTCAGGGCTGTTTGAAGGTAATGCAATTGAGGACAGCACCATTTATGTGAATTAAAGCACCACAGATAACAATCGCTTCCATATAGTTGTGCTGTACACAGGAAAACTGCAACATGTAAATGACGTAAAACTGGAGGAGTTGCAATATAATCTCATCTCGAATGCTAATATTTACATCAAAAGTGTCATTTACGATATTTTCCTGTTTGCTCGTAAATACCAAACTCTGGAAATACAGAATATAAGAATGACGCGAATAAAAGCAAACACAGCATCATGCGCTGAACAAGACGAGAAGTAGAGCCACGTCGGATTCAAACCAATTGATATTTTTTACTGATAAACTGGTGTTAACAGTTTTATTACTTCCTCAATATTGACGTAGCAGATAAGAAATTGTAGCCCAATTCGTTGATTTGACTTGTATGTGCGCTGTTTAGGATAATGACATAATTTGATGAAATTGTTAAAAATCCCACCATCACACAGAACGGAGCATCCAGTTAAGCATTAAAAGGAAAATCTACAGCATCAAGGTTATACTCTATGCCAGGTTCTAAGCCATTCGTAGACGAGCAGAGTTCTTTGTACAATTTCGATTTCAATTGTACTTAGAAACAGTACCCTACGGTCCAGGTGATATTGCTGTTACACAACACTTTAAAAACGACACGAAATCTAATGTTGTACCATTAAGCCTTTGTTATCCTTGATTTGTATGACGCACAAAATCAGTGACAAGCATTATCTTCTTCTGCTTATTGCGAGCAGAAGAACAGCGTATCACGGATGACACGGCCGTAGTTGTTGAATCGCTCAACACCGCGATCGACACAGGTCACGATCTCTGGCAGCAGATTATCATCCAGATCAGAAATGCCTTGCAGAATGCGCTCAATGTTTGGTCGAGTGATTCTGGTGAAATAGTCCTCCCTGTCTTCAATTTGAGCTCCGACAATAACGGACAGCTGTTCGTTGCTGTCAATCGCATTCCAGTCAATGAATCCGCGGACAACGATGTTCTGCAGTTCCGTCGACGCAACCTGAGCGGCTTCCAGAGCAGCATGGACATCGGCAGTACGCGAGGTGATCTGAATGTTGGCTTGACTGGCACAACGCGACAAAGTTTGTCCGACCAAATCGATCTCAACTTCCCAGTTACCGACGGCTACATTGACACAGGTTGCGGGTGCTGATGAATCTCCAACGAAATCTTCCGTATCCTCGCGGATCTGTTCAACCTCCTCGAGGGCGTCGTTCATGTGGGAAATCAGCTGACGGTTCAGTTCGACCAGCTGCTCACTCATCGTAAAGCGAATATTGTCGAACGTATCTTCCATCATTTCATGAACAGCTTCTGCTTGGCTCTGAATCTCCATCAGGTACTCCACGAACTCATTCTGGCTTTGAGCAAGAGACTAAACATTCCGGTAGGTTAATTATCCTTTCGCATTACCGTTTTCACAAGATTTCTTACCTGGCTGGCAAGTGCCAACAGCACACAAACGAACAAACTCTTCATTTTGTACAATTCTTGAGGTTTTCACCAATCGTATGTCAGTCGCACGCACTCTCCGCAAAACTACTGCTTTGGTTAGCCTGCGTTAATCAATTTATTGATTCGTTGGATTGCGTCCAAATAAGATTCGTTATCTTTTGATTAAGTTTCTGCTTACCATTCAAAACTTTTTCTGTTTTTTTATAGCACCATCGTCATACCGGAGAGGTCAAGATTATAAAGTCCACCTCACATTTTCGTTGATAAGACCATCCGTTTAAAAATGTTTACGTTCAAAACATTACGTGTGTGCAACGTTACGTACGTACAACCACCGTATTTATCATATTTCATTATTGGCTGCAATTCGGAACCTGCTACCGTGGATAAGCAACGGCCTCGTGGAAAAGATTAGCACAAACCTTGCGCGCGTATCAGTGTAGCATAGTACAGGCTGGCAGGTGGTCAGGAAATGGAAAGCATTCGTCTATCTTATCGCATCCTCCTGGTACGGGGCTATCGAGTGAAGTTTAATTTATCAACCGATGTAGCAACACTTAATCATGCACAGGTAATTGATTAATTGATTGATTTTCAAACGATCATCGCCGATCAAGTGAGCAACGCAATGATGCATCAAAAATGAAGTACCGAAGCATACGCTACCAGTGGGCTTGACATACTTGGCAAACGGGTATATGTCCAGTACTACGGTGAAAGTTGTACATCGTGCGTTCGCCCATCAAGTGTAGTTTTACCTGTACAAACCAGTTCCAACAGAAGCATGCCGCTTGCGTAACCGCATCGCATAATTATGGCTACGCATAACCTTGACACTGAGAAGGTGATCTTCCCGTGATACCAACGTAACCAGGCATTAAAAGTGCATTTTCACTGCCAGCAACGACACCGTGGGGCACCACACCATGAATGTGACACGGTAAACGTGTTAATCGTTGTTTTGTCGTTAACACGATTGTATTCAACGTTATTAGTGGACACAAAGGCCAAATCTGCACGTTCGCATACCATACGACTCTCAGCACTTTTGCCAACGGTTTCGTGGTCGGTTTTCCTGTGTGGCCATCCTCCATGCTTGACATGCATTTATTCACGGCTGCTGCATATGATTTGCATTCATTAAGGCCCATCGGCCCATGCTAGCAAAAATATCGCTGTCAAAGGAAGGACGGCATGGCACTGCGAAACCAGAAACCTTCCCAAGGGAAGATGGGACTTCTAATACGTGTATGCCGATCAGGTTTGCGTGGCGAGTCGGTTACCAGTACATACCGGTCTCACAAAATTAACCAAAAAGATGAAAGATGAAGATCGCGATACACTTTATAGGGGTAATTAAAATTTAATAGGTTCGTGCTACATTTTTATTCGCTAATTATAGACATTCTTCCACAAACAGCGCCACCGTGAAGCAAGGCAAGTTCAATCGAAGTGCAGTTTTGATAGTGATTTAAGCGTTTCATGTTATACGATACTATGTCTGTAATTTACAAAATCAAAAATCATGTTTTTTTTTTATTAGCAAACGTTTTACTTCCTATTGATTTGATTTCTTCGTAATAATATTTAAAATCGAATATGTACGATTATTTTAAAATTTTAAAATTTTCATATTCTTCAGATTGCATACAAATGTGTTAAAGTTTCATGTAGATCACAAGTGCAACAGTTTCATAAGATATTCATTTTAAAAATATTTTTCGATTCACAAATTTTTTTTCACACATTTTATTTTTGACTGAGTTTACGCATCGATATTATTACGTACGATAATATTATTTGCATAATTATTCAAATTCAACTCGACTACTCGTCTTACACTTCAATGTAATCCAATCTGCCCATTGCGAATGGGGCCTGCAACCCATTCCAATACTATCGCTCTTAATCCGATTTTTGTTTTATGCTAATTTTAGGTTGAGAGCGCGAAAAATGTGTTCGATGATAGTTATGTGTTTTTCTGTTTCCTCGCTCGGATGCTGCGCATGAATCGGGTGCGAATAGATTGATGAGCGTTGTGAATGGATGGAGAATATAAACGTATCGTAATTAATACAAATAAACATATTTTTCTCCTTCTTTCTATCGCATACCGTCCCTTCCGGGGCACTTCCAACCAGAAACCGATGGTAGTTCTAACGATGTGCTGTGGGACAGTTTTATGATTTCCAAGTGACAGACATAACGATTACGATCGTGGTAGCAATCAACGACTGGATTGAACGGCGACAAGCGAGTTAACAAAGCTGGGAAGACTGTTCCTTATGTTTGGTCGATTGATGAAGTCATTACTGGGTCGTTCATCATTTCTGCGAGCGCAAGCAGGGAGGCAGGAAAACAAATTATGCTTGTAGACGGTATTAAACGATGTCAACAAACCGAACAGAACTGTACATCAACAAGTAGTATATGCGATAAATTTATAAACAAACGATACTACCATTCATTACTTTGAACTTAGTAAACACATTTACAGCAATGTTAAAATACAATTAATGCGTAGAAAATGTTCCAAAACGTAAAAAATTAACAAGGTTCCCAGCATTTTAACACTTTTGATTACGTTAACTCGAAAACATTAAAATCGTGCACCTTTACATAACTATACAACGTTTGCATTCCACTTCTGACACTACACGGGCTAATACGTTCGGCAACGGAAGAACGCAAAAGGGTGGCCTGCCGGAAAAAGGGATTTGTTGGACTTTATTCGGACGGCCAAAACACCTTTTGCACATGGACAAACTTTCCATCTATGCCTAGCCAACCGGGTCGCCGTTCCGAAAGGATCATCGCCCTGAGGGGATTGTAGAAAACTCATACTTTAACTACGCGATCGCCGAAGGAGTTGAGTGTGTTTCGCACGTTACAATATACTGTACCCAGCAGGTCGGGCCCGGTATTCGAAGCAGCGGAATGTGCTGTTTAGACCGCGTGCTGCCAAATGCGAAATAACTCGTGATGCCTTAAGTATGCGGTTCGTGATGAGAAACGCCACACATACGGGTGGTAGTGAAATTTTTCACATAACACTGCCAAAAAGTGGTACTTCTGCCATGCGAAAGCGGGCATACGGTGCCTTCCTTCACAGCGCACTATCCTACCGACCGCTCAACTTTGAAACCAACACGGTACAAATCATGGACACAACTTTAGCTTTAGGATATTCGGGTGAAGAAATTTCTTGTCCCAAATTCGCTTCAATTTAGCTTTTGTTCCTAGAACTCACGCATAGCGTAGCGTATACAATCCTAAATATTCTAGCCGAAAATAGTCTCTGATACCAGTAGCACATGAGAGATAATGAGTAAACGTTTGTAGTTATTCGCAAGTAAATTGGATACTTAGTACCCCGTTATGTATATTAACCCGTATACAAAATTTTGAATGTTTTGTTTTATATTATCATTATAATAATATTTCATAAATTGTTCGAAACTAATAACCAGGCTTGCTAGGTATTATCGTATACGAAAATTGCGCAACGAGTATAGAAATTGTACGAACAGTCGTTTTCAATACGATTATTATAATAATTTACATTTTGTCTATTTATATTGAATTTCACCCTGATGCTACGAAATAAGGAAATTGGAGTAAAACAGACTTCAAAACATGTGTTGAAACACATGTATTTAGTTTTAAGATTTATCATCATAAAATTAATCACCAAAATTACTTACTTCGCCGTTTAATATATAGTGCACAAGAATAGATTGTAGTTATTCGCATCAGATGGAAAATTTACCTGTAACGAAAAAGAAAAAATGGGATTTAAAATATTTAGAAAACAAAAACAACAATCTTGGTTAGTGCGTGAAATCGAATATGAAAGGATATGTGTTCAAGATAGTGTTTTAAAAAAAAATCTAATTTAACGAACATCCCACATTTGCTAACTCAATCGTTACGTCCAAAGTCATTGTTTATTTGTCTTGATTTTGCCATTGTATCATTGTTTCAAATCGATAACACTAATATAGGTATGAAGGATCTATCGTCTAGATTTTAAACTTTTTCCTCCATTATTCCAGCACACTAACATCAAATTTCACGCTAGGGTTCCGCCTAGCCACTATTTGCATGATTCTATTGTTTTGCTTTTGGAAAACTCATTCATGTGTTCAAAGCTGAAAAGGTCACCATGGATTCTATTGAATCGCTATAATCATCCACCGAGAGGCTATTAAGGTCATCCTAGTCATGCACTTGTTTGAGCACATTTACGCGTCGGTTGCATCCCGATCGTATTCGGACGGTTGCCCAGTCAACGTAAGGATACCACTCTATGCGTTTATTGGTGTGTGCGTGTTTAGTTGTTTGTTTGTATAATTTATCAATTTATGCGCATTAAAGGCCAAAACCATTCACAGGAGGGTTCTATGTGTTTTAGTATGCCGATAGTTAAAGGCATGGAAGAGTGAACCATTGCTGCAAATAAGACGCACGCGGTGAGGTGTACTGGAGCATATTCACAGCAAACCCCTCTCGTGCCCATTCCTAACAAAATGTTCGAAACTTGAAATCTCCTACTTGGGGTCTCTGCACGATACGTTCCTAAAGCCTGTTTTGTTCGCAGCCCATGGTTCGTTGGGATGCGGTCAAAATGAATATTTAATAGCATTTTGAATAGTCCGGATAAGTGTTAGCCGGTTGAACGGACCCAACGACGTACTAGAGCTTTTCCCTTCATTCAGCAGAACGCTTACGCGAACCAATCATAATCCGCTCGAAAAACATTTCTCGATTTTATGTTTGCTGTTTTGCTACAGCAAAACCTCGTTCCGTTTACACAGGAGTTGATTTTTATCCAAACCAATAAAATTTATTCAATAAAATCGATCGGCACACAGTGGAGAGGGAAATATCACATTAAGTTCCACTTAGAACGTGCACTTTGTAAATTTACGCAACCATTATTAACACACAAGCAAGCATAACAATTTTCGTTTGAAAACGTATCGCCCTTACTCAAAAACACACAATGATTCGTAAACAAAACACACCACCAAAATGTGTTTATTTGCGCAAGAATACTGTCAGAGATTAATGTCCCGGAAAAGATTGCCCGATACCCTCGCAGAAAAAAAAAACTTTTTCAGTTTATCCACTAGAACAAATGTGCAAATTTATTACGTACTAGCCAAACAATGAGCCACAGTCGTGCGTCTGAAATGGGTAAATAAAACACACCGTACAAACGGTTTCTTCAAAAACAAAAAAAAAACACCAATTGTTTTATATGAACCGTGGCGGGCATGAGAGAAAAGACCGCCCAGAGGGAGAGGCAAGTGAAAGTAAAAATAATTTATCGTACCGTTGCCATAAATATCCGCTTCAAGCAATAGCGTGAAATCAAGCTTCACTATACGTAGGGCGTAACAAACTTCCGATTCCATTCCGAGCGCGGGAGAAGTTTTGTTTCCCTCCCGTCAGCGATATCGGCGAAGCAATGAGCCCGGGGTCGTGCGCGTTCTAGATCTTACAAAACCATCTGCTGCGTATAGCCGGAAGGAGGGAAACGCCAAATACATGTCGATATGAACGCTATCGGCATACGAGCTCAGCACAACACATCGCGCCCGACACATTCATCGCTTGCCCGAACCGAAACGCACCAAAAACGGAAAGTTCGCGGAAGTTTAATTTCCCTTCATGACAACCTCTAACCTCCGACACAACCACGCTATTTCGCTATACATGCCCTGCCTATTCACAGGACCAAAGGATCTGCGAGGTAAGATTAATGGAGTGCACCACCAGCACCATTCTTCCCGGTCTCACGTTGATATTTATTGTACATTAGAAACTACCGATGTGTGCTAATTAGCCGACGATGAGCGCCCTGTCCCTGATCGTGCATCACCCATGGATATGGATTACTGATCTAAAATCTAAAATCCATAACACCATTATCTTCATACCTCTTCCTACTGACGCGGCCCTCCTGGAGCTGATTTGTTTTGCAGTTCATGCTGATCGAACTATCAACCGCAACAAACCGCTTTACTGTGATATTTGAAAGCATCAGCCAGAATAATTAGTGCGACAAACATAAAGGATGGCATGCTGCATTCGAGGTGTTCCGAGGTGACTATGGTGACAAAACCAACGCGCTGGACATAGTGTGTCCATTGAGTGTTTGTATCAATTGCTATTTTGTACGTGATATGTTTGTTTTACGTTTAACAGATTTGTTTTGTAGCATCAAAGGTCGAATATCTGATTTTGTGAAAAGCCGCATTATGACTTGAGTATTTTAATTCAAGTATTCAAGTTAAGTATTTAATGAAATATTTCTTTACATACCAAAAATGCTAGATATAGCAACTGTACTTCCTTTAACTAAAAATTTAACGGTAAGCTAAATAAAGCATAAACACAAAAACTTTAAATGCAACATTCTCGTTAACAAATTGTACAGCAACACATCACGTCCATGCCGATGCCAAGGAAGGCCAAAAGCAATGAATTTGCTATTTTGCCCCAAATGAGCTAACAACATAAATCCAAATCACGTCATTTGCGAGCCGCCGTGCGAGTTCTGGCGATAATTAAAAGTAAATCAAGCAATTATACTGCTGCAGGCAAACGCCTTTGAAACGCGTTCGTACCGTTAAAAACCCACCACCAACCGAAAACGGCGGGATTATTAATCAATTATCGTCCGCCGATCGGTTACGTTTGCCGGTGTGCAAATTTTCACAACCCAATCAACCACGGCGAGTGAAATGCTCTGATCTCTTCACCGACCTGCCGAAAGTATAAACGAACGGTAGCAGATTTTTCACGATTCACAGTACACCCCAAAACAGCCAATGTCGGTTCCCACCTCTCCGCAGCACGTAGCGGAACGGGTCCGTGAAACGAAGCGTCAAACATTGGTGCCTCGCTGTTGCCTTTGGCTCCGGTGCGCGTTAAATGAGTATAAACAATCCACTGGGGGATAATTTAAATCCGTTTCGTTGCCCGCACCCAGGGCGGCGCCTTGCGGAACCGTCGGTACGCGCCGAGCACGATTTAATAAACAGTTTTGCTGCGTGTCGTTTTGCGTTCAAGATTAACATTTTGCGTAAAACATCTACGAAGGAATCGTCACTTTACTTACGGTATTTAAAACCAGAGTACACATGCAAGCGCCTGATGGAATTAAAACAAGTGAAGATAAAATTGCGAGTATGCGAGATGGAAAATAAATAAACTAAAATCCAATTTACAAGAACAAAAATGTTCAAGCAAACGACAAAAGGAACAAAAACTTTTTTTTAATAAATATCCAAAATTACAACGATTTACAACAACGAGAGAAAAAAAGCCAACAGCAAACAACGTTGAAACACAAACATCGGATGTCAAAGTTGGGCCAACGCAAACATGCAACGGATCTCTGGGGAACCATGAGCGGACGCTAGCAAAGATAACATTGCTCTTCGCATCAGACGCATCGGACAGAAGTGCTAAAAACACACATGCACAACTGGAAATTAAACGGAACAGGCCGGAACTGTTTTGATTTTCTTCTATTAGCAAACGAGCGGTAGCTGTCAAAGCAATGCTTTATTAATGCTTAAACCTATGATTTATCTTTTGCTTCCCACACCCGGCAACACCATAATCGATTTATTTGACATGGCCGGGAAAATGTATTTAACAGGAACCCAAAAGAAGTGAAAAGAAAGATAACTAACCCCTACCCCCTAGCTAGGCTTCTAATATGCTTCCCTCGGGGGGGAAAAAAAACCGCAACCGACTGAGATTAACAACTCTATTATTCAAAACCAAGACCTTCTCAGAGGTTGCCTACTGCTTCACCGTGGCTGAGCGAAAGAGACTCTGCTAATAGTGCTGCGTGAAAATTATCTGCCAACACCGTTCTGGTGACACTGCTGAAGCAGCGTGTGGAACATCGAAGATCGCTAGAGGTCGTACGGCATAAGTGTGGCGGAACGATTTGGCTGAGCAGTCAAGTCTATCCATCAATTAAAGGTTAACCTTATTGAGCGGCCCGTAGAACGTTTTGCCGGTCGAATAATGCCGTAAGGGAAATGCTAGGAGCTAACTGGTGACTGTGGACGATGTTGCGGTAGTAAATTTTCATCAGGGAGCATCTTTTCTACAACCACGTGGATTTTAGGTTGCATACTTACTGGCAAACCGTTTTCTTTCTTCTGCATGAAACAATGTGTTGAACGATGGATATTACGATGTATCATTAAAGATACAATTTATTTCTTTTAATAGTTTTTTAAGTTGAAGTACAAACATTCTATTCCGGATTATTTCTGAATTCTTTTACAAGCTGAAGCACACTATTTACTGGTAAAAGTGGAGTCTTCTACATTCGAGCTTACGCAAGTTAAAATCAGTTTTTATGGTCTTTTTATACCAAAAGTCTTCCGGAGATCCAAAAATTTTAAGACAATTTATACTTGCCTCTACAAGTTCCTAGAAGACCTTCGATGAGTCACTTGCACGTACAGTTTACTAAATATCAGCCTGAACGGTGTACCAATGCAACAGCACACTGAAGCAATATGCGTAAACAGCTTCACAAAATACAAACGACCACATTTTATTGACAAACGGGTTCTACGCGTCATCATTCCGACCGGTTTCAATTTTACACCCAAACGAGCACTGCTTTGAAGGCGGATCTCGTTGCATTAATAATTATAGGGTTCGGGGAGCTAAAGTCGGCTTCCCGGACCACACATGGTAAAGTTACGGTTCAGATGCACCCCGTGTGTTGTCATGCGATGTCATGTGTCTGGTGGCACGATTACTACCCAGACGCTGGAGTCAATTGCAATGAAACGAAAATTATTGCATTAAATATGAGAATTATTCATCATTTATCCGTTTCGTTGAATGTGTCAGACAGTCACATGATTATTTACAAGCAAGTTGTTAAATTTTATACTTAAAAACCTATGTCACTTTGTTTATCTGGCAAACAACTAGAGTAAGCTTTAATCCATATTAATGTGTGTATTATATAAATTCATGCCAAATGGTTTTCCTCCCTTATCTTGATCAGTTTTAAATTAGCAATTGGAAGAAAACAAAAACTCGTTGACTCGTTTCCATACCAAAAATAGGAACTAAACGTTCTTCTTGAAAGTAGACAAAGCTAGATCATAAATTAATTTTTGATTTCGCATGGTTGATTTTTTACATGCTAATGGTTCATTAATGCTGAGGGACGACATTGTACCACCAAATTAGTATCGTTTTCAACGAAGAAACAGCCTTTCCCTTGTGCCGCATAATACCTGTTTATCTATTGCTTCCGCTGTTCCGAGTTCGGCGTGGTTATACATTCAACGGAAATTGCTAAACGTTCTTGTACCTTAAGAAAAGAAAACAAATGTTACCAATTCGATGTCGAAAATCACTCCATTTGCTGTAAGTTTCACACCATTAATACCTTCCCGTACCGAAAAATGTTTGGCTTCCGGGCTGTTAAGCAAGACGTTTCACTTTATCACGCACCAGCATGGCGCGTACGCGGTGGCAACAATAAATCACATAAGAAAATTGTTTTGCTCCTCACGTTGTGCTCTCTGTTTTACCTAATTTTCATTTTTGTGGCTCTCCCTCCCACATTAACTTCTACATCGCGTAATCACGAAACTGACACCAACAGCAGCACCGAGAAACACAATTCTATTATTCGACTCCAACGACTCATGCCTCCTGCTCGCTTGAATTGAATTGAATTCAAAAGTCTCGTTTCATTTCAGCGAAAATTCCACCTTGCTACCCGACAGTCGAATTGATTTATTTTTAAACCACTCAATATTCCTGGGATAGCGAGATCAACATACCGCACAGGAGTGTCATCGCTGACAACGAATCTCTGTCTGCCCCGCGGTAGTGAATGTGGTGTGACAGCAGTACACGTATGAGAGGACAAAACTCAACATTCAATAAACAAATACACCACGACCGCCGTCGTTACATTGTGCATGGGGCATTTTGAATTTTCACTGTGCCAAGCTCGCAACGCAAGGTGACAAGGAAGGTTAGGGTACCGCTGGTCCAGCTTCTGGGCGATTTCACCCACCATGATCGAATTGCAATTTACAGCATATTCCGCACGGACAATTAATCATTTTCAAGTGTCATCAAGTTGGTTCTGGTTCCTATTTTCTTTACACTTTTGCTCTCGTTTTATTTTCTCTAACAGCCCACTTGTCGGATAACGTTTCTCATTTCGTTCCCAACACAACAAACAACACCATTCAGAAGCCACGCAAAGCAACAAACAACAAACAAAATCATCGAAACAACGTTTTTTCCACTACATCCGCTCGCTCTTAGTCAGCTTGTGTTTGTTTTTTGCTCTTGTGCTTCACGCGAAATCACAATTGTGTTTTACTTTTATTTTCGATCTGCGAAAAAAATATAAATATATGACCGAAACGAAATGTTTTTGTGTTGTTTCTTTTGAAATTTCACTACAAAATTTTCAACATTATTCCACGCTCATCAACACCCAACTCCCCCCCTGACGCGTCTAGGCGTTTTGCATATGTTAAATGATTTATCTTCCACCCAACAATTATGCCGCACAGTAGCACGATTCCTTTCACACGTGCCTCGACGGCAACAAAATTAAAGAAGGAAAAATGATCAATTAAATGTGCAGTTTCAAATTATTGTTTTCTGAAATGGAATCGCCACGGTTAACTTTCATCGTACCGGCGCTGACAAACGCGTCGGAAAACTTTTTTCGCTCGGCTACTTCCGAGTGCACGATCAATTGAATAAATCATCGAAGCGTAGAGCATAACGACACCTTTAGCTCCCCTTAGTTTCATAACTTTTGTTGCACAGTTGTATGTATTGGTGTAACTTTAGGATAAGTGACTTGGACTTGACTCTGGGACTTGATTCCAAACTCCACAGTATTATTCAAACAATAATTGTACTTTTAACATGCATTTTCAAAACATTCGAACAACCCAATGGTTTTTGAACCATTGAATTGAACATTATATGAAATTGATCAAAAATTAAGCCAAACGTGATTTTAAATTAGTAATCCAAACATATTACCAGTGAATTTATTGTATTGTGTAAGTACAAAAAGTGTATCTGCTATTATCGTAAATTAATCCTGCAATACGACAACTGAGTTACTGTTTTCCCACGTCCACCACAAAATGGCAACAATTCATAATTATAAAATATCATAAATATAGAATATTTACAAACATCTCATAAATATGATACATGAGCGCGCAAAGCTATTAACAGCATCAGCAATCTGCTCACACCATTGTTCTGGGTATGAATGGCATTAAATCAATCTATCAAAATGGTACCATGCTTGTGTCAAAAATGGAACGCTTTTTAATGATGTCTGTGCTTATCTCACACGCTACTAATTAGCTTTCAATGTAAAACATTCAGTGATTAAAACAAAAACAATCACTTAAGACGAAAGTTATCTGCAATACTAACTTTGACACGTTGATATTTTTAGCTACTTTCGTTAAAAAATTCGAAGTTTGAACGATGCCATTTCCATAAAGCTTGGACTTTTACTAATAATAATCGACGTGTTCCCGAAGTTAATATTGATTGTTTAACTTTATTAGATTAAAATATTCTTTTAATTCATAAATAAACCACTAGGGCATAAATTATTCAAATATTCATCGAATAAACGAATGATATCTTATAACACATGCAGAAATCATCGAAACTTTTCTGAAGCAATGCTCCAATTGTAATAATGAAGAAGTGACATTGAACGCCATTTCGAATATCCCATTTGTGGCAATAAGCCCGTACAAAGAAATGCTCTTGTGGCACAATATAAGCGATAGCAATGGCTTATGTTGTTTTGGCTACTGCTGGGAAAAGGGTCAACTATGGCTGCATGGTAGAAGTAAAAATTTTATCACCCTCCCAGGAAATGTGCAAAGCTAAAGCAATATACCCACAGCAAAATGCTGACGAAAACTTCCGAACGTAGACGTTGTTCATGCATTATAGGCGGAAAGTAAAATGATGCTTCCCAGTGACACGCACCACTTGTGTTGTATTGGGAATCCGTGCGAGAGTTCCAAATAAAAGTGCGTTGCAGAAGTGGAACCGGTGTCATAAACGATGCTTACGTACAGAAGCATCCTTTCATGGAAGCCGCACCGAAATGGGTGCGCACATACAGAACGTGCTCACCAACATGCTCGCGGGATGGTTTTCTTTTGCGCGTACTTTAGTGTGAATATTCTTTGATAAATTTCACCGTACGAAACAGGTGTTGATGTTGGGCAACACACACACAAAAAAAATGAAGAAAGAATAAAATTAAAAGAAAACTTTGGTAAACATCTCGCCCGAAAGCAATTCCGGGCCGACCAGCTTGAATTCAAAATATTTATTTATGAGTGAAGCGTTATGCTGATGTCCTTTAGCAGTAAGTCATAAAAATTCATATAAAACGATTCACTATTCGGTTCCAGCACAAAGGAGCTTTAGGTTTTATGACACCCTGGTGAAAGTAATCTCTTCTTAAAGTAAATAATATGTTGGTGTAGTTTTGGTTTCGGAAATGTTACTTCATATTGTTGGTTGATATTATTAGCTAAAATATCAACATTATCTCAAATATCACAAAGATGTGTATATTTGGGTAGTTTATTAAATACCCAATTTTGTACACACACAAAAATCAATGTAAACTTTGAATTGCTTTAAAAACATTATTCAAGCAGTAACAAATCGGTAAACCATGTTGAATGTAAATCAGGCAGGAAAAATACACCACAAACTTATCGTCTTCAGCTCCATACAACGACATCCTTTCCTCCAAAAGCAGTCTTAGTTGAATTTGAATTTTAAATGTAGCAAATACTAGCAACAGCAGCATCTACTTTAACCGAGCGTTCTAGTTCTTTCCAGCGACATTCTTGACAAAGTCAAACGATACATCCGTTTGTCTTTGCAGGATAAAACAAAACCCAAAAACAAGTGCGGTGTAATGGGAAACACAGTAATTGTCAATTTACAGCGATGCCTAATCGCTTTCCTGCCGATTTGTTCTCACGCCCTGCTTGTTAGCTCAATCATCTCCAAAAGCGCAATAGCTGCAAGGCATCTTCTGGCGTTTGTGTGTTTTTTATTTGGTTCGGTTCGTGTATTGGATTTTCGCTTATTTTCCAGCCAATTTTGAGCCACAAACGCGCAAGATGCCTGACCTGATAATCCGACCGAGGAAGTTCGGTGTGAGTGTGGTTCGGTATCGAATGGTCCAAGTAACGAACCATGTAAGAACGTCATCGCGGCGGTAGGTTTGAAATCCGATGCTTGTTTGCCGCAACCGGTATGAATAGGCGGATATGAAATTAATGGCGGTAAGCCACATTCACGAACAGGTCGAATTTAATCGCCATGAAATGATAATTTCGTTAACGAACAAACGTTTCTGTAACAAGCCAATTTTACGCATGATTAGTGGCCGAAATTTACTTTCACAGGTGATTGAAAATTTTACAATCAGTAGTTGCGCGATAAGACGAGTTACACACAAAGTGTATGCATGAAATGGGATATGAAAGACGTATGGAAGTAACCTAGAATCTTCTTTTGTCACAATAATATTTTTATGGTATTTTTAGATAGATTATAGACTATTCTATATGTCTCGTTTATAGTATTATATTCCAAATGATTACACATTTTATTGATTCGTTTTTGACTCAATTTTGACACAGTCAACATTTGTTTGTCGTATAAAAGAGATTGTTAATAAGAGACCAATTGTATCATTTTTTTTCTATTTTACACCATTTTGTATTGCTTATATGTGTTGCTATCGGCCGGTACGAAAGTAACGTCCATTTCTGCCACCATCCTATCATACATAAAATTTTCTTACAGACCAGTTTAATACCAAATGAATGATGCTGCTGTGAAGATGAAAACCGATTGACGCTCCAGTGCAACCAAGCTGACAACATTAAACGAGTGTTGGTACATGTTGCGTAGCAATCGGTACACTACCAAAGTTTGCACAGGTCAACCCCAGGGGTTCAACCCACATAAAGCGTTCACCACGAAACATGATTAACTCATCACCCGACGGTCAGTCCCAATCGAATAAATGTCACCGGTACCGTCTTCCGATGCTAGACGTTGACGATGGTGCACACACCCTTGACGCTCGCATCAACCGCAGACGGCATTATTGCAAATTCCTCGAATAAATCGTTCTTATGATGGTGCCAATATGACCTTACCGTCAACACTCTGCATAGGTCAAACATTGATGGCAAAGTCTACATCTTGCCGACAGCTTCATCATTTTCACGACGGCGCGGTTTCTCTCTTTCCCTCGATATATGTATATGCATGTCGGATGACGGGAGGACGAAACATAAGCGCAGCATTGCACGATGGAAACAACGTTTTTGCTAGCAGCGAATATTTATTACCGACGACCATTAGTGGCTCTTAAAAGGACATTCCAGCTCGCTCGGTTGGCTGTGGGCCGGTGGGCGAAACGGTCATTTGAAACGGATTAGCCATCGTGAGTAGAAAATTACCGCCGTCCGGTGAAAGTTCCAGTCCAAAACTGGATGTTGCCCGATTTTGTGAAAATCTTTTGCAAACGAAGGACAAACAGCAGAACGAAGCACTCCACACACAGACGGGCACTGTTGTACGTGGGCTGGGAATCACATTAGTATTCGCATGAAATATACATCTCCATTTCTGTTGCTGGCGTTCTAATTCAATCATTAAAATTATATTACACACTCATACGGCGGCTGCTCGGTCCGGATAGATGGCTCTTATCGCATTCACGTTCAGTGACAGCAACGGTCTCGGGTATGCATGATTTGGTCTGCTTTTTCGTACTTCTGATACTCATACCATTATAGTTTAACTATACACATTATAATGTTTTGTAACAATTGATGATACTTAAGCAAGTACACACATTCTTTATCAGGTTTTGTTGTCCTTTATCGGAACATACCAGTCCATATGATTATGACTGCAGTTTGCAACACACTTAAGCTCAGTAAAATTATTCGACCGATGCCAGTCGAGCCATGAAAACCGTGCCTTACATACTGCCCAAACATACGACAATCGCTAGCAAAAATATGAATGACGCAAGCTGGCAATAGGTTTTGTTATGTGTTGTCTCATAAAAAATATGGAATTGCACTTACACCGCCGTGTGGCGGGTGCTAAGTGCATCGAAACGCCAATATTTGTTTTATCGACCAAACAACCGAAGCTTCAAGTGTTGCCATAATAGACTGCTGTTCCCTTGCTACAATGGGTCACCCCGGGAGGGAAAAGATTTTAGCAAACAGTGCGAGAAACGAACACGAAGGTGACTGGCAATGAGATGGCTGATTTCAGGGCATAGCAAACGGAAAGTAGCGTAAACTATATTTCTTTAAATATTTGAAACCCTCTTACTGTACCGTAGCCAATACTCGTGTGTTGTTTGTGCTTATGTTAAGTTTTTACCGGAACAATCGATCGAGGCAGAATCGAATAAATAATGTGTATATTCTATCTCTTCAGTTTAAACATTGATACACAAATATATTTTCTTTTTACGAAAAAGAATGGAAATTTGGTAAAATCATGAATTAAAGGCTAAATACCTGGAGTTTACAGGAGCATAGGGTTTATGGCTTATATTAACAAAACCTCTAAACAAACAAGAATCCCACCAAAACGTCAAAGAACAATCAATGAGCCCAATCTTCGCAAACTCCGACGAAGTGTCCAAAAATTTATTACCGCTCGTAAAACCTGCCACTGATGTATTTGATTGATTTTCATAGGCTCATAAATAAGCACAATGTGCGCATGGAAGGCCCGTAGGTGTGCGGCACAATGAGTTTCCACCATGAAGTGTTGCAAAGTCCATATTGTCCCGCAGGAGCAAAGGTCTCCGCCACTCTCTATTTTTTTTTTTTTGGGAGAACAAATATTGAATAAGAAAAAATGCCCCCATGAGTGCAAGGAAACACATTTAGCCTGTTGATACAAAGCGTACTACTGTGACGCCAGTCGTATTGCAGCGCATTCGATGGTTCGCTGTAAAATATCATAAAACCCCAAAAGCCAGATTTTTTGCTTCTCATTTTTACAACAACAACAGCAAAAAAAAGGGTACCGCCGGCAAACAAAAAAAATGGCAAGATCCTACGAACGATGTTCAATTACGGCCACCAAGCGGGATGGGTACTAAATTTCCGTTTCCGATGGAATTCGCCATCCCGTTGGCGTTGGGGTTTCGGTTCAGTGGTTGCATCGGAAATGGGACACATTTTTCTCGCTGAGCGCACATAAATTTTTCCATCGAGTAAATAATGGTACTTTCAAACAAAAACCGAAAGACACTGTGTACGGGAAAGTGAAGCGACAGGGAAAAAAAACGAAAAAAATTACGTAAAAGTACGTGTTTTGCACGCTTTTTTCATACCGCTTCTTAAGGCTGCTGCAAAGAAGAAGGAAAACCCCATCGATCTGGCAGCCAAACGAAAGATGATGCATTATCGTACTTTAAACTGAAGTAGAACAGCGTATGCTTTTTTTGCAAAAACGCTCACGAGCACGTCCAACACGTGTTACGGATCAGTGATGTTGATGATTTTTTGTGAGCAAAGGATCAGGACGAAATTTGGATGTAAGTCGACATTTACGATACGCACTGTGCAAAGAAATTCTCTGTAAATTTTGCTCGAATGTTAAGAAATTTTCGTTTCAATATTTTCGAAAAATAAATGTAAAAGTGCAATTAACTAAGTGCACTTTAACAAGATTAGCAATATTTTTAAAACATCATATACTACATAAATCGGTTGACCATAAAATCTTATATTTTTAGCGATCGTGAATGACCTTTCAGCAACGTATCCCCAAACCATTTTGCTCTCCCCATAGCCACCAACACTGCCAGAGAGCTGTGTGAACGTGAATCAATTAGAGAACAACCTTTACATTTTAAGATGCCTGTAGCGGAACCATCCTCCATGCTGCCCTAGAACCTTTCGTGCTTTGTCCTCCTCTTCATTAGCTTAATTAATTTCTCTTTTCCTTCTTCCCACTTCCACGCTTCGCCAGCCCACCGCTCCATCCCTCCCTCCAAGGGCAGACAGTGTCCGTGTACAGCCCAGTCTGTCCATAGCAGCGAACCGATTGATTTCCGAAGGAGAGAAACAAAAAACAAAATCAATGAACTTGAAAAACAAGTAACGACAGGAGCGAGATAAAAACATGACGACTCAAAGTCATACAAAAAAACACACACACAAAGACTGAAAGCATAATAATAATACCTTTAATTACGGTAAATGATCCCTTTTTTACGGCTTCGTGATTCCATCACGCCGGGTGCTTCCGTTATGATGCCCGGCTGTTCCGCCAGGCCGACAAGGCAGGCGTTGCTTTAATTGTTCTGTCACGCCGCGCTTATGTGTGTCGCCAAATACTGAAGCTTAATAGCGCCGACAGCACATTCTAAAGGAAAAACCACCATTCAAGGCCATCGTTATCGGTTTCACGTCCACCTCCATAATCCTTGCTGCGAGCGACCAACTTCAAACAACGCACACAAGGGATGATCACGGTGTAAAAGCTCGTCATTGTTAACGTGTGTAATTTTTCCTTCATACGAACTTTCGTACATTTCGTTTGCGGAATTACAACCATACCATTGCAGCAGAAATTCCATTGCAATGCAGAAATTTGATTTTATTTTTCTTGTCACATGAGTAAAATAATAAACGTTGCGCAAATCATTTCCCTCGCTACTTCTGCTAGTCGACTGACTGCTGCGGTTAATAAAGTCTTGCGTGTGGTAAATTGTAAATGACAAACGCTGATTGTCAAACGGGATCAATTTATTTAAAACCACATAATCAACCCTGAAACTTTTTGCGAACCTAGTATCGCCCACCTCCACAACAGATTGACAGTTTAACCACATACCAGCAATCTGATGGTTTGAGTAGGATGGGCGTAATTGGAATCGTATTGCCTACGTATTGATTTGAATCGTTTTAATGATTTTACATCATCACTGAGGATGACTGTAATTACGAACAAAGGAAGTCTTCAAAATTCTAAGGACAAATGGATTTTTGCAAACAGCTTCAAAGTAAAGTCAAATAAAGTTAATTGTTTTAAAGGTTTTATAATAAGGGTGTCTTTGTAATAGACAAAAATAATCAATTTATTCAGAATATAGTATTATTATTAATACAGAAATATCTGTAAAATTGTATGTTAAGGAAGTATTTTTAATAAAAATAGTCCCAAAAAGAAATAAATTAAGTGTTTCAAGATATAATTAGTCCACCTCAATGTTCTCCATCACACGTAAACCAGTTTTGAAGTGCTTCGTCTTTTTTTCCTTTTTGTTTTCTTCTGGCTCAAACACCGCCTACCCTATCACTTGGCACGTGTACGCTGACAATCACGTAACGGCAGCATCAACAACAACAGAGCGAATAACAAATGGCAACACCTAGCGACATAGGCAAGCCTTGTGCTTTTGCGTCACGTCGCGCGCAAAGGCCGTCGCGCGACGAGATTCGCGAGACGTTTCGTGCGAAAGAGAAATCTACGCGTACCGATATACCCCGACACCTGGAACGAGCAAGAGGAGGGTGTGTGTGTGTGTGTGTCTTCCAGTGGCATTGCATCGTCCGATTGCATCGCCTCGTTACACTTGAGCACTTCATCTCAACGTTTCGCCGTGCTGCTAACAATGGTATCGCGTCCAAAGCGCCCGGAGAAGATGTTTACACTGGTTGCGCGTAATTCGACACGCATATCCCCGTATCCCACCGTGTACACCCATTTCACAACGGTGAGATACGATTTCAATGCAGTCGAGTAGATTATAGCTTCCGTTTTCGTACCAGGCACGGCGTGGTAGCGTACAAGGTTGTGCGCGTTTATCTCAGCGCTGTCATACCAGCCTCACGATGCTGTTACAATTTTCTATGACATTTCGTGCACGTTCCTTAGCCTATAATTAGTCATTCGAAAACAATGGAAATTTCATCACCGATCAACTAAATTCAATCACGAAAAACGATCGTACGAAACGATCCGTGCTTCTGTTTCTCGGATGCTCGCAACTTGCCCCCCTCGCACGACCCTCTGCCTCTAACCATGCCCAGTTGCAGCAAATGGCCAAAACTGGCTGTTTCGTTGGTACAGTAATGATGGCAGTAATTGTACCTTGCGTGAAACACGCATAAACCCACCAACGCACGTTACAAACTGTACGCAATATTATAGATTTTTGCTTTAAGATGATCACCATGGAGATGGTGATTGTTGGGCCCGGCTTCCCGGTAGCTAACAAAGACGCCGTAATAACCTCTTAGCCGCACAAAACCATTGTGGTAAGGCAGCTAAAAGCTTATACTGCCATCCATCCAACCATGCTGGACCGGGTGAAGGACGTTTGGCCAAAAATTATCTTCACGACGACGGCTCGGGATATAGCAAACCATGACTAGTTAATTGTGGACTGTCCGTCCAGTTGACTCGGTTCTCCCTGGACATGTTTGTTTGCAGTTTGCTGCTTGTACGCTACCAAAAGCCGACCAAAAGTGGGAACAATGCTTCGACAGCGACCGTGAAAATGAAAGGAAAGGAATTCCGACTCCGTTGCTACTGTTCAAGCTTGAAGGGCATTACTTAATTTCCGGTGTATCAGAGTTGCCACGCGGCTATGGGCGGCTTAGCGAACCGCTTAACTTATGACCGCTTTTATGATGCAATGGCTTAGATGAAAGATCAGTCCTAAAATCAAAATCGCGCTTCGATACAGTGGCGTGTGTACCAATGGGCACCACCGTCATGCTGCGTTAAGCATCCGTCTAACGGATATGAAACGCAACAATATAATAACTTAACCTTGACTTACTAGTTCGTAGCGATACGAACTCGCTTCAAAATAGTCAAGGTTTACTCCCTACAAAATGAGTTTATTGTGCGGTTGGTTTAGATAACCACGTTACCAACATGATTTTTACAACTCAATCAATATTCAATCATGTTTTTGGAAGTTTCGTCACTGTGATGTGATGCTACGGATCATTAAATTGAGAGAATTAAAGTTTGAACTAAAGATTGATAGATTCATTTGTTCCATTGCTCAATCACTGTTGAAACAAACACAAAAAAAAACTAACCCCATACGTACCCATCTGCTTACGTCATTGAAAGTGAATTATTCTAATTTGCTCACTGGAACGTACCTAAAAAGAAAGAAAATAAAACAAACGATTATTAAAACACGTTAGTACAGAGAGATATTAGAAATTTAAATACAAGTTTTCCGTTCAACTGACACCACTGCTAAATCCTCGGTCAAAATGTAAAGATAATTACACTTATTACGCTTCAAATAATCGTTACTTACAAAGCTTAAAAGCAGTTGATTAGTAAATTAAAAAAAGCAGCACAATTTCCCAACCCGATCACCATCAACAACATTTAGCGTCACATCAGCATCATCGTGCGGTAGCATGCAATACCAATGCAGCACCATTGGGTTGGTGTTGCGACCGATTGGCTGCATCTCCACGTGACGCACTAACTAGTCTTCGTGCGCGCGGTCCGATAACGCGGCAATAAATTCATTTTCTGAATAATTAACTTCTGAATATTCATTACTGGGCACACCCGCTTTTCCGCTGTCTATTTGACTACTGCTGCCACTGTTGATTAATTGCCCGGTGGGCGGGTGTGGAAAACGATGCCCAGGTGAAGCATCGACAATTGGAGCGTTACAAAGCCAACATTACAAATATGTATCTCAAGCTAGAGGCAGGGAAAACAAGAAGGATGAAATTATGTGACGAAAAGACTAGCTTTTGATTTATCAAAGCATAGAGACGATTGGAATGGAATGATCGCACAATAATTTGCTACTCGTTTTTTTCCAATGGTTTTACTTCCAGACGATTAAATTCAAAGCTCTCTTAAGAGTATTTTTCTATTTTCGTTTTACTTATACTTCCTTCAAAACAAGTATGCACAATATTTTACGTATGTACCACACGTTAACCATCACGCTGGATAGGATTTCAATAAGTGGCAATCTGTCTGAGTAGTACACTCCACATAAAAATATCTCACGCGAAAGAAAATCTATCAATCGTCACAAGCCGGAAGGGCAACAGAAATGACCGAGCGCTCGTAAAATAAAAATAAAACGATCAAACATCGATATCCGAGGATGGCAGAACGCAAACTGTTTTCCTCGATTGTGCGAGCAAAGCCGGAAAAGACAACTTGCAACTGGCTCGAAGTCCGCCGGAAAGAAAGCGTCGTGAACTTCATGGGGCCCCCTCTTTCCCAGGCACCATCCCATTCCCGTGCTTGCCCTAAAACCTGCGCCCTGGTAACTGATACAGATATCCTCAATAATCCAAAGTCCCTTTTTCGGTTTGTATACTTAAAGAAACAGACAGTGCACAACAGCACGACGACGTGCGAAATGTCCTGCGAACGTATGGGGTTTTGCTTCCCGCTTCTTCATCCCAATCTCCCCCCCAGATGGGCAGCAACAATCTGGCACACCGAAAAGTGCTTTTCAACCGGAAAAGAACCCTCCCGAAGATGTACACATGGCACGCACGCAAAAACGCTTGAAAGGGTGTCCTAGGGTGTGCATGAAAGGATATACTAGTTTGCTTTTTTTTTTACTACCTTTACATTATACGACACGAAAACGGGATAAACACGGATGGTTCGTGGAGGTGTGGTTCTGCTGAAGGATATCGATTTCTTTTATTAGCACCAGGTCACGTCCGGTACCGAGCAGTGGAAGAGCAGCAGCGCCGAAAGTGTACAACGGAAGCATTGAAGTTTTCCACCACTAAGCCGACCACGGAAACTCCAGNAAAACGCTTGAAAGGGTGTCCTAGGGTGTGCATGAAAGGATATACTAGTTTGCTTTTTTTTTTACTACCTTTACATTATACGACACGAAAACGGGATAAACACGGATGGTTCGTGGAGGTGTGGTTCTGCTGAAGGATATCGATTTCTTTTATTAGCACCAGGTCACGTCCGGTACCGAGCAGTGGAAGAGCAGCAGCGCCGAAAGTGTACAACGGAAGCATTGAAGTTTTCCACCACTAAGCCGACCACGGAAACTCCAGCTGGACGCAAGTCATGGTGAATAGAGCGAGAGCACCCCATACCGGGGGGGAGGGGGGGGGGGGGAAGAGCGGATCATTCTGCCAATGCCACCCATAAAATGGGTGTCATCGTTTTCCGAAACACAAACACGCCCGTAGCAAGCGGGAGCGACGAACATGACCTCGATGTCCGAGGATGGCCTCAAGAAAGAAGGCAAAACAAAACGAACCGGGAGACCGCCCATGGATGTCACCAGACGGCGAGAGCGTAAGGACATTAGCAAAAATCGATTGCAGGTTAAGATAACGATGAGTGTGGATCCTGGGTCACGTTAAGCCCCGAATCATCTTCTCCCACTTGCAAAAACGTATACAGTGGGCGTGTGTGTGGTAATGGTCCCAAGTACGGCATTACATCGTGAAACTGAATTTACACGAGGATTAGTGAGCAGATTCGGCAGAAAGTTTATTCAATTATCTCATCGACTGATGGTGCAACAAGCCCCTAATAACAATAGCTCCATCCGTACTAAAAACTATTGCCCGAGTCCTTATTACTCTAATTGAATCAATGGGAACGGGTTGTTTTTTTGTCATCTCATTTTTATGGAACCGCTCCTTGTCTTGCAGCAACAAGTGTGGAACTCGTACCAATTCAAATTAAAGCTACAAATTTAATTGTAATTTACATAAAAACGCATACTACTGCTTCGATGAGTTGTCGTAGTTATTAAATAGATAAGTTTAACTTTTATGAAACAGACATTGAAAACAGGCTCGCATTATTTTAAAGACCAGTTTTGCTCAAACATTGGACTTTTATAAAAACATTTATCAAATTTTTATTCTAAATCACTTTTTCATGCCTTTGGACAAATGTATCACTAACTTATTATATTATTTTATTAACTTATCTCATCTATTCAACACATTTCTCATTATTGTATGGCATAAAAAATAAATATTGTGAGACATTAGAAAATTATTATCCATATTTGAGGAAAAGTTAGTCAAACTAAAAGAAAGCTAAATTGTGTTGCATATTATTACGACAAATTGATGCTTGAAAACATATTTTATTTCGTTTTGTATTACATCACAGTTTAACAACAAATTAAAGCTATTATGACCTTTTTGGGTTTATGGTTTTGAATTCAGATTGCGTTATTGGCCCTTTCGCTACGTTCATACGCATGCACCACAACCGGCATTAAATCAGGCAAAGTCTACAAACGCAAATTTATTAGTCAAGAAAAAAACAACCAACAAAAAGAACTGCATTATGCAAAGACACCATCGATATGTCCCATCTGGTGCGAGACACATGGCAGCCCAGTCCCCGATGGACTAACGCCGTTTGCCTAAATGGCTTTATTCCATTCGCTCACGAATACACCCTGCCCTGCACCGGCAGAGCTCGTCACCAGCATTGGCCGCGACTAGTTGTCTCACTTGAGAAATGACGCCGAACCGAACAGCATCATCGACTTGCTGTCCGTTCTTTTTTTTTTTTGTTTTGCCCAGTGCCAAACTACGAACGAACATCGCCCGGTGTGTGTGCCGCGACCACAGTTAGCTTGAGCTATTACCTACACTCAATCCGGCGGTTACCGCGATGTGGCACCGCGGCGCCAGATCCCGTCGTGCCCTTGCGACTTGCAACCGGGGCCCACCAAAACAGGGACTGACTGACTGTGCTCTACCTTCACCAGCGCGCGAAGGAAAAACGCTATTTGCTGACATTAAGGAGCTACTGCGCTTCGCTCGCCGTCCCCACTAGCCAGCGATCACACGCCGTTGATCTCTACCGGCCACTGTACGTTTGTCTTTCGAGTGTCTTGTTCTACCAGAGCCGCAAACATTACTGTGACAGCGGCTGCCAGGGAGCTAGGGCACAAAAATAGATTCCCCAACAGTTCAGATGGCATCGACAACCAAAACAGACACCCCGTCCGTTTACTCCACGACATATTCACGTCGGCTTGCCAGAGATCTCTTCCACATGGAAGATGGGTTTCCACAGGGCAGACAAGGGCGACCAAGGGAGTTGGTTGCAGTGGCGAAACACAAGCGAGACACAAAAGTGCACGCGATTTGGATTAGAGATTTTGAACGCTAACCAAATTGAGGAACAGAAAAAAAGGCCAAAACTCAAGAATAGAAAACTAAAACCTTTTGCCCTCAACGACGCGCGCAAGCACATGGCACATGGGAAACGATGCCAAAACACCAGATTGTCTAGTATGCTGGTAAGTCTCGTGGTCGGACCAGCTGGTATTCGTATGCGGCAGCGGCGAAACACCAGACGAATGCCACTAGTAAGCGGCAGCGCTAATCGTAAAAATAGCAGCAATACGAGGTCGAGGTAATTAAACATGTGAAGAGAAGTTTTGTGTTTTTATCAAAGTCATAAAATATTTTCAAAAAACAAAGCATTATACAGCCACATAGCAAACCGTAACGCTTAAAAATAACCGAACGCAAATCTTCAGCGAATTCGTCATTTTAATTACACGACTATACCTATATGACGCATTGGAACAAACGTGCCTTCGTTAGTTACTTTTCTTGTTGCAGTGGCGCCTATCAACTTCCGACAGATAAAGCTAATTTGTTTAGTGAAAACCACATGCAAAGTTGTAAAATGAAGTGAACAGATTCTGCGGGCTCAGGCTTAGCTGACAAAGCGCACACAAAACCTCATAGGAGATTGAAAGTCGGAGTTTAACGACGCATTTCGACTTCACTGGCCGTGATGCATATCAAACACCCATCGCTTCGAGCCAAATTTGAAATGATACCAACCAAGCACCATCTACAACGTACCCGCGCAAAGACCATCACGCACCATCCAGCTAGTGCAAATTGGCAATAGCGGCAAGCCGACCAAAAAACCCCTTGTGAACTTTAACAGCTTCCCTACGGGGTTGGGAACCATTCCACAGCGGAAGACACTAACCGTACGTCCGGCCATCCGAACCACCATCGGACCATCGGAGAGAAGATAATTGGCTTTGTCAGCACAGCAGCATCGGGTACGAGATCGTCCAATAGTTTGCTTTTTCGTTAAAGTGACAGAACGAGACAAATAAAACTCATTTATCTAGTCACTCCGGTCAACCCTTTTTCCCAGTGCCCTGTGTGAGGGCCAGGGCGAAGTAAGCATCGGACAAAGTTAGAAAACTGAAAAAAGACACATACACACATTAACCCACAGGAAACGCATGACATTTTGACCCACAAAGGAGAATACGAGCAAATGTCAGCGTTAGATTAAGGGAACACAACCCATTCCGTCGGTGCTTCGCAACGGCATCAGACGAAATGGTCACACCACGTCAAATGCGCGCTGTACCACATCGATAGCGAACTACACGGGCCAACTGTTTGCATAGTGATTGTGGTGAGTGTTTAAACGGAAAAGTAGGGCGAAGATGTTGTGACTCGCTTTTGGGCAACGGCAGCGGGCGAGTGTTTTATGGAAAGTGGAAGCAGTTTTTGGAAGTGTACCAAATCGCCGAAAACAAAGCACATTAGCCTCTTGGAGCATCATATCAGCCGATATGACCGGGTGTGCAATGGCGAGGACATAATTTATATGAAGCAATCAGCAATCGGAACGATCATCGATGGTATGGCGGCGGGAGAGACCCGCCGAGCTGTCTTTAAAGATTTTGCTGCTGTTTTTTGGAAGACTTCCAGCACACATTGTTGGATCGAGCGAATGTTGCAACACGCGGAAATGTTCTGCCTGCCAAGCGTTCCGTCCCATTACTAGCGCAATTGCATGGCGTAAATATTAACAATTATGGTTCAATAATTTGCCGATTTTAGCTAACCACAGACAAAATACACTATCAGATCTTCTTTATGTATACATTTGCAATCAACTTACGTATAAATGCTTCCACAATAATATATTCATTTTATAATGGTTGAGACATTGCCAAGAAGAACAATTTTAATATCCAAGGTTTTGTTCATACAAACAAAAGCTTACTGTATCTCTGTTAAATGAAGTGATTTCTTATAAACAAACGATGAAAAGAAAAGTCTTAGCGGCATACCATGCAATAGCCAGGAAGTTTTCAAGAAGTTCCAATAAACGAAAGCTTAATCCAAATTCCTGTGTATTCCAGTATCAATAAAATTGGACAACAATCATAAATTCGCACAACGCGGCACAAGGAATCTTTAAGCTGTATTTCAAAAGTATTCAACAGAATTGATAATCTTCAAGACATATGAACCGCATTTTGAAAGCCCTTTTCATCAGCAGTTATTGAGTTTTACTGTTAAAATAGATTTTTTTTGGTTCATTATTACAACAGCAGTTGCCATAGTGAGATGCGTGCATCTCACTATGGCAACTGCTGTTGTAATAATGAACAACATTAAAACATTGCGTTAAAAAATTGCATTTAATACTTAACATTAAGTATTTACATATAATGTCCAATGTATTAAGAAATGATTTCAGAACTTTTTCCAACAAAACATACTTTTCGATTAATGAAATTCGATTACGTAATTAAATGTTGCTAAATACTTCCCTAGAAACATCAAACATATCCCTTTTTAACTTGCTTACCGTATGTCGTTACCAAACACAACCCTCAATATAAGTATATGCGAACAAACGTCACCATGCGAGGACCATCACAAAATTCACCGCAGTCTCACGCTATACAGCGACCAACAGCAGCGACACGCATAGCGACACGATGGAATCCATCGGAGGTCCATAAAATCGAAAGCTTCCATGTCCTGATCGTACGCCACACTCACGCGAAGCTATTATTTAGCTCCATGTTGGCATGGTGTTAGGATTAGTGTGAATAGTTGTTTATTTGTTTTATTTTTTTCTTCTCCCTTTTCCCTGCGACGGTGGTGCTACAAAGACAGCCCTCGGTTTGCCTAGTTGAGCCAGTTCGCTTCAAGTGACGCGCTGTAGTAGCTTGACACAGGACCGCGGTGGTACGTGGCTTTGCATTCTAAGGAGCGGTGTGTGTACTGAGGCATATAGTGATGTTTGCCAGTTTACTCACAGGCTATTGGGTGCTACCCAAAACCGACTGCTGTAGAAACCCCCGGGGAGGGCAGCCAGGGACAAATAGCCATCGAAATAGTACCACCATCAATCGATTTTCCTTCCAGAACCGTCCAGGTGGTCGCCAATGCAGTCACTCCACGACGTACAACACACCGCATCGGGCAGGCCCCGCAAGTTGGTACGGTACGAGGTCGGTTTCGCAACACACTGCGGTGCCGGTATGTAATGAATATGAAACAGTTTATCCATTTTTGCCACGATTCCGATCTAAACCCACCGGCCCTGGCCGCAGGGGCGATGTGAAGCGAACACCCTCCGCAGCTCTTTCGGTTGGGATTTTTCGCGCACAGTAGTTGGCGATTCCAATCCAACTTAATACAATTCCTTTCCGATGGCACAATTAGACCTCGGCACGAATCACTCACCGACCGGGGTAGAGCGAGAATGCCGTGCCGGCGTTCTGCAATTTATTCGCCGCCAGTACGGTAACCGAACGGATGGCGCATTGATCCAACGATTATGCCTGTACGCGGGAACGCGATACAACAGAGGCATTCTTAGCGGAATCTTATAATTATTTTCTGCACATCGTGCCTCGCCGACGTGAAAATGATGCTCGAATGGTGATTCTTGATGTGTGTGTGTGTGTGTGTACTGAAGCTATTGATACAACAGCAGCAAAAAAATGCCGTCATTACTTTCCGTAAGCCGGCAGAATCCTGTCCACGACAGTTGTGAACCCACGGACAGTTGTGATCTTAACAGATCGTTAAGCAGTTTCGCAAACACGATACCTTTTTACTTTACCAGTTTTCCTCTTGCAATGCCTTTTAAGTAAGTTGGCCGAAGACGTAACTAGTTTAACGAAAGTTTAACTCCCGCAAGCGCAACGCGTTGCAGATCCTCGGTCAACTCCCTTGTACGGTACTGGGAGAAACGTGGCAGAATTGCTGGTGCGGTGATGCAAAAGAATGAAAAGTTTTTTTTTTGTCCAAGCGTAACTGGCCACCCGATGATGGTTCGCAACTTTGAAGCATGAGCATCATTATCATTACTTTAGTTCGACTTGGTGCGATTGCACCGTACGCCCAATATCGCATCATCGTTAGCTGCTTCGTCACGTACGTGACCGTTATACCCGGTGAATGAGGATAGCAATCAACACTTTCCAACCTTGGTCGCGCTCGCCCACACCGTAACTGGACACGTGTATATATCCACAGGGATATATATATATATATTCGTTCCATGACATGTATGTATGACCAGGAGAATAGCAAAGCATACAAAAGGATGACCAGCAGCAGCAACATTGCTGACCATCAGAAATGCACACAGTACACGTCTGTACGATCACACTTGATCGAGCAGAAGAAACTTGACAGGTTCCTTTACGGAAAGTTTTTGTTACTGTCGAACCTCTCCTATAATGGTCGACAGAGAAACTTATTTGTAAAAACTAAATAACAAATAGCTATTAATAAAATAATCCTTCCACCCTTAACACTGTACAGAGAAATAAAGATCTTGGCCTTCCAATCAAGATCTTGGTTCTAATGTTGTGAAAGCAACACTCTTTCATTGTCCATAAAAATAAGAAGCGAAATTCTCAAATTATTTGCCTAAAGCTTTAATCGATTAGCCATTATGTCAATAATTACAAGCATAATCAGACGTCACGGTCCAAATACGGACACAACACCCGATGGGCTCTCCCCCCATTCTGGTTCAATAACAAATCAGTCAATTATTCAAAAGTCAAAAACTGCCATTCATTTCCTGTAGATTTGCCTAAAATCAATCTAAATTTCGCCGTTTGCAAAGACGCTACGCCGAAAGGGAGACGAAAACCGTCGACCGAACCGAACCTTCAATTAGTGCGAACCAACATTTTTGCTGCAAGGAAGGACGGCTAATTAGTTTTGACTGATTGAGCGAGCAGTGGCTGCTCGAGCTGGAAATTTGGCTCCGACATCAATTCGGCAAAAGGGCAATAGGGGGGGGGGGGAAAAACGAAACCACCGGGGACGGATAGCAATATAAGGGCGACGGAATGTGGGTGCCGGAAAGGGGCAGACACCCGGAGCTGAGGCGGTTACGAGACATCATCGATTTTTATCTCGCCTCACTCGATATCTTAGCCAGCTTCCGGACGTTCCAGCCAAAAATAAGGATTGATGAAGGCACAGGAACCAAAATCCTTCTTCGGGGATTGTGGGGAAGATCCGCCCCAAACGATGGGGGACATAGAGAGCGCAAAATGTTGCCTGTCCCTCGCCACAGGCCAAGACATTTCGTGGCGCCAATGTAAACTTTTCATCCATCAAGCATCGAGTTTTTTGTTGCCCTTGCTTCGCCCTTATTCTAGTTCAGTTGCAGAAGCAGCAGATACAGACGGACACACTTTTGGTGGTAACATTTGCCCGGAATGATTTATCACGCTAGCAAGATCTGGGCAACGCCGGAAACCGGGGCTAAGAATAACGTGGTTCGAGCGTGTGTTTAAAACCAAATCAACGGCGGCGGAAAGTTTACTAATGCGCTCTCGAACCGTCCATTTATGCAAGAACCCTATTTGAGTAAGTAATAACTCTTCTATTACTGCGATACAAAACATAATTTATGGTTCGTAAAATATACGCAGCTTCTTATGATTGTATATTTAAAAAAAAGGATTAAAAACGAACGCTGACAAAAAGACACTCTTACTCACTCCTACAAGAGTTAGATTAATGTTAAAACATAATTCTAGATAAATACACATAATTATACTTTACACAGACATACGTAAATAACATTCTGTTATCGTAGTATACTATTAAAATAAATAAGAAAATTGATGTGATGAATATTCATGCAACTGTTATTCGATATTAAAGTATTATTCTTAACGAATAAGTAATTAATATTGATCGACTATTCAGATATTTCAGCAAACCTAGAAAAATCATATCGTATTCTGGATCGTATCGTAACTTGGAATCAAAACCACAGTCTACAATATCTTGAAATTCACTGCGTTCCATACCTTATTCTACAAAACTTCATTCATTACCAAAGTTGCCTAGTCTCAACGGTGCATATGGTACACAGAGGACCACATGTACAGCAGCAACATTACAGCAACATAATGTACTTTTTTAAACCCAGAAATACATAATTAAACAATCGTAAACATTTTAATCAAGATACAAGCGAGACCCAGCATCGCTTGAATTTGCGCACCGTTCAAGCATCATAAAAATGTAAGTAAATAATGCCTCCACAAAATGCCACCCCCACCCAGCCCGTACAGCATAAGAAGTCAATTAAAACTTCACTAAAGTAATTAATCCGCCGCGTCATCCTCGTGCCCACTAAACCGGCTCACCGGAACTAATGCCAACGGGGTCCAAGGCGAGCACCAGCACACTCGACACGGCCATAGTGGAAAGGAAAAGCAAACGAGGACGAAAGTCACCCACTATAAATAGAACCCGGTCACGGTGCAAACCGGGAAGACTGTGAAACGCAGCATACAAAAAAAGCAAACAAACACAGGAATAATAATAATAAAGCCGGTTAAAAAGCTTCCGATCTTGCGAGGCCACGGTGACACAAAGCTTTCACTTTTCTTTCTTCGCCCCGGCCTAGTGGGTGCGGTCAGCTGCAGGCCGCCGGATATGACGCCACTATCGTGACAGAGCGCATGATACGGTCGCCAGACGGTGGTGGGCGATGTCAGCTTTGCGTTGTTCGTTGACGGAATTATTATTTTATTTTTGCTGAGCTCGTTTGAACTACCTCGGTGCGGTGCACGGATGGATCTCACCGGCCCATACGTACAGCGCGTTTTAATCCCCCAAAGGTCAGAACTTTATCATTCCCAGATAGGGAAATGGTAACATTCTAGGCATCTAGCGCGGGATGACGGCGCAGTCAATGTAGAAGTCACCCGGAAAACGGTTGATGTTTTGAAAAAGGCGACCACCCGTTTCGCATCCACGCACACACACACACACAAGTCATGGCTTCTTAAAAGCTAAAACGGACACACCGGAGTAAGGGTTTAAAACTACAAGCTTTCGAGCGGGCAAGGATCCCCCTAATGTACGCTTGCCACACGCTACCGAGTGTTGCGAATTATCTGCTGTTTGCCTGCCAGCAGAGGATAGCAGGACCTTAGGGATAGCCGGCCAGGGAAGACCAGGGTTGAACGATGACATTCGGTGCCACGATTAAGCCGCACGGTCGGATATGTGTCACGAACCCCGGCTTTGCCATCGTTTGCCGGCAGCAGAGACGCTTTAGACACCAAATCCAAAGGGAAAATAAATAAACACACTAAATGAGCGTAGAAAAAACACAAATGATGAGCTATTTTTAGGGCGCACGGAATATACTGGTGCAGACAATTCACACGGTTCCTCTGCCTTCGCAACACGGCCGTGATTAATACTACAATTTATCTTTAAAATAATAAAGTTAACGCCACGGGCAACAGCGGGTCCTTCGTCAGGATTTGCGCCGAATGGAAATAAACGCTTGAGCAGCGTGTGATGGCGATTGGCTGCTGCTTCGGCTGAGCACTGTGCAAGGGCCGGCCACAAATGGGCCGTAAACGATGCAAGACCACTCACTTCTTGGCCGGACGGCGCTGACGAGGCGAACGACTCTACGACGCGACCAATTCCCAGACATTGCCAACTACCGGTAATGGTCTATACGGTGACCGATCTAGAACACTAACCGTTTACTAACTGTCTTAATTTATGGCACAGGCTGTGAAGGAAACGTTGCTCTCGGTTTGCAGACGGTGCGCGTAAATGATCTAATTATTACGTTTCATCCTAAAGCATGACGACGTTATTGAGCATAGTTGCGGCATGAGGTTTTATTTTCGAAACAGAACGAAATGTTAAGTTCGTCATCATTGTTGCAACAAAATACGCAATATTCACAGAAACAGTAAACATAAACATTGTGCATATATTACGCAGCAATCGAAGGTAAAAATATTCGAATAGCTATTACCATGCGAAGGTGAAACGACACAGAAGAATCCTTATTTTATTGGTGAATAATCTAAACACAGTCACCAGCGATCGTCCCGCGTGAGTGCTGTACGTTCTGCACACAGTCGTTTACGCTTGCTTTGGGGGACCATACTAAAATACACTAAAAACCACTAAAATCAAAATGCCACAACATTTGCCCAACCACTTCAAAAGCATCCGCACACCGCGAGCACATCTTCCCGCGTAATGCAAATGTAACCGCATGCATTTTGTCACCAATCCCGAAACTCCAGACCGGTGCGTCGTCCCTAGCGACTTTTGGCTCGTTTTCGTCCATGCACACCGCCAGCTTGATGTCGCTTGTCACCGCGTTGATCTGGCATTGTTTCTTAAACGCTGCTTAAGATTAAGCGCAAGATTTGAGGGTCGTAAAAGTTGACTTTTATTGTGCGGTGTGAAACACGCACTATCAGGCTCGAGGCTTCCGAAAACGGCCCGGCGAACCCGGCACCGGATCACGCACAGGTCGTAAGAAGCAGCACCTTACCAAATTGCTTGGAAAAGCCTCGGGCACCTTTTTGTCTCGACGGGGCGTGTGCTGGCGGTTTATTTGATTTTTTAGCATCTCATGCGCGTGCTGGTGCTGGCCACGGTGGCCGGTCGCTGTATGTATATATATATATATACATTCACGTGAAGTGCTAGGAAACGTGGAAGGAAATGGGAGCCTCTTGAGCAGGAAGAAGAATGCCACTGCCACGGCTGGCTTCCGAAATGGCTTGCCTTGGTTCCCTCCCCCGGCAGTTTCCAACCAGACGAACGCGTGGCCCTGCTTGCCTGCCTGCCTGCCGGTGAACGGAGCAGTCGGTAGCAATGATTCGATGTGACGCCTGGTGTCGTTGGCTATTATAATTATACGCGGTAGCCTACGAGCGCTACGTGCTCAAGTCACACACAATAGGGATCCCGCGCACACCATCATGCGGCCAAACCGCACCCGCCGGCTCCGACTGGTTTTCGTGCTATGCGGCAGTGCTATTTTTGGCCCTAGGTCCTATATTTACCCAAATAGAAAAAAAACCCTCCACTCACACAGCATCACGGGAAATCATTGCCTTCGCCGGGACGAAACGACTAACCGACATGGCTGGCTCTTTGGGTAAAAGGAATTGGATCTCTGGTTCTGCCGTAGCCCCCAACCGACCGGGAGCGGTTACCATAGACTTGATGAGGCAAGACAGTGCGCGTACGAAGAAGCTGAACTAGTTTAATTAGGATTGCTTCTGTGCAACACGAAACGTACTCCATAAACGACCGGCGGGTGAGTAGAGAAAAATCTAACGACGGAAACGATTCCATTCCGACGGTCTGCCATTCCGTCAGCTAATTTGGACGGTGCTGAACACACCGCCGCGAGCTTTACGTCACGGCGAAAGAAAACACATTTATATCGATTACCGTGCGCGTCCACTGCTGGCATATCATTTAATCGTTCAATGTGTACCGAAAGAAGCGTACCGATGATTTATTAATCGGCATCTAATGAATGTGAGTCATTTCGCGCAAGCAGTGCAAGTAATGCGTTGCTGATGAAACGCTTAATTGTAGGACTTTTAGCAAAATAGACAATGCTCCATAAGAAACTTATCACAAATCGATACGCGATGTTCACTATTTCCGATCGATGGAAGTTAAAATTCAATTCTCAATTGCCCTCTTCAACACATTGGAGCTATACGTTACATCTTTTTACGTATACTACGCAGGCTTATTAATTAGTTCCTGTGACGGGAGGACGATTCGAATGGGATTTTGAACTGATCCTGTCGTGTGGAACTGGTTCCGTTAACACGAACACCATTCCATCACATTGAATGCATTAGAGCTTCCCAATAGTTATAAGAAAAATGAAGTTTTGGAAGGAATATCATACGGTTCGGCTTAAAATTCCAGAAGCTTAATCGGTTCCGGAATCGATACCGACAACGGAATCGGACTCAGGTAGTTCCAAATACAGGCTCCCATCACTATAACCCAATTATATTTCAACTAGTGATTGTAATTCCGGCATGGATCCACGAATCCACTCCGACATAATTCAGAATCCGACTCCGGAGCTCCATAGACTCCGGAGTACTCTGATCGACTCCGGAGCACTCCGATCGACTCCAATCGATTCCGGAGTACTTAGATCGACTCCGGTCCTCGGTACACTGATGAATACCGAGGTAGTTTAAATGATGGGCTCGTTAAACAGTGCAAATACGGAGAACAGGTTGAATGGTAAATGTAGGTAACGATTCGGTCTTCGCACGACATTGCTTTGAGTATGCAGTATAGAGTTTTCTATTGTTTTAAGAAAAGTGAATGAATAATATTCTTTAACTTCTTTAAATTTTGTAGCATAATGAATCGTTTCACATTCACAGTTTCACAGTCATCTTTTTAAAGTGTAGGAGGTTTACGGTCCTAAAATCTGTTTTGTTTTTCTTATTTTAAATATCTTCAGCAAGAAACTGAAGAATTCTCGAAATAGTGCATTAAAAACCAATTGAGTAAACGAAAAAAACCAAAAATATTGGTCTGTAACTACGTACTGTTCTGGCAAACACCAATATTGCTCACATGTCCCATTGGATTGTACCCAAACAAACATTATAAAAANAAACTGAAGAATTCTCGAAATAGTGCATTAAAAACCAATTGAGTAAACGAAAAAAACCAAAAATATTGGTCTGTAACTACGTACTGTTCTGGCAAACACCAATATTGCTCACATGTCCCATTGGATTGTACCCAAACAAACATTATAAAAAATTTAGTTTCTTCTTCAGCTCCCTTCACCAGAGCTCCAAAACATTCTTTGAGCGGACAATTCCGCAGCAAATTTCACCAAAACGTACGTATGCATTCATTTCTTCTTATCCCACACAATCAGGAGAAGAAAAATATTCAATTTGCATTTCATTCCGCTTGCCGGGTAGCCAGCAAGGAATCCGCATCGCGCCGTTTCATACGATTGTACCCGGACAGAGGACGGGAAGCGAGTTGACAAACACTGTTTCACATTTCCAATCAAAACTTCTGCAATCGAACGCGTTCTGCGGGAATATGGTGGCCATATTCTCCATATATCGAACGCCGTACCGTACCGTCGGATCGTGCAGTTCTCAGCAAGAGATTACATGCAAACATGCGTCACAAAACTGTGTACTTCCCCTCCTACCAACCAACAATTCAACCCCCTCTACGTACCTTTCTCATCGGCATGATGAGCGTGTTCGACGGGACGCTGACCGGGGCCGTCTTCTGGCGCACTGGTACGACACCGACGCTGTTCAGATTGATGGCGGTTAGCTGCGACTGCGTTTGGCTCGCTGCGAGCTGCGGCTGCTGTGGCTGCTGGGCGGTAGCCATCGGCTGCTGGCCCAGATTCAGATGCGGATGTGTGACGAAGCTACGGAGCGTCAGCGGTGTGAACATGGCCGCGGCCGCCGCCGGATGCAGCGGCTGATGCTGGTGCGGATGCTGATGCTGATGCTGGTGCTGGTGCTGGTGCTGATGCTGGTGCTGATGCTGTTGGTGCTGATGCATTGCAGCTGCGGCGGCTACGGCGGCCGTGTTATGCAGTGCCGCGGCCGGATGATGCAGCGGATGCTGATAGGCGGCCTGCTGTGTTGCGGCCGCCTGCTGCACCTGCTGCGGGCTTTGCACCTGCTGTACGGTCGGTGGCTGCACGGCTGCGGCCGCTATCTGTGGCTGATGGAAACCGGCCGTCGCCGGATTGAACGGTACGGCCAGCATCTTCTGCAGCCCCATGCCCGGGACGCCCCACGGAATGTACCACGAGCCTGGATGGTGCTGCATCTTCACTGCTGAGCACTAAGCGTAGTGCGCTATAGTCAAAGGACAAAGCGACAAACCTCGCACAAACAAACAATCAGAATGGGAATCTGCCCAGCAGAATAAGCGGCACTTTAGAACACAACACCTTCCTCCACCAGCAAACCAGCTTTCTTAGCGTGCAACAAACGAAAGTGGCAGTGGTTTTGCTTTCACTTTACACTCGCATGCTGCACACCAAACCAAAAAGGCTCTAACTGAAGATTTGCACGTGTCGCACCAGAAAGCGCGCGCGCGCGCGCTGAGCGAATACAACAAATCCCCCAAAATATAACCCCCTGCGACACACTCACTCCAACACACCAACACACACACTCACACACCCTTTGGCCACTTGAATATCTNAGCAAACCAGCTTTCTTAGCGTGCAACAAACGAAAGTGGCAGTGGTTTTGCTTTCACTTTACACTCGCATGCTGCACACCAAACCAAAAAGGCTCTAACTGAAGATTTGCACGTGTCGCACCAGAAAGCGCGCGCGCGCGCGCTGAGCGAATACAACAAATCCCCCAAAATATAACCCCCTGCGACACACTCACTCCAACACACCAACACACACACTCACACACCCTTTGGCCACTTGAATATCTCCACTGCAACTGCAACCGCAACGAAGACGAAGAGATCCTATCGCACCGAAGCGAGTCGCGACGTCATAGCACTGGCAAACCACAGGGCCTGCCCACACGCGCTTATCTCGGTGAAAAGCTTCTGCCGCTGGCTGATGTTGGGGAAAACGATTGCACACTGAGCACCGTAGTCTGCACAACACACTGTCCGTTTTTCTTTACCCACGCGTATGCGGCACTCAGCAGCTGGAATTTTTGAATATATTAATACCAACGACAAAAACCAACGCTTTTCCTATTGAAAAGCGCAACCACCAACAAACACGTGATAAGCGAGTGTTGGGATAAGAGGAAAGAGCAAAAAACAAAGGATTTGGAGGTATTAGTTTTCCACCAAGAAAACCGGGTGCAGCAACTCCGCTGGTTGTGTTGAGCCGAACTATTTGCCAACCTCCGAGCGCTAGTGATAACGCACAGCAACAGTCTTGGAAAGTTGGTCCAGCGGCTTGGTACAGTCGGCGAACGCCGGTGGCACCGGCGGAAGCTAACAGATTTTGAGGATACTGTTCGACACCTCTTTTTTGCGCTGTGTGGCGTGCGTGCATGCGTCTGGGCACGTTGGGAAATGTCAACCAAAAACCCAACCCGTTAGGACATATGCGAATCGTGTCTCTGGCAGCGTGTCAGAAATGACGGGAGCACCGAGAGTGCGCCGGACGAAAACATTTGTTTCCCACCAAGCTGGGTTTAGTATCTAGAGCACGGGTTCGGCTTCGGTACAGCAAGCGGCAAACGGTTTGTATTCTACCGTACTGCTGCTGCTGCTGCTGTGTACAATCGAATCATATCCTTTTTGCGAACCGTGCAAACGTACACGGGGACTCCAGGATATTCGCGTTCGTACCGTACAGGGTACGTTGTTGCATTTCCAAGCGTGACTTGGCGCCCGAGCACTCGGTGAGTTAGCAGTTAATTATCAGGAACACAACACTCACACCCACACGGGAGAGGTTTTGCTCCCGCTTTTTTTGGGCATGTATTGCACGGTGGAGTTCGACAGGAACCGAACCCGCGATAAGTCCAAACTCAATTAGTATTCTGCCAGCGTTGGACGCCACCTCCAAAGAAGGCAAGTAACGATGTTTCGCGACTTGCCGCCACGCGTTTATTTTGCGTTGTCTAATTTGAACCAACAAATTTGAGGGCAGGATTCAATTTTAGATTGCATTAAAAATGTATGCACTAGCCACTGGTTCTTGGTGGACGTCGTGGCGATCACACAGTAGTGTGCTCATCAGCGTCCCTCGATCTCGCGATCTCATGGCGATGGCACGTGCGTTACTTTTGCTGCGCACTCCCTGTACTTTCGCATCCCAAACTTTCTTAACGTGTTAGCAACGTCTTGCAAGCTCTGAAAAAGGTGAAGAAAAATTATGCTTTAAAACTTTGATCGTCAGGCGCCAAGGTTTGAAGCGCTGTTGCTGATGCGGCTCGGTGCTGTTAATTAGCGAACATTAATATGAAAAATCTTCGTGTGTTTTTTTAAAATATATCTCGCTGGAAGGCTAGCATTTTCCTTTTTTTTTGCGCGCGTTACGGCATGTCATCATACTTAACCTACCAAGCCATTTGGTTGCGCTTTTATAAGGGTCTGTACTCCACCGTAGCATCCCTGTTATCATGCGAAATAAACATAAGCATCGTCATGATTTTCTTTTTCATTTCTCACCAGCAAAGATGCATCATCTGCACTCGCGTATCGGGTGGATATTTCGTAACCATCAAGTACTTCGATTCGATTTTTGACAACGCAACAAAACCCACAGCGCTACCGCGCTGCATCACGCGCGTCACTTGACATTTTTGACTGATTCTTCTGCTCTTTTTATGGCCTTGCCATAATTTCGAAGGTGGTACTTTTCGGTCGCCTTCTTCGGAAGCGATGGCGTAAATGATGGGCGTTCGGTGCACCCTTCTGGCTACAACTACTTCCCCCCGCTCGGCACAATGAGGCCAAGTCACAAAAGAGTTTACGATAATGATGATGGCGGCTTTCCAGCGGGTTTAAAGGGAGGGAAGATGCTGATGACGACAGCATATGTGCATATGTACATAAACTGGCGATGGCAGGCCCGTTACCACCGTTACACGCCCATTAAGGATAAGTCGCTTCTGCTGGCGACTGGTTCGGGTGACTGATTGCGCCAGAAATGTTTCCGCCTGCATTAATAGCACCGAAACGAATGGGGCATATTTTGAGCCAAGCAAATTTTATCGGGCACCCAAATAAGCACGCAAGCAAAAAAAAAGAATAAGCTTAACACGGGTTTGTTTCATAACATGATAACAATTCTTTCTGGGGAATCCTTAGGCTAGAAAGATTTCGCCCATATGATGCAATGGTGTCACACTGTGGATACATCAATCAATTTCCTTCAATAAGTTTAACTCGTTACGAGCTTCAACAAATCGGAGTGCCTCACTGGAGTAATTAATTTATTTCCTGTTGCTATCACACACACTTTGTTTTTATAGGGTGAAAAATCTAGGGGAATCAGATGTCGGTAACTTTATGTCCTCAAAACCATTAATACCGCTCCGTTGTTATTAATCCCCGTTCATTAATAAAAAAAAATCCCCCATGGCCGAAATATGACTCACGGCTAACGCAACTAAGCATCTCGTGGCAAAAATTAATAACGAACGCTGCTTTCGATGAGTGATGGCTTCGATGGATCATGCTGGTGCTAATTAGGGCCAAAACAGACCAGCCCCTTTATTCTGCTTCCTAATGGGGCGGGATTGCGCCGACGATTGGCGCGACGATCCCCAAAAATAGATAACATCCATTTACTGCAGCGTCACCTGAGAACGCTTTACCGGCTAACCTTTCGTTCTGTCTATTGGGATAATCGTTTACGAAAGGATGTTCTACAGGTGACACCGGTCAACGGTCAGTGGGAAATGAAACCGTTCGCCCCGTAATGAAACACCGTGGACAATAAATCAATGAAATTAAAACTAATGTCAACGTAATCGATGGGTTTCAATTAATTTTTCTTGATTTTATCAGTTCTGTAGCGTTCTGTATCGAGGGAAGGACAAAAGAACAATGCGTCATCAGTTTCTGCTGTATTACATGGAATGCTGTGACCATTGACTTGAAATATAGTGTGATTTTTTTGTGTTGGAGAAAATATTTTCTCAAAAACTTGCAGAATAACGCGCTGCGGAGCAAAATAATGCATTGTTTATACATCTGTTGCTTACACATCAGACAGAAACTGTACCACATGTGTAGTACGGAATAGCACCTCTTATGCAAAGCAATATGCACTTTTTGTGTCCCACTTTTCCTTCCAACCCCATCCACCCAACTGCACATCCCACCACCCCCAACACTGTAGCTTTTAAGATCAAAGATTTCTGCCATCGGATCGAATCGCCAGGGAAGCAAAACTTGAACTGTGTCACATGCCAGCCATCTAACTCGTTGAATAAATATGAAGTTTGTGGGCAGGTTGCAACATTCGCTCCGCATTCGTAAAACATGTACAAAAGCAGCACCACACGTTGGTGTTAATGAAAAAGATTTATACACACAACTCTCAGCTGTGCTGGACGAACTAGAATCACATTGCTTTTGGTCACAGCCAACGCTTCTCGCACAAGGTACAACACTGTACCGGCAAATGTGTGATCACAAGCCAGCTGCAAGGGTTTGCAAACTGCAAAAAGGGGAACCATTTTTTTTTCTGGCCGTCGACAAACACACACCACCGGTCCAAAACATCCGAGATGAAGCCTTCATAACTTCATGTACGGTGCGAGACAGCGCAGAGAAGAAAAAAAAGGGGGAAACAACATTCCACAGGTAAACAACGTTGTGTACGCGGACAAATCGAGTAATTGAACGTGAAGATTTGCTACCAACCGGCCGGTACTGCGCGACACTCCTGCCCCCTGTGTGACGACCTTGACTAGCAGGAGTTCGAACCAGACGCACTCGAATCGCGTCGGCCACGGGGCTTCGGTGCGATAGCGGTGAGCTGCATGCGTTTCGTCCATTCATGGCATGTGTTCGCACCGACAGATTCGCTTTTTGACTTCGGATGGAAGCGAGCCAGGTTGGTACACGGTAACGCAGAGCTTGTCTAAACATTTGTCCGATGCTGCCGACTGTTGCCGCCACCGCCGGGACGCACCGAACCGGGCAACTGAAGGATTTATAATATTTACCTTAAACATACGAACGAATACCTAACAGTGTGTGTGTCCAGAAGCGAGACACTGCTTACCATTGGGGTCCAAGCGACCACCACCGGACAGACTGAACGGAAATGTATATCCAGATCGGGTGCTGCAAAACAAAACATAAATCTGAATTTGGTCCATGTGACCGTGACGGAGGAAAAAAAAACGCTTCACACACAGACATACAGCGAAACACACCTGGTGACGGGAGCCAAACCTGGCAACAACGGCAGGCTTCACCAGTGCGAATGGAGTTCGATTCGCATGGCCACGATTTTTCGACCCGATAGCAATCAAAAACTTTCGCCCAACTGGGCCCGATGTGTCCAACGTGTTTCCCGAGAGGATGGGGGTTTAACCTTTGCGCAAAAAGGCGAACCGTGGCGAACATTCTTGGTCCACCTCCCCCTCCCACCTACTCCCTTTTACACAGTTTCCCACCCACAACGCCAGGCGCTTGGGGAGAGAGAGAGAGATGATTTATGGATAATTTTCAACGGAAAAGTCCCACCTGGACCTGGCGCCGTTGCCAAAGCTTGTAATCCCCCAGCTGTCGATCTGTTTCTTTGCCAGATCGTGTAACCGATAGAAAAAAAAAAACCAGAAAGACAGAAAGAAAGCTCAACAGACCTCCACCCCACAGGCGCACATCGAACAAATCTAATTTCATGCGTCAACGAACAAAAGATGCAGTAAGACCATTTGGTGAAAAGAAGGAAGAATTTGCGCCATTTCAACACTAATTCCTGGCCGGCTCTGCTGGGAGCAATCAGTGTCCGGTGGGGCAGCGATCGTAATTTCGACAGCACCCCGTGTGTCAATAGGCATTGACACGGCTGTCCAACAGTCGACCATACCCGAGGGAGGTGGGGGTATGTTCATGTATCACGGCCATCTCTTCTTCAACCCCCTTCGCCTCCATCGCTGATTACTGGCTATTAAAGAACCATTAGCTGCCAGGGAACGCTAGAACGTGCAGCATCATTGCCACCGATCCGTTACGGAATTGATTTTTGCATTACCGTACCCGGCTTGGAGGCTGCCAGTGCTGTTTGGCGACGGATATCGAGCATTTCCCTACTGGAGTTCCCGACTAACAACAAAAAAATCCCATTAAAAAACCAGCTTTCCACGGTCGCTATTCCGCGGGTCTGGTTTCCCACCATCCTTGCCAGATTTAAGCTTCCGTTCTCATCGGTTGTATCCGTCCGATTGTTCCCCACAGCAAACGATGCTTCATCCGACTCGGCGAAGGGAAGCTTTCTGGCGAGCAAGTGTCCCGTACGATGCTAAGGCTAAGAAGCAACACATTGGTAACGTTTGGTGCGCGTATATTAGATTTCAATCGAAACATCCCGAAGACTCCGGGGCGTTCGCTGCTACCGATAACGCTACACAAGTCTCGCCTGTGCCTTAAGTACCTCGAAACGGCCTCGCACCGGGACCAAAGACGCGGTAATTGTGATACAGCATAAGCATAAATGTTCATTAGGTGCATCCTTGCGATATCCACACCCGGCGGCACTAGTGGTGCACAATGCGCCACAGGCAAACATAGTGCATCCTACACCTATACAGTTTATTCTGTTGATGTTTCGTGCTTTGCTCCAACCCAAAATCCACACCAGATCACTTACGGTGGCACCGTGCTACACAGCGAAGGCAACGGTTCCTTTCTGGAGCAGCGAACTCCAAAGACTTCACCTTTCTTTTGGCAGCTTTCTCCAAACATCCCGCAAGGGTAAACTCAGCAGCATCTTTAATAACTCTTGCAGCAACACATAATCCAAAACAACAAACGACCGACGGGAGCAAAAAAGTGCGAGTAGTGAACGTCCTCTTGGAGAGATTGAAACGAAAGTTTGCAGAAATCATTCTCAACACCTTGCCGTTCGCTACGGTGCTAAAATGGAATGCCGAAAGAAAGGAGAGAGAAAAAAGCATTTTACCCCACAATACCGGGTTGCCAGTAAAATAGCATCAAACGCAAAACAAGGTGCCCACCTCTTATGCTGCCTTGATAGTGGAACCCTCACTCAGAGTGGTACTTTTTTCGCCCCGTTTGAGCTTTGGAGGTAAACGGACGAATCCCGTTGGCTTCTTATGTTCCCAGCGATGGTTAGTTTGTGGCTCATTGCTGGTGTTGACCGGTTCGCCGGTTCCCCACAGCAAAAAAAAAAGAGTCAACACTTTCGTTGACCCAAAGCTGACAACCGACCGAGGCGGTCTAAGGTGTTGATAAACGACCCACCGCTTTGTCCCAAGGCAAACAACTAACATAACGATTAGCGCTAGAACGAACCGGGGGGAGAGTGAAAAAAAAACCTTCCAAATGCTTTCTCTTGGAAGTTTCGCTGCTTTTCGTCGTGCGTTTTTGTTCTTTGCCCGTATCTTCAGCGCGATGGATTACACAGACCCGTAGGTACACCGGCGAAGCAATGGCTATATAGCTGCCTGGGGCCATTCGCTGTTGCTTCCCGGCGCGCGGAGTAGCTTTCGAGCCGCACACTGTGTGTACACCCAAACAAACTACTCCGGCGAGTGGATGTTCATTTTTCAAGCACACGTCAAGTGAGTCGGCTCCATCGCGCTTTCTACTGCTAAAAACTCGCGCCGAGACATCTCCTTCCAGCGTCCTCATCATCACGGATCCGGCCATGGGGGTAGATTGTTCTAGACTCAAGCGCCCCGTCCGTTCCGACGACGCTTGTAATAAATAGTGCTCGGGCACGACGATGAAGAAATTCGCCGAAGATGGTCGCCATAAGCCGTAAGCGCTACATGGGATGAATAGCGCCGGGAACTGATTGATTATTTATTTGAATATTGCCAACGTTTAAGCTAATTTGACTGTGTACATAGAGATGATCACCCAGCACTGACTATGCGGCGCAAAGTTCGTAACGGAAGTAGCAGATCGGGATATCTCGCTCCCTCCACAACCTTCCACCCCGGTTGTGGTGGCTTCCACTTGACCATCAAAAAGTGCTGAGTATGGCACTATTTCACATTCAAGCTGCTGCAAGAGAATGATTATTCTTGATATTTTTTGTTGTTGTTGTCAGTGTTATTTTCTTTCTTCCCTGCTTCGCTCAATCGTTTCTCAGCTCAAGACGGGTGGCTCCAAGAGACGGGTGATTGATTTGATTAATTGCCAAGGGTGGCAAAGGACCCCGGAGGGTGGGTATGTGTGTGTGTACGTATCCCGAGTGAGTCCATTAAATATGAGAAGAAAAAAAACAACAAGCGGGAAGACTATTTACATGTCACGGATGTATGGAATGCCTGAGAGGAAATTGATGATACTCTCGCAAATCAATCGTACGAGGGATCACCGAGATTGACAGCGAATCATTTTGATTTGTTTGATTGAAAAATAGTGACGCTTGAGAAGAGTTGATTTGCATAATCTTAAAGATGCCCTACCATAGATTTTGATATACGCTAATTTGATAGATGTATTGGAACTCTTGCGCGTACCGCTAATTGTTTCCATACAGAGTGCGACATTTGATTTAAAAAAATGATTATGCAGTATGCAAAATAGCCAAAGGCTTCGAAACTTCGTAAATTACATGATGTAAACGAAGCGTACAGGTAGTAATTGCTAAAAATATACCACCTGCTCATCTATTTATGAAGTAGCGAATCGAACCATTACTCAGCAGCTTGCTAAACAAACAAGGCAGAACACATTGGTTGGTTGGCCAGTGTCCGTGAGTCACGTGCACTACTTCAAGCATTTATCACACAAGGTACAGCTATGTATGATCGACAAAGTTTATCCAGTCATCCAAAGATGTCCCCACTTAACCGGTTGTTGCCGGCCGAACGCAATGTACGGTATGTTTCCTCAGCTGAGAAAGAGATGGCAAGCCGAAGATGACGATGTACGAAATGTGCTGACTGGCACTGCCGACAGCTAATTGAGTTAAGAGTTGTTCCGATCTTTCTGGAATGGATTCGACGGTTTCCACGTTTCGGCAGTTTCGGATAATGCCAACCTGTTACACGGAATGAAGTTGTAGTACATACAACAACAAAATCCCACATACAGCGCCGTATATGTACATAGTCATGCTGAAGTCTCTCAAGAGCACACCGCATCAAGAGCATTCGATCCACTGAAGATCTCTCGAAAATGGGGTACAGATGTCAAAATTCTAGAGCACTTTCGCTTGATACCCGACAGTGAGTGGATACAGTTTAAGATTGTTACGCTGGTTATTACCAATTACGACGTTTGCATTTTCATTAACTGTTTTTTTTTTTTTGACGTACGCACAAATCCGCTAAGCAATGGAGATGGACACGCCAGTAAGACAATCATGTCTTATTTGTAAAGATTAGCACCATGACGGCAAACAAGCTCCATGAACCAGGACTGCCGCTGGTCGCTGCAGTCATGATGGCGTTAACCGCAGAGATAAACGAGAAAAGTTTCTCAAACCACCAATAAAACACTATAAATTATAAATCTTGAAGAATTATTCCCGCAGCCTCCGGTGCCTCAAACCTCCGGAACCAGGCGGCCATATGCCCGCACTACGTAAAAAACCAGTGCGTACTGCCGCAAAGAAGACGACTTCTCAACGACACCCCCGCAATAATCAAGGGATCTGTCTGTCTGTTCTGGCTGTTCCATTTGCCTCCAGCACGACTCCCACTCTACACTACTCCCAATGTCCCCGAGGTTGTTCCAATGAGTTCCAAGTGGAAAGGTATTGCCGGGGAGCGGGAAGCGCTGGCAGGCAAAGGGAAAACAACACAAACAAACAAACGATCGCGAGTCGAGAGAAAAATGACTCCTAACCTCCGCCCCGACACATTACGTATTGTACATCCCCGGGTCGGAGAGGACCGGAGTTCCGGTTTTGGAGCGGAAGGAAGGATGGCAATGAAAATGAAATGAAAAAAAAATCAGAATAACTCTCCGGGATGGCAGTAAAACTTCCACTTAGATTATTTGTCCCATTCGTGCCGTTTTGTGCCGCTGCTGACGATGTTGCTGATGATGATTCTTTATTAATTCCTTCCACCGCGGATACTACTGCCGCGGGTCAATGAGCTGATCTGGGTTTCTTGTTTTTTGTTTTTTTTTATTTCGTCTTACTAAGTTTTTCACATTTAGGCCACCCGCTTACCAGTAGTCCGCCGCTGAGGACGATCAGGACGACGAATGTTCACCAAAGCGAACATTTTTTGGCATATCAAGTAAATAATCGAAAAAAAACAAAAAATCCGCAACACGACACGACAAAGTTGTTGCCGCTTATCTTGTGACAATTTCTTCTGATCTGACACAATTGGCACAACCTTCCGGATGTTCTTTTTTTTTCTCGTATTTTTTTTTGTTTGTGTACACGCTTACGTCCCATCATCTTCGCTCTAACGCAGCGCAGTGTTTTCGGGAGGAGCAAAAGAAAACAACCAACCAAAAATTGCCTAAATGGCATCCTTGCAGGCACACCGTTGGTGGGGGGAATCATGGCTGGCGGGCGTGGTAGAATCCTTGATTTATGGTGCGAAGTTTTCCATTGCGTCAGTTTGCGTACGCACATCCGGGTGTGGTCTAGGTGGTGTTGGCGGTTTTTGTTTGACCGTATGGAAATTTAAATGAGATATTTATTTATTGGCTCCCTAGACCTGCTGTCCCGGCGTTACCGATCCGGGAGGCAAATGATCCAGTGGCGGTGTGGGAGCTGGCGGAACAATCGAGAACACAATTTATGGCGTAAACCATTGCCCACAACGAGTGAGTGATTGAGCCACAACCGAAATGACCGAAAACGCGCTGCCACAAACCGCACATCATCACGCGGCCCTCTACTGGTTTGAGTGATTTTTTTTTCACTTTCCCCTGAAAATCTTCACCCCTAACTACCCTTAATTACCACCCCAAATAGTTAAAAACACGACGTTTACAATGTTCAAAAGCACACAATCATACGAAACCAGTGGGGTATAAAGTACGTCCCGCACGGCGCACTTGGTATAGTTTACACCATCGCTACTAGCCTATTATTGACCCATTCGTAAGAAAGTACACACATAAAACTCACTAGGCGGGCACTCACACACACACACAAATAACGCGACTATGCTAAAGGAAATAATTAAAAGATTAAAGTTTGCTGCGAGGCTAAGCGTCGTTCTTATTTCGCCCTTACGATCGCCCGGGGAGCTATTTCTCTCAATTTTCTGTACAATTTTCAAGACTGTTTGTTCTCCTCCTGCTGCGTTCTCGCCTTTCTTCCAAATCCCAATCCTCTCTCTTATTTCCGCAGTTCCTCCGTCATCCGCAGTTCCTCCGTCCCACCGGATACTGCCCCCGGATTGGATTGGCAGCGCGGACACGGTCTAGCGCCGCGATTGAAGTGCGCGACCGCGGTTGGCGTGTTTCAGATTGCCTTGTGCCGCAAATGGCCAGAACGTGTACCGCCGCTAATTGATTGATGCTGCAGATTGTATTCATGGTACTCAATTAGATTTCTTGCAAAAGGATTAGGAGGGTGAAAGGTGGCGTTTTGCGATTGCTTAACGTGACCTTAATTGTGCAGGAAACAGATGTTAATTGTTGATATAAATACAAACACCCGAAAAGCACGCTGTGGCAAGGATTTTGATTTATCGAGACTCCATCGTGTCACGAATGGAGCTGTTTGTCGTTTGGGCAAGATTTTGTTTCATTTAATGTACTAAACTTTAGCATTCTGTTTCCTATTGATTGAAAATGCCCAATAGGGGTGGGGGTAAGAAGTTCGTTTCTGGATTCTATTACCATAAACTAAAATTTTATTCAACCGGATCCATCTTCACCCCACCGATCGGTTTTCATTAAAATAAGGACACGCATATATTCATGCGAAATACGAACGAGGGGAACAAAACTGATAAGAAAATGACGCCAACGCAACATGCATGATTCATAAGCGTTGATCCTGCTTTTCTTCCAATTTACACTACCTATTTTGATTTCGTATGCACATAAAACTAACATCCCAGCTGGAATTTCACACCGACCCGTTGGCAAACTTTCACACCAATCCGTGCCCTGCATTGGATAGTAGTTGTGGCGATATAGCAGAAGAAAAAAAAGATCCCTCAGAACGCTACCAAATAGGGGATCGGGAACAGTGTCATCACGTAAGATTTGAAAACCTTAAAAGAACGGATGAAAAGCTGCAGCATCGATACAAAATATTGCTCTGTCCTCTACCAAAAACAAAAAAAAATATGAAGAAACAGTCAAAAGAAATCTGGCCATCAATTCCGACCGAATTACGACGTGCTTTCGGCGAAAACTGTCAAGCACGATACTGGTGTTGCTGACATGACGGTGCCGGGACAGTGGAAAATCCGCGAACAAATCCCTGCTTTTTTCGATACGACGGCTGATGAGCTGGCGCCCAGTGACGGCTGGTGCATGTTAACAAATTCGCCAATAGACATTTCCGGCAAACTAGCGCTCGTGAGGTGTGACTCGTGCATGCCCGCCTGACAACGCGTCATCGTGCACGTCGTGCAAAGGTGACGTATGCTCAGTGACAACAACCATAATCGGGTTGATGGGGGTGGTTCGAGTGAGGGTGGGCGCCATCGGATCGGTAGGAACAGTGCTACCATATGTCCCAACATTCTTGATTCCCCTATTCCAGCGACAACTTTGACACCTTTTTTTTTTTTGGGTACGCCACTCTGTTTTCTGTTTCCAAGAAATCGTGTTATTCGCGACCCAATTTTGATATTTTTTTTTCCTACTATCTCCACTTACTCACGAGTTCCTGTTTGTTCTGGTATCCGCACTGTGCAAATGGCAAGCTGCTGTACCATAAAAATGGGAGACAGCGAAAAAAAAGACACCACTTTTCCCAGCATTACCCACGATTGGTGTGCAAAGGATAAAAAAAAATCGTAATCCTATGTTGTGCTATAATTTTTCCTATCAATCAATCTCCGGACATAAAGGGTTCGACGTTAAAGTGGAAACGAAAATGTATCCCAGAATGCAAATTTTGACTACCCATACACACACAGTGGAAGATATTGGATTTTCTTTTTATTATCAAATCATTTTTGGGTGCTGTTATAACAAAACGTGGCAAATGTAACGTATACTTCAGCGTTGAGGCGATTGAAGATGACCACATTACAATAAACAATTTAGAAATGATCGTATGTAGCATCGAAAGTGTAAGATTTTGAACGATTTTATTAATTATAATAAACCTTTAGGGGAGAAATAGTTAAATATTCCAAAACGAAAAGCGATCGAAAATCTCATAATGACAGTCTGATAATATGAATCAAACTCTGAAAACTACTCAAAACCGTATTTTGAATTCATTCGATAAATATTATCATTCAGTTTTAGCTGCCTAAATATGCAGTATTTAGTACTACTCACAACATTTTCTTCAAATTAAGATACTAGGCGCCTCCATTGTTGGAATTTATAGCATGATTATAGCAAACAAGTAATACACAATTTGAATATGAAATACGTGAAATTGTTTTCACACTAACTAAAACAAGGATCGAAATTAAACTCTTTTCAGACGTTTCAGTTTGTTTATGAAAGTGTTTATAAAAGTTTCTAATATTGTCCACATGATCAACGAGATCCTCAAATTTATTTCGAAAACTAATCTGCATGTTGCCATTGTTTTTCTCAAGCGCCATTGCTGATTTATTTTCGTACACATAAACTGCATCATTCCGCAACCCACTTATGAGTCTTGCTTGCGGTGTATGTACTACGTCGAGATTCCGTGCTACACACACCATCATGCTCTATCCCTTTACTGCGAGCTTAACCAAACAGCTGCTGCCAGTCGATACTTTTACCTCTGGTGCGTGCTTTACACACACACACCTTCATAGA
>CM032177.1:31045983-31068007 GCA_018908115.1 Anopheles rivulorum | reverse complement strand
CAAAACAAAGCTTAAAGTAAAGCAAAGGCAGCATACACACACTCGGAAGAAAGACACTCGCACAAGCTTCATCCAATTTTTGCACCAGCAAAAATTTACAGCACCAAAACCTGCCCACAAGCCGAATCAAACTAAAAGGATGGACATGAACATAACCGCAATACCGCCGGGAATGGCACAGAGGGGACTAAAGGGACGTGTCTCACAGATGCCAAATTGTGCGCTATGAGTATTCTGGTCAAGCTGGAGCAACATGAGCAGAATTTAAATCATTTCAACATCATCCATTATTCCAGTTTTCGTCAGCAAATCAGACGAAACATTTTTGCTCGACAAAAACAAAACAAAAATGCTTTGTTTCAGCTTTGAAGCAGTGAGTTTATGTAGCAAACGGAAGGGTTTCTGGATGGTTTTGCGAGAGCTTTAGAAACCCCAACTAGAGGGAACTTTAATAAATTTGTGCTCAAATGTTTGAAAACGATGCGAAAAATAGTCTGTTTCGATGTGGTACTAAACTGAGACGTTACTAAAAATCATAATATTCATTCATTTTCTCACGATGAAGTTAACGTCTTCCATATATTTTGCATACATTTTGTCGCATTCCCTTTCACGAAGGTTTTAAACGAACGGAAAAAGCAACGGTGAAGCTTCAACCAACAAAAAAAAAAACAAACTACGATTTGTTTAGGCTGAGATTGGTGCCAAGCCTGCAAAAATACCACCTACCGATAGATAAAAAAAACCACCCGGAATATCATATGGAGCAGCACACCGATCTTATGCGATCCGTGTTGTCCTTTCAAACGACAAAAGAGAAAAGGGACGACCAGATGTAATTGAAATTAAATTATCCTAATCTGAGAAACGTCTACCATCATGCCGGCTCGGTTTTGACTCGTGACTTCCATGATGCAGGTCTTCACCGGATAGCCACCAGAGTATTGGGAAAACCAGCCTCACCAATAGCAGTACCGACAGGCTCAACGATTTCTTTTTTTTTCGTTTTATTTATTTCAAGCCCAAGCCTATCGTTCTAACACTGATTTGAGATTCTTGTGCTTCCACCGTGCCATGTCAACCAACGTGTGCCAAACCGTGTACGGTACACAACCACACTTTGCTGTCTCTACTTTAAATTGCTCCTTTTTAGAACAGCAAACTTCGTTGGAAATGGAATGTCGACCGACCGTTTTAAAGCCACATTTTGCTTTCCTTCGGGTGACGGTGGATCAAGTGGGGACAATCTGAAAACGAACTCTAACCGGGTCCTTCCGCGCAGCACACACAAACACGCCGATGCTCGCACACGTCTCGGGCCGTTCCGTGGCTACTACTATCAATCAGTGTGTCATGTTTTGCTATCAATCAGACCAACCAGGCACTTTTTTAAGGGTGATTTTCTGTCATAGAAACACATTTCCCGAATGGAAGCTATTCAAAGGGATGGAATTTAATCTTCCCGGCGCCTTAAGTGCGATGGTAAGAAAATCCCGGAAAAGCGTCGATTGTGGAATGGTTCGCCGTAGCATGCGAAAGGAAAGGGAGAGCAGAACTTCGTAATCAGCTGAATAAAAGAAATTGATTTCCTATTACTGTTGTGAACCTGCTGGCACAACGGAAAGCGAAAAAGTTTCGTGTTTCATTGATAAATACTGCAGTGTGTATCGGAAAACCAAAACCATTTTGCTACCAAATCAAATAGCTTTGTTTTGCTTATTTTTGGAAATAAAACTCCACACACACACACAAAACTCTTTTTTGTTTCACTCATTCTTCAAAGCACTAAGAATGACTTTGGCTAAGTTTTTGGTACACCGCAAACCATTTTCACCTTAATCCTGACGCCATACGCAACCCAAATCGTAAACGATCGTGAGGGTAGGAGAACTTTCAAGCCGTCCTGTAAATCGACATGCATCGAAAAATCACGTAAATATTGATAGTAAATCCACCTTCCGCTTCGCGATAGCGTCACCCATTAACCCACGTTCGATCCTTTTCCTGAATAGGGATGGGAGAGACACATAAACTGTTTCCCATATATGCCTTCGGCGAAAGGGATCCCGAGCCCGTCCTCTCGATAGCATCATAAACGCGAAGTACTGATAAAACTTTTCCAAAAGCTGACTCAGAAACGATTGAGCACACGAAAGAGAGAGAAAAAAACCTATGAACCTTATGCCGCAAGGCTCTTGGGAAGCGTGTTCAGCTGCTCTACCCAAGCAGAATGGAAAGCTCTTTTTACTAGTGGCTGCTAAGGATTTGCCACATCAACCAGCTGCGCGCATGGTTGGGAAAACAAAAGGTGTGAAAAAACACACCGGAAAAACTCCCTCACAGTCATTCCAGTGCAGTTCGGGCTGTGGGACCGAAGGTTTGAAGAGATATATCCGCGCGTGAATTTGTATCAGTACCTACACCCCGTCGAGTCCGCGATAGCCGAAGTCACCAGACAAGGTGACAATATTTTAGACTATTTCTTTGATCGCGAGTAAGGCACACAGCACTATGCGAAACGCAAAAGTATGGCGCGTATTAAATCCGCTTTTGCACCATTCCTGGTGAACATCCCATTCCTGCCAGCGTGTATCTACTGACGTACGGAACGGGGCCCAACCAACGAGAACTACAAAAAAAAAATCATCCCGCTTACAATTGTAAGCAAGAAGTGTTTTTTTGCCCATATGTTTGCCCATGTTTGCCAACGGCAGTGGTAAGCCATGTACGACATTTTTAAGCCATACCTTTTGCCAAAACCAAAGATTGCCGCACGCCACGAGCTACCTCCGCCTGCCGCGAAGCAGCTGCGACACAGCAAGAGTATTTGTGGTTTCGCAGGTCACATTTGTTTCACTTTCGAGGTTTTCTCGCGGATGCTTCCAAGACCGGAGACCGGGCTAAACCGCTGCATCACGGTGTTTGCTTCCGACATACTCTCCTGGGCGGGTTATTTAGACTGCCCTGGGTGAAAAGCAAACCCCTGGTCTGTCTGCACGCAGAACATGGATGGCATGCGAGCTATTGTGAAGAGTTCTCACCGAAACGGAGCACCTTTTTATCCGAAACATCAAATGTGAAGGAGAAGAAAGTATGAAATTTGGTGCAAAATGCTTCACCAGCCCACATCGCGGCGCAAAGCAAGCAAATGTAGTGGTGGGTTGAGAAAAAAAACGAAAACCTCCAACCACACAATAAAGGCCATAAAAAGTTCGCCGAAGCGTCAGAGAAAAATAAAATGCCGAATCCAAATCACCATCAATATAGCAATCTACTTGGAATTCATTTTAGTGCCCGTTACTTGAGGAGTGCGCGCAACGATAAGTTAAAGTCGACGTGCCGATGTCCTCGGGACGGTGTTGGTTCCCATCTTTACTTTGCCCATGCTTTGCATCCTGTTAGTTCGCAAAGTGAAATTAAAGAAGACGAAAAACATGCTCTCTTTACCCATCCCGGCATGTTGTAAATGTATATAAAATCACATTTCATTTTTATTCTTCGCGTATTTTTGGCTAAAAAATCTTAACTAATTCTTTAAAAAATCAAGCAAATACTGTCCCATTTTAGTGAGCAAAATTTCCCTGCCTCAACAACCTTGGTTTCAATTGACGCAACAACAATCCATTACACTTGATCCAATCAGTTCAAGGCTTTCGGCAAATGGATTTTATGTTAGATGACGTAAAAATAACCATTTACCTACAGCGCCAGTGCCCCATGGATGGGTATACAAACTCAGCAGCAGTCGATGGCGAATGCCACCTCGGTCTATCGGTGCGAAAACGTGACCAACATCGATACTGCAGATTATGCCTTCAAATCGCTTTCTGCGTAGGCGAAACACCAACCTCACCAAACAGAGGGTGGAAAGGTTTTGCCAGCAATGATAATGAAATGGAAGAACGATTTGAAAAGCATTAAATCTTCAACCTGACAGGAGTAACATAAATCTTTTCTTCTGCTTTTAAAATTAGCCCATTTTTCGTTTTGTTCTAATCATCAGCGTAAATCGATATAAAAATGTAAATTTAAAGAAGAAAAAAAAACCATTTAAAACTTTGTTTCTATTTAATCACATTTCGGAGAATACAAAAACAAACATAACCCAATTATGATACACTCAATTACGAATACATTAATGGTGGGAAACAGCTGTGAAATTGTAAATACTATCCTGCGTTTTTTTTTCGTTGAACGTATCACATAATTATGCCAGACCGTTTGCTATCTACGCAAATAGCGTATGCTTCTGAAGCAAAAAATAAAAACAAATACAAACGGGAGAATAAATCAAAATCTCTGTTAACATTCGCCTGCCTGTTTCATCGCAGTCTAAAGTGGCCTAAGAACTCCATTAATTACTCCCGCTGTTTTGTTTTACTTTTACTCAATGGCCGCCCCGTTGGCCGACCACGTTTCGCCCTTGTGCGCTGGATCGCGCCATTAAAGATTTTGCCTGCAAACGTCCTCCCCTTGATACGCCACAGTTCAGCACCTAGTGGCAGGACGCACCGCCGTACCCGTGCCCAAGAAAACCCCAACTGACCAGAAGGGTCAGAAATTAATCTGCAAAGCATGAATACAAAGTACCTGCTCCAACGGCACAGAGACAGTGAAAAGATTTATGGGACCTCGACGAGTGAAAATAAAGGAAGAAAACTCCAAACAAAAATGGAAGCAAAATCAGAACGAGGGGCACAACATAAACGATTCTAGCGAAGCTTTTCCACCGAAAAAAAAAAACGGGCAGCACTTGTACGCTCTAAGGTTAGCTGCTCTATATACGCATTACGACTCCAGCTAAGCGACAGCAAGGAGGACGGCTGGATCGTGGCACTGTTAATGCGAAGTGTGATGTGTTTGGCCAGAAGGCCCGTAAGGGAACGGGAATCGGAAACGGTGACGACGCCCCCGAATGAATAAAAGGACGATCATTCGGCAAAATGGGAAACCTGCCACCGGAAGGATACCCGTTTACGGCTGAATAAAAATAACGATGTTTTATATGTGGCAAAACAAAGCACACTGTTTCCCTGCGCCAAGGGGAAAGTGCCAAGTGTTCCGCCGACTGCTTAAAGTGAAAATGACAAAATGGTCATTCGGTTGGGGTGACGTTTTCGATCGAACGGCGAGATTAAGCTCGACCAAGGGCGCCACCTGAACCTACTGCTGAAACATATTGTAACGGCAACACCATGGGAAAACTGAACATCAGCTGGAGCGAACTAAACGTCACTCCTGATTGAATTGACCATTTGCATTCGCTTCTGTGGCAAATTCCAAGAAATAATACGTCGAAAGGACAAAATGAAAGAAAGCCGTGGAAAACATGGTCACATTGTACTTTTCTAGCTAGCCAGCAACCAGGTCTTTGGCGACCACAAAACCCAGTGTTAAATTACAGTGGAAGAATGCGTCACATGCTCATTGAATATTGAATAGGCAGCCGGCAGCATCGCAGCAGAGACAAAATGTACATAAATCTTGGATGTGCTTCTGGTTCATCATAATCTCTTGTTTCGCTGTCATTAATCATTGTGTTACTAGCTTTCCTTTTCCGCGAAGCTGATCTTTTGAACTGGAAACGCCCAGATAACCATACATCATAAGCCTCTAAATTGCCGAGACAAGTATACAGATACAAGAATTTGCTCTGCAAATAAATATTTTGTACTAAATATAACATTTTTACTATACAATTTAATCCGACCGAGTGCAAGCACTTGTTTTCTAATTTGTAAATTAAAGCGGTTTTTGCATTTACATTCCATTTTGTTGTCTTTCAACAGGAACAACGTGCGCTTCTGAATAGCATTACAAAGTTCACAAGATTCGTGAAAATTTTTGTAACATTTGAAATCGTGTTCTTTCTCGTACGTATGTACAACATGGACACACCCTTACCATCCTTAGTCAGATCTGACTCAAAAAGCTCATCGATGCATGTGCAGGACACAGAAGACTTTCGCACACAAACACACACAAAAAAACACATTCATATCCCTTTCGACCAAACGTCGAAAAGCTGAACCGACGGACAGGAGAATGACAGGACCGTCTTTAAAGGACCGAAATGTAATAACCCGATTCTTGGAGCGACATTCCAAGCGAAAGTAGTGTACACCCTCCTGTACGATGGCCGAGGTGAAAATGATGAGAATATATATGTCTTTCCCTATGGTCTTGCCGTTTTGGTCCCTCACTGGTATGTCGTAAATAGACACCGTTTCCAAGAATTGCACTATAAAACCTATCCCAACTATAGGTAGATCTAGGGTAACCGTCTTACTAGCATACTTTTCGAGCGCATGTTGAAGAACCGTTGTCACTAAAGCTTTGGCAGGTAACAGGAATCACAAACAGGAATTTAATTATGCATTGACCTTAAGCCCACCGTGAACGGTAAGGACGGGGTGGTAAAAATAGTGATTTTACTTTCGCTTCGAAAGAAGCAAATGACAGCATTTGCGAAAGGAGGCATACTTTAGACACACCATTAAAATGCATTCCCCTGGTTATCCTTCTGTGACAATGTATAAAGAAGCGAGCGTTAACATAGTTTGGATTCCCCGGTATATGTTTATTATGGACAAGCTATTCGTTTGCTGCATTTTAACAATCCTTCTTAATGACATACTGCGCAACTTCCATGAATAGATTCTTCCACTTAGTGCCCATACTTAATGCAACAAACTTTCGTTAATGTTTGCTTCTCGATTAATGGGGCGATGTATACAACTTTGTAATAAAGAAGCATCCTTTCAGTACCATCAGCTCGCAAACCCTAAACTGTAGCGCGCAGAACGACTTATAAAGATCGATGAATAAAGTTAAAGTAACGACCAATATCTTTTGAGGTCGAGAGCTCTACTATTGCGGCCCATCTTCTCCCGGCAAAGCATCAACTAGTTGTTGAATAGTATAATTTTCGCGTAGTCATGTCCCCATGGCTATATCCTTACGACAAACGATGCTGTTGCGCACTTGGCGCTTGCTTTATATGCCACCATACTGTGTGCCCTATATCTGACCGGAAAACAAAGTACACCAGTGTGGCTGGCGCAGAAAAAAACACACACACCACTCTTCGCTCAACGTCAGCTAAACAGGGCAGGACGGAAATGCGACCGCACAGCACAGCTGTGGGCAATCCGTTGCCCGTCGTTCTACTTCCAGGCAATCGTTTTAACTTAATCGCTCCCCGGAATCAGTTCAAATTGCCTGTCGGAACGAAAAACCTACCGACGAGATAGTACGATACGGATGATGCAATGTGGATGTGGCCTATGTCCTATGTCTGCTTTGCATAAAAGGAGAGAGAAGAAAAAAATGTGATACCATCAGCTGGAAATTGGTCTTTTTGCCTGCAGCAAAGATTGTTGAACATCGGATCAAGGGGGACAGGGCTTTGGTAAGCGAAGCACTCTCGATCTTTTCAACACATGCAAATGGTAAAAAGTTTCTTCCCAGTGCCCGCACCCAGTGTTTGCACAGTGTTGCTCCACTGCCCATTAGATTGGCAGAGCTTACAGAATGGATGGTAAATTGAACACAAAATGTAGAACTGCAAAACTGGTTTGTTTCTCACAAACAAGCAGAGTACATCCATTTGCCGTCCCACAATATCGTATGGAATCGGAACCAAGCTACCACTGCTGATACAAACACACTTGTAGTCACCATAGGGCACGTGACGCATCGGTTCGGTTTTTCCAACTCATCCTGAAACTTTCGCTCGGGCAATGGGCTACCCTTAAATGTTAAACCACAACTGCTGAAAGATGAGTACTTCGCCAAGTTTCGCACTGCGATTGGAACCATTTTTGCGTTTGCATAAACCATTAGAGCGTTAGTTACAATTGCAAATTAAGTATGTACCCCGTTGGTACTGGTGCTGTTGGTCGAGCAGCTCATCCACTTATTTCCGAAAAGTTTCGCCCAAACTAACAAACGATTGGCCAAACATGTAACCAACCTGTAGCTCGCAATGGGCCAAAATTTGATCCTGCTCTGCAGGGCACTCGGTAGGCAACAAAAACCATGTCCATCATGCTGTGTGAGGGTGTGACTAGTTTGCCGTATTGAAATACATGCTCACAGCACTTAAACACTTCAGTTGAAAATTTCAAACCCGACCAAAGCCTCCAGGATATTCGCCGGACAATTATCATAGTCTTCATTTATGGCGCTAAATTATGGCAAAAACTTCGTCAAAGCAGTCAAAACATGCTCGCTAAATTTACATCCCCACCATAAGCTGCTACATCTTAGCGACAGCCACCAGCGGCATATGACCGAACATTAGGCAGCGTCTAATGCTTTCTTCAAACAAACCTTAAAGTCACATAAATCTGAACGATGGTTTACGGAAAATTCTGATTTTACATTTACCTTCTCACGCACCTCTGGTCAGTAATTGAGATTGTAAAAGCGGGCCCGAGCGCGAATCGCCCACTGAAAGGGGCGCTCCACGATGAACCAGAAACTCTCACACCCTCACGCTCAGCCGCCTACAGGTACGGAATAATGATCTATAAAAGGCACTCGAAGGTGAAGCTTAAAACTTTAGCATCCAAAATCGCTTCTTCAGTAATTAACGAAGCCCTCCCACGTCCTGTGGGTGAAAATTTGGGAAACCAATATTTTCTTTTATTTGCTGCATTTCTTTTTTCTCGCTCTTCATACCATAACATCCGCGGGGACCTTTTCGCCTTCGGACGCGCACACGCACACGAAACCCGTGGTTGTGTTCGGCGAACTTGTGAAAGATTAATAATTAAAATTGAATTATAGGTAATGTACATTTTCCTTTCATCGCGCCAAACAACCCGGGGAAAGGAACGAAGTGGCATGAACCGAATAAGTTCGTCGACTTGACACTTCCCAAACCCTCCCAACCCGAACGAAATGGAAGATGCTTCCAGGTAATGAAGGGCCCTCCGATGACGATGGTGATGCTGATGGTGTTGATGAAAGGACGCGTATAGCGCCTTGGCCAGCTTGGCCGCCGCTCCGAGGAAGTTCGTCGTGCGTTCGATGAAATAAAATTAAAAATACCGTTGAGCTTGAAAGTTTGGGACAAGTTACATGGGCTCCCTGTTTAAACATCGGGGGGCCCAGATAGGCGCGCATGTAAATGAGTAAAAAGGTACGCCAGGCCAGAGCCAGACACCACACCGGGCGAGCTTCGGAGAAATTGGATTCCAATTTTCCTCTTCCTTTTACGAGGTTTTTGTCGAGGTAGGGCGAGACTTTACATTAAAACCTCCGGTGCACGGGCAGCACCAGGCTGGAAAACAAAGTTTTTCCCTTTTTTCCCACCTAACACAAAAGCGTCATGTTGGTCGTTTTTTTTTTGTTTTGGATATTCATCTAAACCCTATGCGTGCTGCCACCGTTTCGCGCAAAGAGTGGCAAAACATTAATTAATTTTCAACAACGCTAAAATACGAAGTTACCAAATTATGGCCAACAGGATCGACATCGATGCGACTTCGGCATCGGAAGTGGCTTTGCTCACCAGTTGTAAGCGTACCGTCCAAAAAAATAAAAATAAAAATTAAACAAAAAAGGATCCATCCACCGCTGACCAAAAACCATGCTGTTTACCGATTTTGTCATCAAACCAAACCAAGCAAGCGAGCCAAGCAGGGATGAGGAAGTTTTATGCGATTGAAATCAAACAGTCTAAGTTTAATTAACTCGGATTCTACGCTGGCCGATTCAGAACGGCCAGCACCTGTGCACCCGGACAGTTCTGCCTACCGAATAGCGTATGGTTTATGTGAACGCTAATACTGCTAAGCATAACAGCAGCACGTGTTGGTAGCAGCTCACACTCAGCAGCAGCAACAGCAGCAGCAGCACGCTCGAACGCCAGACGTTCCGTGCCCGGGCGCCGGGTGGCCGATGCGTACGATTGAAAGATCAATAATTAATTATGATGCCTGAAGAACGCACAAAAACTACTGCGAAGCGGTGCGAAGGTGTGTGTTTGTTTTGCTCCGGGCATAACGACACGTGTTATTGAGCGCTACCAACCGTCATCTACTATTTATTGATGGCAATTGCCAATCGCTTAATACGCTGGCTTGTACGCTGCAGCACAAAATCGAACTCTCGCATGAGTTGTGCGCTCGCAGCGGCCCACTAAGCGGCAGCGCATTTGTACGCATTTGTTTCCAATTTTATGAATCGCACATATATTTATTCATTCAGAAACACTTCCTCCTTTCATTCAGCAGCGTGAACAATTTGTTTCAGTGGTTCAAAATCAAACACTTTAAGTGCAGAGTGCGTAATATTCATGTTTAAAAGCTTCTCTTTTGATAAAATACAGATTTTATGTATAATGAACATTAAATACATGAAACTCATTGAACAAGAATATTTCGTCAAAACTAACCATAAAGAGGTACCTTTCGTCAAAACTAACCGTAAAGAGGTACCTTTAATAGTTGGATATTTTATAAAACTTTGTCCAATAGATTTAATCGAGCCTTTACGTTATTATGCATGAATTGTTTATGCAGTTAATGCTAGCTATAAGCGAAACCTCGGCAGGAAGTTTTCCTACCGGACAAAAGTTGTAATGTGCACAGAAAAATAGGAAACAACAGTTCGTTTGCTAATAGTGTCAATACAAATATACCACAAAAAAAAACAACGGCTCTCCAATAACTCGCTCTCCGCCAGAAGCAACAACCACAGCCGACCGTTCGACGTATCATGGCAGCACCCAACTTGGCGCAGCAGAAGCTACTTCAGCTAATGGCGGTAATTGACTTCAGAACAATTTCTCCGTAAAACGACACCGAAAGCTCGGTGCTCACTCATTTGGCATCGTGCCATGGAAATTGCTACAAGTTGTTCGCCCAAAACCGGGAACGCTACCGCTCTCGGTAGCACCATTCTGTGTTTACTAAAAAAAAAGAGCAGATGAGTTGTGTTCTGCATTCGTCGCGTCTTCCTTTCGAGACCACCGGGGAATCTAGGGGTGCTGGCACAATGTTGGGCTTCTGGGATATCGAGAAAACATGACATTATATCGGATTCATTATTCGCAATAGCACACCAAAACACAGCGGCACAGACGGTTGTTCGGTCCCTTCGAGACACGGTTTTTATTCATCACCTTGTGAGTGCCGTTCGCTTGCCTGCACTCGTACTTGTTTGTTTTTAATTAATGTCTCCCCCAAAACCGCTTCACTTAGGGGTCGGTTCATTCACTCCTTTGCACACCATTATTCGCTAGAGAAAGGATAAGGACGTCACATACACCTTGGATGGAGCACCGTTGGGTGGTTTGACCTGATTTATTATCCCGTATCACTTGTACAGGTTTTTTGCAAGTCAGTATTAGTAACGAGTGGTTTGTTTTACCTGCTATCAATAGATTATGTAAGGTTAAATTTTATTTTTCCCCAGAAAATCCTTTCGTCTTTGTGTAAAGGATTGAAAAACTTGAAGAAATGAAGAAATTATTGATATTAATATAAAGAGATTGAGAAGCTTTAGAATAGGAAAGACACACGTTATGTTACACATCCATGCTATCTGTTCATCCATCAGGAAATGAATAAGTAATAAAATCCTTCGCTATACTTCAAACTCATTTACTTTGCCTTAGTTAGGTTTAAGTCATCGACTTAAAGAAAAAAACATCATTCCTTAAATAAGAACTGCCAAGACCATCCCTGATACACACATACACATCATTAGGCATGTCTGCAACAGATAAAGCAAAAGCATCCAAAACACAATAATCATACATCTCCTCTTCACACTCTTTCTCTGGTTAATGGATTGCTTCAACAACCAATTAAGCGTCAGATTGGCAAAGAGTTTGCAAATCAACACGAACAAAAGCCAACAGCCAAAGGAGATACGATACGCAAAGGGATTTGTTTATATTTTTATAATTCACGACCTTGTCTACTGCCTGCTGGCGAATGATGGAATATTTCCGTTCCGATCATTCTTCCGAGACGACGCCAACGTCTTGCACAACCGACCTGCGATCGTCTTTGCACGGGCAGGCCAGTTAATTGCAGTGAGCACGTCGGAAGTACAGGCTACAGACGAAAGCAGCGTCCAAAACAAAATCAAAACAGAAAATAAACAACAGCGAGCTAGAGTCACGGCGTTTGTTTGGCTAACGTTAGTGACTTGACGGAATGATACCACTCAAGGTCTCACGAAAAGACGTCTTAGTTGGATGATTTAAAGTGCGTCTTCGTTTGGGTTTGACCTGAAACCCAACCTTACCATCATAAAAAAAAACAACTTCAATGTTATTATTTATTGGATCGAGATTGACCAAAGGGCTCCAAGAAATCATTAGGTGTGCACATTTTCATGTTGCCCGCTGAAACTTCCGAGACAGCGATTTTAAAAGAGTTCAATATCGTATATTATCGTAAAAGCTGCTTCCTAAAAGCTGATACTCGATAAAAGCTGATATCACACATTATGACGTATTTTCATGGCAAGAAAGCACGTACTCTCCGGGGAAAAGTACTTCGGCCCAAATGAGACGGCTCATTGGTATCATGTCCCAAAAATATCTCTATCACCGACTGTAAATCACGGCAAGTGAACGACACAAGATTACGCACTGATGCAAAACCTTCCCCAGGAGCTTACTTTTCTCGGAGAAACGAAACCACCGCCGTTCTTGCATGGAAAAATCGGATTCTCGATCTTAACGCCGTACGGGCTTCGAGTGCCCATAAGTTACACTTCCGCTATCGGTGCGCTAGCATACAAAGTGGAGATCGGTAAGATTTGTGTGACTAACGCAAATGATGCAGAGAATACGAAACACTGTCACAATCCCGACAAATGTCACCACACAACAACAAACACATACAGCTTTCTCCACAGCCTCAGCACACGGAGACGAACTCCACACACACATACCGTGTACCAACCAACCTAATCGTCCTAACGTGCCGTGCTACGGGGACGTAAACTGGGTGGCATCGGGCATAAAGACGACGATGACGACAAACGGCGACTAAGTCCATCAACAAAGATGGCGAACTCTTCAAGATAAACGATGCAATAAAAAAGGATGGCCAGGAATTAAGGTGATGTTAGATTCGTTCCCTTGTGTCGTTCTTTTTTTCGATGGCTCTTTCTTTTCTTTTTTTCACTTCGCCGTTAAGACAATTCGCGCTTACGAATTTGTCCGGTGATCTGGTTTCTTCCTGAGCGGCTCTTCTTCACTTTTGTGCTCACGTTTCTTGCTGGCCATGTTTCTGCACTCCCTCCAGCGGCCATCAAGCAGCAACGAGGTGGGCCAAATTTGGAACGACATGGGATGAAGGCATTCGGACGGTGTTATGAGCGGTTTCTGACGAATTTTTACAATGCTTAAAACAGTCACCCGGCAGCCGTGCTTTAACTACACCACTTCACGACTCCGCTTTACGAACTGACCCGTATCATAAAACCACCATCATAACCCTGTGTGGTGGTCCCATGGAAAGAGAACAAAACGAAAAGTTGTAGCATAAGCTCCGAGCCATGGGCAAGAACAAAACGAAGCGAATGTAGCAAATTTTAAAGAATATTTTTTATGCCTCTGGAGTGTTATCCGGGTCGAGATCGCGCAGTTGGTACGTTTGCAGGTTTGCTTCCAGAAAATAATGCGTTATAAATTACTCGAAATAGAACCAATTATTTAAACATCCTCTAACCATCGAGATATTTGTAAAACATGATATTCATACGTTAGAAAGAATAGATTTTATTCCCAAAGTACATCGCAAAACGACACGATTTGACATAAACAGTTGAACTTTAAAAACCGTGTCACTTGATTCATTCCATTCGCAACATTGCTCTAAACCATGAAACAACCTCTCACTATTGCGACTATAGCGAAAGTAAACATGATAAACGACAACAACAGCCACAAAGGAAAACAAAACAAAAACACTTTTTCGCAATAATGTCACCGTAATCGGAGCGGGGGAAAGCATACCAAATAGTCAAACGTCACGTTTCTGGTCAGCCGACATTCATCTCCGGAACTGCGCTCCGGAACGCCGGGGGATTTGGAGGTTATCCATCGGGATACCGTCGGATATCATTAGGCGTCGTGTGGTACGTAAAAGCAACAACCGACCAAACATAACAAAAAAGTGAACGGATTTTCGTCATCAACTAACGCCGGTCCCACAGCGCACCACCACTGGCCTGTCATCTTCGTACATGACACTCAATCTCGTGCCCGCGATCAAGCGCGCGTTTTGGCGACGGACGAACCAACGCCACCAACAGTGTAACGGTTGCATAAGCGATTTCTGTCCATTTTAGCTCCAGGTTTTGGATGCTTTCGCGGACAGGCTTTCACCATTGCTGTGTGCACCAGTTTTCATCTAGTCGGTCCAAACGCGGACGGACGAAGGAGAAATAAAAGGCAACAACAACGACCAGAAGCTATTTGCAGAAACACGCGCACGGACACGTGGTCGGTCAGTTCATCATTGTCATTAATCAGCCAAGGATTAGACGCTCGGTGTGTAGCGTAGCGTTTCATCTCGGGCCCCGGAAAGCTCCGGCGGATTAGGATCAACCACATGAGGGTGAGCGATTCTCACCACTGATACAGCAGTAGGCTGTAACAAGTACGGACGATCGGTGCGATTTTCATCGCAGGACCAGCGGAAAGGTAACATTGTAACGACGCTTGGTAAGAAAATCGAAAAGTTTGCTCGGCAAGCTGTTAATCTTAGTCATCATCTCCGGGATCTAAATGGCAAAAACGGAAGCCATGCCACGTTGAGTCACGAGTAAACACTGTCACAGTAATACTTTATCTCAACAAGAGTTCAATATTCCATGATGAGCCGAAAATGCCAAAGCTCTATATCCGGGTGGTAAACAAACATTCCAGCGAGTAAAAAGGGTAGCCAATATCGTTCGGTTTAGTGTAAGCTTCGGTTGGTAGGTTGTTTTTTTTTTGTGACATGGATTACGAGAGACAGTAACTAGCACGTTTCATGCAAATCATACCAAAACCTTGTGTAAACAGTCTTCCCATACAAATAATTCCTCGTGTTTCCTTATTCAATTCAAACAAAAATTAAACGGTGACTGATGCTGAAAATGTTCAATGCAAAAATTTTGGATTCATATTTGAACAAACAAAAACAAAAAGTACAAAACTGCACTTAATATTGTTTTCAGTCATGCAATTCTGGTATTGATCTAAGCGGCCACTTCGAGACTCACGACTCCGTCTCCTTACTCGTTGCAAAGTTAAACTCAACATCGCACCGAATGCTGCCCGGTTTCGCATCGACCGTCGTCGCACCGTTACGCAGGGCGTTGAAAGCAATAAGGGTGGCGGTAAAGGGAATCGCCCGCCGTGGATCAAAGTTCAACAAACTGCTGCGGCTAGCAGGGCCGACCGTGTGCGTGAACCCCGCCGGTAATGCATTCAATGCACGTTGCTTCAAATTCTATTGCACTACACTCCCCCCCCCCCTCCCCCCACTCCCCCCCTGATCGATTATCACTGGACCGCACACGGAACGGAACGCTAGGAAACGAAAGCGAATCTTTAATGCTGCAAAAGTTAACCATCAACCGATCGGAAAATCGATTCTACGCTTTATTCCGCCCACACTAGAACGGGGGACACGGCGTTTGCACGTGCTGTATTTGAGAATCGGTATCGAGGTATAAAAGAAAACTAACGCGCTGTATGGAAAGATGCTCAAATTGTTGTGGTTTTTTGTTATTTAAATCCACGGTACTAACGCTGTTCCAGAGTTGAAAATTTGGGAGAAATTCTAAAGTTTTTAAATAGTTGTTGGAAAATAGTTTTGAGTATGGTTTCCTTTTAACTCAAACACCAACATGAATAAAATTCTAGGCGATTTAAAATAAGGTCATGTACAATGAAGACGAGTGTCATATATTTGACGTCCAGAATGGACTGTCACAAAACCTATGATCTACCAAAGGAAGTTAAGAAAACGAACTAGTTTGGGCAACCATAATACTATATTCTGGAATGCTTATCAAAACCTGATATCCTCTACTTGAACATGATATCGAATACTTCAAAGTGTTTCAAAAGAATTGTTTCTGCTAAAGATATTCAAATTTCTTCTGGACTATTCCAAGACTTTGACATAAAATAAGCCTTCATTTGTTACGCTTCTTCAAAATTACTTTCAGATGTTGAACATTTCAAGGGTAAATGCAACAAACATTAAGCTGGAACATAACATTAACCTCCAAATGTATCAATTTCTAACCGCTTTTGCATTAATTATGTCACAACTCCCCCAGAAAACGACGTGTTTTACGAAGAAAAAAAAAAGACATAACCTTAATATATTGCGTAACGCATTACTGAGCCGAATCCGAAATGGATGACGGTTCTCAGGCCTGCTCTCATGGTGGTAATTGTATCATCGTTTCGATTCATAATTGCTCACAGCCATGCATCATATCATAACGCTGCCTGGCGACGACAACAGTCCAGCACAATTACGAGAACGCAACACTTCACAGTTGGCACCGGGCGCGCGAATGGGAACAGAAGTGAATAAAAAAAGAAAAAAGATATGGCCCCTGCGTTAGTAGTGCGAGCGCAGGGCGAAACGCGCACGACAATGGCTGGAAATATGTTGTAAAATTTTTCTGCCCAGTTCTGCCCAGTCCTGCAGGGCTGCATCTTTTGCGAGTTGCGCGCCGCACTATATACACCACCGCGACCGTGTAACACGGGCACGGTAAGTGCGGTAGCTTGGGATACTTACTATACTCATAAATTTAATGAGGCATAAATCTTCTTACCCGGCACGTAGCCCCCGAAATAAGCCACCATGTGCTTTTGGCTGCTCTACAGCCACGATCGGACGGAGAACGACGGCGTGCAAAAGTCTTGCCCCGGTACGGCCGCTGTATGGGGCGATTGTCCATTTAATCGAAACGTATATTCATCATTCGCACGTAATGAAGAATACCATCGAAACATGAAATGCGATTTTTCTTCCACCAAACGATCGCTAAGTGTTGTCGAGTTTTGTACGTCTTTTTCTTCCGAATGCTGATGCGGTGTATGATTTGTTGATAAATTGTTTCGTTCGATGTTTAATCGTCCAAACAGAAGTGCAAAACTCCGAGCGATAGCCGAAAACCATCGAAAGCGTGTAACTTTTCTCGGGTCAAAGGCACGATCCACGTCCGTACCTTATGTAGGACGATCTTAAATCAACTTTTATGCTTTTAGCTGCTTACTCAAAACCCGCATCAATGCAATCAAGCCTGCATAATGAGAGGCTAACGTTCGTCGCCTATAAACAAAACAAAACCACAACATCTCTGACCAAACTTTTCCTTCACAAAAGATACACTGACTGTCCAACGTTACTGAAGGTTTGTCAACCTTGTCTGTGTCGATCGGGCTCCCGAAATAACAAACAACAACAACAACAACAAAAACGATCATTCCCTCGATCAGCCCACAGTTAAACCGATCCGGTTGCGAAGGGAGTTATGAAATTTCCAGTTTCCCTGCCGGCAAGCGACATGGCCGGTTGCGACGAGCGTTCATGGTGCGCTTTCCCTTTCAAATTATTTCCAAATCAATTCCAGCCCAATTCGATTGGGAGCCCTTTGCGGGCGAAGGTGCTGCTGCTGCATCGTGCCGGCGAACCTCGGCGACTTGTGCGTTGACGCTGGGACACATTCGAAACCGGTGAACACATTTCGTTTCGTTTTTTTGTCGACGTACGTTTCTAATGTCGTTTTTTTATTGCTCCCTATCCCTTCCCAGCTTTTTGGGGATCATTAGCAGCAGCATCGTTGCGCGATCCGCGTTCTCTATGCTTTCGCGGCCGTAGCGATGTTTGCTTTATGCTCTTCCAGCTCTGAACCAGCTGATTGGGACGGTTGGGGGGTTTTTTTAAACGTTGTTACCATTTTCAACCCTTCGGCTAGCGTCTTCTTGCTATGCTCCGCTTTCTGTTCAACACCGTTATGTGCAGGGCCCACCGATTGGGTGTATTGCACCCACTCAAGAGAAGCTTTATAATGGTGGTGAGCTTCGAACGCTTTCGCTTTCGATCGTCTTCAAGCGTGGGGAAGACCTGTTCTCTTTCACTCTTCCGCCATCGCAGTCTGGGTGGTTGAAAAAGCTTAAACCACCAAACCTACCAAGGCGGAACGGTATGCTGCTGAGCAAGAAGACGCCCGAAGAATGCTTTTTTTTCGTTGCAACGCTATCTTCGCGAGATGTGCGGCACCGTGATGCGACTTTCCAGCTCGCATCGCGTAACCAACAAACGCTTTGTGACGCAAAGCAATGCTTGCAGTAAAATTTTGTTACGCGAATTTGCGTGAGAATTTAGCAGCAGAGATACAGCCAACGGTCTCGCACATGACATCACACGCATCTCGCAACGGATAGCAAAACACGCGAATGGAGCATTAATAAAGTTCGCTTCTCAAGTTGTGGTTGCGATTCCAACGGACACTACGACCACCAACAATGCCGAGATGACCTGTTGTGCAGGGCATCAAACGATTGATTTGACTTTAGCGCGTACCAAACATGCCACAACACCACTCAAAACAACATTCCACCGTCTTATAGTCATGTACCTTGTACAGGCGGCCAATCGCCGAGCCATCCTACCAACACAGACACTTTCATCTACCAAATCTGACCGGCGCACGCGGATGAGGGTGATCAACACGCTACAGGTACGCATGACATCATCATAAAAGTCATCAATTTTTGCAGTCATTAGTCCTGCAAGCACGGCTGGTCCGCGGGCTAATGTTGGGCTTCGGGCAAAAGGCTTGTTAGTTGGGCTAGCGTTTAGCTTCGCACGTCTTTTTCAACGACGATTCGCCGTTTGCCGTACGATGATCGAATCGCTTCGACCCGAAAGGAAACACAGCTCCCTTCACATTACTCATCGCCTTTAACGCGCCGGCATTGATAGCTGCTGGTGATGCTAACGCCAAAAATATATCGTTAGCAGAACGAATTTCGGTTTAACCAACAACAAAAAACAACATATAATCCCATAGGCCCGAAGGGTCAAACCACGCGGGAAAGCTTCTTCTTGGGATTACATTCCATCGCTAAAAAGGTGCGTTTCAAGCATTCGCGCGATACATTCGATACGATCATTAATATCTCCTTTTTTTTTTGGGATGGGTTTTCAACAAGCGAACATTAGATTGGGCTGTTAAGATTGCGGAACGAATGGTGTTCATCTTGACGTTTAGGCGAAAAAATATCCATTACTAGAGAAAAAAGATTTAATATTTGGCACCAAATCATCCACATTCAGAAGAGAGAACAAAAAATCAATTTAATTATCTAAAAACAAAAGCAATTGGCGGAGTTTCTAGTGCATGCAATCTCCGTAATGAATTCCATACCCTTTCATTCTGGTTTTTTACGGTTGGACTACACATGCCGCCCTAACCCGAAACAATACGTTGCACTCCATTTTAGATTAAGTACACTGTTTAAGTGATTTTTTTTTTGTTACTCCCTCCGTGTTGCTTTGCATCCAATTCCAACCCAGCGGGCGTGCAAGAAAATCACTCAAATGCCAATGCCTCCATCCAGCTGCCCGGCTATTGATCCCCACCACCGTCCGCGTTACGGCATTATCTTGCAAACTCACCGCTGCAGCAAGCAATACAGCCCAAAGGGGCGATATATCTACATATCGCTAGTGATCGCTTTCTCACATCGGGTTTTTTATATGTTTTTTTTTCTCCCCCGGGAGGGTAAAGTTCCACCTTACATCTCTTTACGAAAAGATTGAACGATCGGAAAACAAATGCGAACCCCGGCCGTGTGCGAGGGCTTGCGTAACGAACGAACAAAAAACTTAGAGCCCTAGTGTGAATTAAGTCGGTGGTATTAAAATCGTGCATTTTTAACGGAAACATTTGTGAGAAAGAAGAGAAAATTTTGCTTTCCTATTGCGAAGCTACTACATAATACACGACCGAAATCATCATGTACGATCATGGCATCGGTCACTCACATAAACTCAGTGAACAATATCAATCGATTATTACCCCCTTTTTCCGTAACTCGAACAACCGCCCAAAAAAAAACGAACCACAAACATGTGGTGCCGGTGGCCCACAGTAACCCGTTGGATGGGGGGAGCGCGGGGGGGGGGGAGTTGTTGTTGTTTGTCCAAATGTTTAACACTAATTCTTCACAAGTGCAGCCGCGGATCTGAAACGGACATTCGCCCCTACCCAGCAACCCAAATTGCTGACGATGGACACACACACACACAGAAATAAGAAAGAAAGGAAAAAAACAGTCGATACACACATCAAACCATCCACGCGAAAATGTCTACAGTGCTAGAGGATTTCTCCAATCGAAAGCAAACACGTGGAGGCACAACACGGCACAACAACGGAAGATAAAAAAATCCGCAACTACTGCCCGGCAGCGTTTGTTGGGTGCTCTCACCCAGATTGGCAAAAGACTAATGCACTAAACTACAACTACAAGCTGCCATGGCACCGGCACCACCGTGCAGTGAAACGAAAAACTAAACAACCGTCGATCAAACACAGTATCGAATGCATATTCCGCCTTCCATCATAGAGATGGAGTGAGAAGAGATGGGAGAAGTGTATGGGAAGCTAATATGTACGGTTATGAGCTAAACTACTAGGTGTCCGGCGTAGGAGTACTCGTTGTGTACATCAACAACAGCAACAACACACATACACACACAAAAACCACCCTCGTATGGCGAAACCGTTCACCCTTCCCATTCGCAATGCCTGACCAAAGTCTAATGGCACTTACCACCGGAGCGCGCGAGCGTCCCAAAACTTTCGAGAGTTTGCACGCTTCTCGGGCGTACGTACAGAGGCTTCATCGACACCTCTGCTGCCTCTCCACAAAGCTTCGTCCGTTACGCATTGGTTGCCACCGGTTGCGGGTAGCTCGCAAACACACTGCGAAAGATGTGCCCGGTTCGCATCATCTCCGCCGTTTCATCGTCCATTGATCAAACATCAACAGCGAATGGCGGAGGAGAAAGACTTTCGCTAATTGCACGCACCTCCTTGGGGAAGAAGGTGGATTAGGTTTTGGTAAATTATTTCCCCCTCTCCCCAGCACAATGCGCGCCAGGTATTATTAATCATCGATCGGGCAAGCTATCGCCACCTCGTTCGATCGCATTTTTACTCGCCACTTGTTTAATCAGCAGTGCAACAAACGGTCGGGCTGCATACTTCGATTTAATCAAGGCCAAGCAAATGGTGTGGATGCGAACGATTATTAGCGATTACTTGAGCATAACGCATTAGCATAATCCTTAACGGCCGAAGAAAACTTACTGGAGGCATACAACATCTCCCAAGATACGTTATAACTTCCTCTGATATACGAGAACACTTAAAACACGTGAAGGTTGATGCTGACATTTTAGAAAGCTTAAAGAATGCCAGCCTTCGCAGGAACAGGGATATGGACAGTTCTGCCCAAATCAGGTGCATTTCTGTTAGACATGTTCTTCAAGAAAAAGCTCAAAACAATTTCTGGATCTCCTTATAAGCAACATAAGAGATATGGACAGATTTGCCCAAATCTGGTGAAGGTTGATGCGGACATTTGAGAAAACTTAAAGAATTCCAGCCTTCGCAGGAACAGAGATATGGACAGTTCTGCCCAAATCTGGTGAATTTGTGTTAGACGTGTTCTTCAGGAAAAAGCTCAAAACAATTTCTGCATATTCTTATAAGCAACATAAGTGTTCCAAATATATTTTTCAAACATTACTTTAACTTGAAATGTCTTATCCCTGTTTCGAATAGGATTACAAATTTTAATGGAAAACAGATTTTCTTCCCTCTCTCACTCTCTCTCTCTGCAGTTCATTACACACCACAATGTGCCAACCGGTAAACAAGATCAAACGAGTCCTCACGACCAGCTCAAGGGGATGATTCGTTTTTTTTGCGTCCTTTTTGCACACAATACCAACAACAA
>CM032177.1:30956283-31037704 GCA_018908115.1 Anopheles rivulorum | reverse complement strand
CGATCATGCACAATCAAGCAAAAATTGGAATTCTATTCCATTTCCGGCACAATATTTCACACGCGCAAACACAGGCAACCATTTATCATTCATCGCACTTTTGCATGTTTGTTTCGGAACTACTAGAAAGCAATAATAGTATGTTCTCGGTGATTTTGCCCCAAAAACCCGAATCGACGTTAGTTTAACTTCCAAAAACCATGGCAAACCAATGGCCCAAAAACCTATCAATCAAGCATTTACATGCGGATTGTCGATCGGCAGTAGCATGTACCTTCTGCGCACAATTTATCATTATTGCACCATGAACATGCCACCAACAAACGGGCTGAGATACTGGACGTGTAAGTTTTGCGATGGTCCGATGATCGGCAAAAGCTCAACACAGTATTTAGGCCATACTAGCGTATGCCAAAGCGTAAGGTGTACGTGCCATCAGTAGCAGGATGGCGGGACAAGAAAACACTTTCATCTGGTACGAACACGGACATTCGATAGTGGCAAGTATTTTTCCTTCCGGGTTAAAAGTCAATCAGCCCATTTTCCGTGCCAGTGCGGTTCCCTCGATAAGCTCGCTCGCAAGGAAATGGAAGGCAACTTGTACTTGTGCTGGTACGTAAAGGCGGCGTTCTGCAACACATATGGAACCTGGGGTTAGACCATATCGCCAGCGCACTGGAAGCTAAACAATTTTTACGATACCGTACCGAGCACAGCATGGGAGCGTGTGTTTGGTAATCTGCAGGAAGGAAGTAATACTAACCCCCTACCCACCACCCCACGCCACGCAACTTATCACTCTCCTTCCCTCCACCATGAGAACGCAGATAAAGAAGGTCGTCCGGCAACCAGCCCCAGCACCGTTATTGACCGACGGCGGAGACTGTTTAGCAAGTGGAAAGATGGTGCTCACGCTGAGCATGGCCGAAACCATTCAATTTCATCTCGCCAAGAAGTTCTCTAATGTCGGCAGCAAAACGACGAAACGATCCGACCGGCGCAAACGACGTAACATAACACGCCGGACACAACAGCGCCACTAGATTCTGACCCTGACAAACGAATCCTCAAGAATAAGGAATCAAAGGATAACAAAGGGGAGCGTCTGCATTGGGGCACGGGACCGATGGGTGGCATGGATAAAACGACCGGGCCAGGGTATGTTTATGCTTGCCCACTGTCACTGTCGCTGGTCGCTCAATTTGCCACCCTCCACCCCCAAATGGTACGGTCCGATCCAGGCGCTCGGCTTTAAAGGCCGAGGAAAGCTTCCTACCTTCCTTATGATGATTGCACACCGACGTTTTTCTGCTTTATCGAGTCCAGGTTACTTTACTCCACTCACGTCCCAAGCATTACAAGCACACACACACACACACGCTGGCCCCTTTCCGGAAGCGACACCCGTACACTGCGGATACGTCCGATGCGAAGGTAATCATAAGTGCACGGAACAAGCAAAAGCTCTTTTTCATCTCGCATTTCTCTTTCTCTCTCTCTCTCCCATCGGTTTCGCCCATCAATTTAATGTGTCGGTAAAGGGCGTTTGTATGCTTTTCTCGCACTTACTTAGCACCGGGACTTAGAAAACTCAACGGGGTGGGAAGGTGCGACAGATGGGCAAGTAGTTATCATCTCCACCATGCCCCCGAGAAGTGCCCGGCTACAACCGAGAGTTCAGCAGGCGAACTGCAGACTTTCGGGGTTAGCAAGCAGTCCTTATAAACTTGTCCAATTGTTGCTGTCCCTGTGCTGACCATCGGTCAGCAGCATACATCTAATCTATGGGCACAGCGTGGCCATAGCACCCACACATAGATCTTTTTATTTTATTTTTCCTAGCACAAAACATCTTCGCAATCGTGTCTGCTGGTCGGCAAACATGCCGATGGCAGAAGCTCCAAGTCTAAGACAGTGACCCATTCGAATGTCATTCAGCCGACACGAAAACGCATTTGGCTTGGCGAGTGAAGATGCTTTGACCAAACTTAGCACACACTATCCGTGTGCGGTACGTGCTGCTGCACGTCGTGTGAATTTGTCTTTTCTACTTCCTCGTGCTAGCAGAACGTTCGTGTGGACACGTAGAACCACAGGAAAGAAGCGTTTACGTGTGCCCGGAAATCTATGGGAATGAATAAGCTTAAAATGCTATAATGCTGTTCCATCTGTCAGCTGCATCTAAGCCGTGTGCTTTGCAGTGTTTCGCACAGCACAGCCGCACGAAGCGACGCTCTAATTGAAGGTTCTAATAGCATTAGCTAGCGCGTGGAAATGGTGTGCAACGGCCGGTAAAGTAGTCGTGCAGAAGATGAACTACTTTTTTTTATGACGGGTTGTCCACTTTGTTTGGGCAACAGCAATTCTGTACAATCCGGCTAGATTAATGCGGGTTACTGTTGGCTTTTCTTTCCACAGCAACTGGTATAGCATATGATGGGGAAAGCGTTCATCGTACCATTTTACAAAACTGTTATAATTGACTGATTACATTAACAAGACGGCAGACATTTTGTTCCTTTTTTTTCGACTAAGTTTTTACTGTGGAAAACCCGAACAAGAGATGGTGAGGAAGTCCTCACAATTACCTTTCAACCACAGCAGATATGAGAAGGTTTTAGAACACCTTTTCGCTCTTTATTTTACTCTTTTGTTGCGCTCTGCAAACGGTATAGCTTTACAAATTTAACAAAACAAATGTTCTCTTGTACATTCAAAAATTAGACATTTTTGCATGAATAAAAAGAATTTTCAAGTGGTGTAAGCATAGGTATAGCTGTAGGTATAGCTTTACAAATTTAACAAAACAAATGTTCTCTTGTACATTCAAAAATTAGACATTTTTGCATGAATAAAAAGAATTTTCAAGTGGTGTAAGCATACTGCACACAACCGATGTAAACGTGCATGTACCGAACCCAAAAACGGTCGCAATTTCCGATCTTTTGGCTCTAAAACCCATGTGAAACAGCAACGTCCACAAAGAAATCCTCTTCACCGTAAACCATTGGTTACTGCAGTTATGAGTTTATTAAATGTAGTCTCGGCATTCACATGTCGGCAAAACACCAGGCAGAAAGCGCCTTTTACGAAAAGAAACAAAAAAATAGCAAAAGGGCCCAACAAGGCCCCATCCATATCATTGCGTTCGGTAGCACTCGGTGTTGTTGCTGTGCGCATTGTATGCAGGTACGATTGGAGGGATAAAACAGTAAAAAAAAGGAGTTCCATTTACCGGGTTTGGTGGTTGCTTTTGCGGTCGGTTGCCTTTGAGCGAATCTTTCTTTCATCGGTTAATTTTTTTGCAACTTTGCATCGGTGCACAACGGAACGAAATGCCCCGGCCACCAAGAGTTGCTCTTAACATGCGCAATGTTTTTTTTAGCGTTAAGCTGCAAATAGTGCACGGGAAATCGTCCTTCCGTCCGTTTGGAAAATGGTTTCATTTTTCGACCGAGTGCAAGGATCCTTTCTGTAGCTTTTTTTTCCTTTTTTTTGCATTGACCAGAGGTAATGCGAGAGCATAACGTTGTCGTATGACACTATAGCAGAAGCTTTACAAGCGGCCCAATATTTGGTGGCGATGGCACACACCCAACAACAGAGAGATGAAAAAAAATGCTGTGTATCTCTAGTAATATATCTCTCCCAAATTGCAGGACGTGTTTTTGGGGCGTGCGGTGTTGTCCTTTCTGCTTTTTGTAGCTTGGCTACTACTGGATAGCCAAGATAGCCAACAAACTTGTGGTAAACCTTTGGTGTTTTGGCTCCTATCTATCTGGAGGGATTGTTTTTTGCTCTCTAACTCCTCCCCTCCCCCCTCCCCTCCCCCATAAACCAATAACAAAACACATCCCCTTGTGGAGCATGGGCAAACCTGAACAGCAGCATCGAAACGAAAGCAGAAAAAAAACTCTTCCCCGAAAAATAACAACCAAATTCTAGAACCAGCGTACTATGAAATTTAAATTTTTAATGAATTTTTATGAAGGCATTTTATCATCGTTGCCNCACCCACACATAGATCTTTTTATTTTATTTTTCCTAGCACAAAACATCTTCGCAATCGTGTCTGCTGGTCGGCAAACATGCCGATGGCAGAAGCTCCAAGTCTAAGACAGTGACCCATTCGAATGTCATTCAGCCGACACGAAAACGCATTTGGCTTGGCGAGTGAAGATGCTTTGACCAAACTTAGCACACACTATCCGTGTGCGGTACGTGCTGCTGCACGTCGTGTGAATTTGTCTTTTCTACTTCCTCGTGCTAGCAGAACGTTCGTGTGGACGCGCAGAACCACAGGAAAGAAGCGTTTACGTGCGCCCGGAAATCTATGGGAATGAATAAGCTTAAAATGCTATAATGCTGTTCCATCTGTCAGCTGCATCTAAGCCGTGTGCTTTGCAGTGTTTCGCACAGCACAGCCGCACGAAGCGACGCTCTAATTGAAGGTTCTAATAGCATTAGCTAGCGCGTGGAAATGGTGTGCAACGGCCGGTAAAGTAGTCGTGCAGAAGATGAACTACTTTTTTTATGACGGGTTGTCCACTTTGTTTGGGCAACAGCAATTCTGTACAATCCGGCTAGATTAATGCGGGTTACTGTTGGCTTTTCTTTCCACAGCAACTGGTATAGCATATGATGGGGAAAGCGTTCATCGTACCATTTTACAAAACTGTTATAATTGACTGATTACATTAACAAGGCGGCAGACATTTTGTTCCTTTTTTTGCGACAAAGTTTTTACTGTGGAAAACCCGAACAAGAGATTGTGAGGAAGTCCTCACAATTACCTTTCAACCACAGCAGATATGAGAAGGTTTTAGAACACCTTTTCGTTCTTTATTTTACTCTTTTGTTGCGCTCTGCAAACGGTAAAGAAGCTTTACAAATTTAACAAAACAACTGTTCTCTTGTACATTCAAAAATTAGACATTTTTGCATGAATAAAAAGAATTTTCAAGTGGTGTAAGCATACTGCACACAACCGATGTAAACGTGCATGTACCGAACCCAAAAACGGTCGCAATTTCCGATCTTTTAGCTCTAAAACCCATGTGAAACAGCAACGGCCAAAAAGAAAACCTCTTCACCGTAAACCATTGGTCACTGCAGTTATGAGTTTATTAAATGTAGTCTCGGCATTCACATGTCGGCAAAACACCAGGCAGAAAGCGCCTATTACGAAAAGAAACAAAAAAAATAGCAAAAGAGCCGAACAAGGCCCCATACATATCATTGCGTTCGGTAGCACTCGGTGTTGTTGCTGTGCGCATTGTATGCAGGTACGATTGGAGGGATAAAACAGTAAAAAAAAAGGAGTTCCATTTACCGGGTTTGGTGGTTGCTTTTGCGGTCGGTTGCCTTTGAGCGAATCTTTCTTTCATCGGTTAATTTTTTTGCAACTTTGCTCCGGTGCACAACGGAACGAAATACCCCGGCCACCAAGAGTTGCTCTTAACATGCGCAATGTTTTTTTTTTTAGCCCTATAGCGTTAAGCTGCAAATAGTGCACGGGAAATCGTCCTTCCGTCCGTTTGGAAAATGGTTTCATTTTTCGACCGAGTGCAAGGATCCTTTCTGTAGCTTTTTTTTCCTTTTTTTTTGCATTGACCAGAGGTAATGCGAAAGCATAACGTTGTCGTATGACACTAGAGCAGAAGCTTTACAAGCGGCCCAATATTTGGTGGCGATGGCACACACCCAACAACAGAGAGATGAAAAAAAATGCTGTGTATCTCTAGTAATATATCTCTCCCAAATTGCAGGATGTGTGTTTTGGGGCGTGCGGTGTTGTCCTTTCTGCTTTTTGTAGCTTGGCTACTACTGGATAGCCAAGATAGCCAACAAACTTGTGGTAAACCTTTGGTGTTTTGGCTCCTATCTATCTGGAGGGATTGTTTTTTGCTCTCTAACTCCTCCCCTCCCCCCTCCCCTCCCCCATAAACCAATAACAAAACACATCCCCTTGTGGAGCATGGGCAAACCTGAACAGCAGCATCGAAACGAAAGCAGAAAAAAAACTCTTCCCCGAAAAATAACAACCAAATTCTAGAACCAGCGTACTATGAAATTTAAATTTTTAATGAATTTTTATGAAGGCATTTTATCATCGTTGCCGGATGCCTTGCTTGCGCTTAGAAAGCTCATCCTTGCTGCAAGGGTTGGGAACACAACATTTTTGATACAGCAAAAAAACACATCAATCGTTTTCATTTCAATCCGGTGGTATGGGATATGCATGACAGAAATTCACATAATTAGCAATGTTACACTGAAAAAAAATGAAACGAAACAAAAAAACACTACTATGGAGCAATCAATATTGAAGCAAATATGTAACCCCTAAAGTTGTCCTTTGAAGCGTCCTCGTTAATTCGTACTTTTAATTGCTTTTAAATAAGCTTTTATTAATTAATTAGATATAAATAATCCCATAACACAAAATAAAATAGTTTAAAAGAGACAGTTATTACTTAACACATTTATAGGTACGATTAGGTGAACGGCTTTTCTAAATAGCTTGACGCAAACCAAACCTTAAGAAGCTGACTGGGTGAAAAGAAGAACCAGAAAAAAAAGCTTCTTTTATGCACAAGGGCCGTCCATGGCACAAACGGTTTTCGGTACTTATTCACATGAGCAGTTTTAATTAAGCCATCAGCAGAGCGAGAGGGAAGCGAATAGACATTTTTATGGTTCCAGAAAGTCCTTCTGTACAAAAACAAACAAAAAAAATAACTGAAGCACGAACTAATTCTTATCCCTCTACCGGTCGGACAAGCGCACTCTGGAAAGCGATGAAATGTACCAGCACCCTGTGAGACGTGCTATTTTTTGTCGTTTTTTCGTCACCATATAGTCAAGGGAAAATATTTTCCACCCACTGCTTCTCTTTTTTTTTTGTTCTTACTATCCTGCAAATGTTTGCATACGTGTATGCAATATGTCTGTGACTGTGGAAGCAGCAGCAAAAAAAAAAAACAGCGAAGCACATAGATAGGCCCACTTGCCCGATAGCCTATTCGTATCTTTTATCGTTCTTTCGCTGCAGTCCCATGTTTTATCCTTAGCCTCATTGCCTTAGTGGTTAAGCCGATGTCATCCGGCGGTGTACGAGGACAAACGCAAATCTCCCGCCAGACGATAGTGTTCATAAACACCGAGCCCACCGAGCATCCACAGACTACTTTTCCACCGTGGGACACACAAAACGTACACACCCCACACACAAAAAAAGGGCTGCTGCGACACTAAGATGGGGGGGGGGGGGGAGAAGTGCCGGTCGGAAGTGCAACGATGACCGAGCCGGGGCCATCGGGTGGAGTGGAGTTGGCTTAATTACAGGAATGTTTATTAAAATATTTAATATTCGAGGGACTTAGGAGCGAAACTCATGGCTGCGCTGCAAACGAGTAAAGGGCCGACCAAACGGAGGGAACTTTTACCGACGAAATATCTGCCCAGCGACAAACGATGGGCTGTCTAACAAAAAAAAAAATCGCTCGATCAGGTCATCTACGCATACACCGACATACGTTTTTGGGGATGGAGCCGGACAAAAGCATTCTATGCCTTTCACCAGCACTGCCAAACTTTGAGAAAAGCTTGCCGAAAGCATCCGGAAACTTTAATCGTACCACTGAAATGTTTGCCCATATTTGCAGTAATAAATACTTCTATAAATGCTCTATACCTGACATAAAGCCACTTGTTCTATGAAAACCCAATTCCCAAAGCATTGCATACCCAAAACTTAAAGAACTCTTAAAGCTACACAAAACGCTCGTAGTTCGACGATAGACATTCCGCAAGATGAAAACATCACTTATTGACAAACAGTACCGAACAAATAAAAGAAAATACGTACCGGAAAACACCCTCCTCGACTACCTAGCTGACCAAAAAAAAAAGACGAGGCGTCTCCATATCGTCCGACTGTAGTCTTGCTGGAATTTAGTACTTTTTTTTTTGCGCCATAACCCCACATAAGAATCACGGGCTAGGAGAAAACACCAAAAACCTGGGAGAAAATGCAAACAAAAACAATTCACACAACAAATGTACGGAAATGTACCAATTCGTTCGATTTGAAATTGTACCGAGGAAAAACGATAGGAAAGAAACGCAATACCAAGAAATAGAAGTCGAGGTTATCGGTGACCAAATCGTGGGCAATCGCTGGATCGCTACCGAAAAATGGTGAGTATGGAAAATGTTTCTACCCACACACAGGCATCGTGTTCGATTTAACCATACGATTGGTGGTGGAGTGGAAATATCGCACACATAACACGCGCCGGTACTGCTGCTTTCTGCGGTTAACGACAGTAGACTGATTGAGCTGTAATTTTCACTTACCGTACACGGAGAAGAACGTCTTGCAGCGGCAGCTCGTTTATACGGTCGGTGACAGCTTAACTCTTATTACATTCTCGGTACAAGTTGTTGGTGTGTGCACTCACCTGTAATGAACAAATAGCATATTTTTTGTTACATACATTTAATTCATNATTTAACCATACGATTGGTGGTGGAGTGGAAATATCGCACACATAACACGCGCCGGTACTGCTGCTTTCTGCGGTTAACGACAGTAGACTGATTGAGCTGTAATTTTCACTTACCGTACACGGAGAAGAACGTCTTGCAGCGGCAGCTCGTTTATACGGTCGGTGACAGCTTAACTCTTATTACATTCTCGGTACAAGTTGTTGGTGTGTGCACTCACCTGTAATGAACAAATAGCATATTTTTTTTGATAAATAAATTTTATTCATTTCCATAAAATAAAAGAAAAACATGTATTTATTAGTTCTCTAAATCTTTTCTTAAGTAATGTAAAAGTAATACAAAACATTTTACATAAAATACCAAATACATAAAGTAAACACGTCATTTACGTCAAAACACATGAAAAATGCATCCACCAAATTCAAATGCATTACCATTTTAAAACACACTTTACGATTTATTGCACCCCAGCAGCGAAAGAGCGAACGCATCGTGACCATATTCAATTTCAGTAACACGCTCCAGCGTTTGCTAAAAATAATTGGCTTTAGCAGATGTGATATGCTTATTAGTCAATGTGACGTACAAGAATTTGCCACGCATTTCCAAACATTCGACTAGTGCAGCGAACTGGCGAACAAGACACTACGCTCGTTCTGCGCTATCGCTGTTCCTCGTGCTGGTAAATTGGTGAACATAGGAGAGACTTTATGCACACATTACTCAACTCATTATGGGGCGGGTAAAAGGTGAAAAAACACTATTACCGTACTTAATTAAGCATCGTTTTGCGTCGAAAATAGTAGCCTGTAAATCCAGAGTAAATCTGTTTACTTTGCTGAACGAATTAACTTGGTGATTAAAACATAATAATCTAAAATGTTTGGTAAACTTATTGTCTTAATAGGAGGTAATAACATCACCAAAATGTGGTAAAAACATTCATGTTTAAAACACAAAAACAAATAAACGAAAATTCAAATGAGGGTGTTGTACTTTCTAATAAAAATAAACTTTTTACATCATTTCATGAATAATGAAAATGAAAACAAAATTACTTAACTGCCCACAAAGCTTGAATAGATTGTGCCAATCTTCAAGATACGAAAATTCTGAATAACAATCGACCAACATAAACAAAACCCAAAACGAAGAACCTTAGTGTACCGAAAAAGAATGATAATGACATTAAACACTCAGCACGAATATCTCTCGCATCTAAGTACGAAACTTCTTTTGCCTGTTTGATGTCATAACTTATACCACTTTGCCAATCTACACTTCCCGGCAATCGCATTTTAGCTTTGTCGAAATGAGCTGATGCACGATAAGACAAAGACGTACCATATTCTACACTCTAGCGACGAAACTCTCCAAAGTGCTGGCCCGGTGACAGAGTTACGAACGCTACTAAACTTACAACGAAATCTGACCAATCAAACCTTGCGGCAACACATCACAATAACGCGCGGTAGATAAAAAAGCCTAACAATCTAATTTGACTAGACATCACAACGTCCTGATCAACCTGGACCGAACGCCCTACTACACACCTAGGCGTCGTCCTGCAATGTAACCGGCATTGGTACAAAACAAAACCAAAACCAAAATATACTCCCACAAACGATGGCAACAACCATCGGGTCCGGGTCTGGTTCGCCCTCGACCGGAATCGGAAATAGAACGCGTGTCCTTCGTGTGCTGCCGTCCGCAAAACACCAACGATAAACATCTTTATTGGTGAATTCATATTCCTGCCGTGCGTACATTTCTGCCCGCCGGTATTTGTGTGTAATCAGTAGAAAAATCGTTGCTGGGCTGATGATCCTGTGCAAGGGAAACCCATCGTATTACGGCAAGCTCGACCGCATTACCGAGTGGGGAGTGACTTTTCCGCTAACATATTCATCAGCCCAAAGTTTGCTGCTCGCAGTTGCACAATGTTCAGTAGATTTGGTGATGTTCCCACCGTTCGCATGGCACCTGACAGCAACGGGTTAAGGTTAAGATTATTTTGAAGTCACGATTTAGGTGGAATCGTAAGTTTTTCTACCAAAACAATGAAAGAAAAACATGAAATGGATGGTATGACTTGGTTGTTGTAGAATAGCCCTTAGCAAAACAAATGGCTAAATATTTTGAATTTAGCCCTAAACCAATTAACATCAATCAAAAACTTTTAACCATTAACAAACACACAAAATTTTCAAAACACACTCAAATTAAAATAAAGAAAAACGTTACAATTTTTATCTACTTTGGTTAAAAGTGTTTTGCTTCTTAATATTCTTCAAAAAAATACAATTTTGTGACACAGAAGCTACTAACGTCATAATGCGGAAAAAGTTTAATTCTGTTTGAATTCCCTAGCTACGTTATATCTTGGTACAATTAAATAAAGAAAATGGCTTTCTCCAAAAGCTGGTAAAAAACTTTTACGTGCCAAAAGTATCTCCAGTACGAGTAAATGTTCCATGTACAGCAGAGTGAAACTAAAAATTCCCCAGTACCCATCCATTCAGCAATCAATTTATTAGTTGGTTTTAATTTTTCTTACAAGGTTTGAATGAACACAGTGACTAAGGTGCTACCAGACGCAAAAGGGCGCAAGCACCAAAATCATTATATTCTTTTATTTTTTTGATGATGATGATTAATGCTCCATCCAAGGGGACGGCAACGCAGACGGGCGCAAACAGGAAAAAAAGCGACAACCACCCCACCAAAACTGGTTGACAAATTATTCCCGCAGTGTGTGAACTTGGAATTCGGCAGTTTCGCAAAAAGCCGCTGAAAGAATGAAGTGTACCGTGCATGATTTTGTATAAATATTTTTGGCACCTACAAACGCGACACAGGCTTATTATGGTGTCCAGCTGTAAAACCGCTTGAGTTGAGACATCCGTGTAGAAAAGGAAAGAAACAGCTAACAGAAGCTTTAATTTACAAGGCGTAAAAACAGGTAAACGCTTCTGCACTTTGGCACATGTGCACGCCGACGGAGATAAATTTAAACAATTTCAACTCTCCTGGCAATCATCCAAACACAAATTGTTGCACGCGGCATAGTGCCGCAAGTAAGCCATTTTTACGCACATATAATGTGTATATGTTAGGTAGCGCGACAAAAACAAAAAACAAAAATCTTGCACATTAAGTCACTGCGACGTTGCAGTCAATCAATTCGCAATCATGTCAGGTATAATCGTTCATGTTATTCCTAACACAGTTTTCACTCAACGTGTTCATTTGCGCCTGGCACGGTGTGTTGCAGCAGGCGAACCGTGTATCGTGCTACGTTTGCACTGGCAAATAAGCAAAACCAATCGCACCAATCCATGCGCCAAGCTTAAATAATCCGATTAGATTAACACAAATGCCCTGCCGTCGATGGCAGCACGGGCGCAAACACAAGGGCACCATCAGCATCATCGCATATCGCACAAACGGGGCGCACTAGCCTCGCAAGCACAAACTATCACTAAATAAGGGCACAAAACGAGATCCGCAGCACATACGCGCGCTCCTTCGTCAATCAGGACATACGCGGTGCCGCATCAGATAGGCATGCGGCAACCAACGCACACCGATGCCGTCCCAGTAGCGTGTGGCCAGTACGCTTCCATCACGTTTCCATGTTAAGACTGACGCGCGCTTAAGCCCGCCCGCAAGACGCCGTTGACAGATCACAACGAATCAGCTGATGGCAAACGGTCAAATAAACGCAGCCCGACATTTTCCGAACGCATGTACAAACTGAAGCGTAAAGTAAATGTTAGTACGCACTAACAAGATTAGGCCGCATAACGCACGACGACCTGATGGCATGGGAGCGCATTTGACGTTGCAAAACCATTGCATCGGGGACGAGTTACGACGGTGGCACGGGATAACCCGTTTCCGTCACGTTTTTCTTTTCATGTCGCGTTGCACTTAAATTGCGTTTTGGTGCTAGTTGCCTCCGGTTGCCCACCATCGGATGCAGGGCATGCGAATGCTTTTATCACGTCCGTCGATTTTGACCGTGATAGCTATCCCATGCACGCGGGTTCGCGCTTCAACACGGTGACCTTGCTTTGCTTTTCAAGTCGCGCGACTTGTTAATATTTGAGCAACAATTGTGTTGCGTGCTACAGATTGAGTTTTGATGCAAGCTAAATATTATAAATAAACAAACACCTGCCAAATTAATGTACCAAATAGTGGCGAAATGTACGTACCAGGGTTTTATCATCAGAATAAAAAGAATTAGTGACGAAAAACTTTTTAAATGATAATATGGCGAAAAGCCATCACAGAGAAATTATAAATAAATAAAAAATTAACTATTTCCATTCATTTTAAAGCTACAATTATCAAACCAGCCATTTTTAATAGTTCGTTTTCACGAGATCTGGAGTCGAACAATTTTATCGTCTGCAGACATTATAACAAAGAAGCACTAATGTCGAATTTTCGGATGGTCGTTGGCATAATTTTAACTAGCTAATTTCACGTACGGTCGTAATACAAGTAGGTTTACATTTATTGCCGCTTTCTAAGATAAACCCGTAATAATAGAGGCCCGTCAGTGGGTCTGTTCTCTTCTTATATCTCCTGATCGTCCTGACGCCCTCTATCGGAAATAAACGAAAATCTACAACCAGGGATCGTCAAATAACTTTGACAACTAAAAGATAGTCCATTTTTAGCAATAGTTTTTTGAGTAACAACCAATAAAAACCGATTAATTTGAAAATAGTTTTAAAGTTCAGTAAGCCAAAATGAAAAAAATGAAAATGGCACAAGAATAAAAGAAAAAGAAATTATATTTTATTTAACGGTTATACCGTGGACAACGATCTCCGTATTTTGCTATGTAATAAAGGGGAAATGGAAGCACTACTAAACAGAAGATGAAGAATAGAGTATCAGAATACTTGGAACATTCGTAATTTGTATAAGAATTGTATAATTTGTGTAAGAACTAAACGATGCACTCATAATAATATTCAATTAAAACCAAGAACTAAATCTAGATGAACTATAGAAGATTGATGAGAAATTCAATTTAATGACTAGGACCAGGATTTAAAGCAATACTCTCATATATAACCGTAAAGAGTATAATAATATATGAAAGTGATTTATTCTTTAATGACATTTTACATCGTACACTCTTAATAAAATACTGTTTTAAAAAAAAAGCACTATAATTGAGCGTTCTCTAACGTAGCGTACGCAAACCACAAGCACGGTGGACATTATGCTGCAAAAGAATGTAACCGTAGTTCAATGGCCGCACCACACATTCGCAATAAACTATTTAATAATGCATTCGATAAATAACAGGCTATATGCTTAAGAGGATGCCACAAACACAACGCGATAGAGATGTTGTTGAGGCGCCCAGGCCGGGTCCAGCTTACATCAATCATGCACTCGTTAACGCTTCATACATAATTACGCTACGCATAACGCACAAGTGGACAACAATTCAGCAGAATTCTGTCGTGCACCGATGAAATAGAATCGCTAATACATGCTGAAGCCCCCGGAACACGCACATCCAGGCGCAGTAACTATTTTTCAAACACCTCTGCGCGTCGCTCTCCACCCTCTCTCTCTCGGTGTCTCTCTCTCGTATCCCGCATGGGCATCGCTGGGCACAACCATGCAACCATGTTTGTCGCCCCGGTTCCTAAGCCTGAAAGCCTGTTCACAGGTAAACACTACGTACTGAACCATGCATGAATGTGATTTTAATTGTTATACAACTCACCGATGCACTTTCGCTTGTGATTGGATCTTTCCACCTCGCCGCATTCGCATCGCGAAAGGACGGTGGAGATAGGTGTGATTTTCCTGCCGAATGCAGAACATCACCCACACCTAGCGTGTGCATACTCACCAGTTCACATGATAACGTGCGTTGAGCAGCCGTGAAACACATCCATTGCCGGTTGATATCTGACCAGGCACGTGAATGGGATGCCGGTTCCATGCTAATGGTCAGTGAATGCATCACCAGATGAGGGCAGCAAAGGTGACAATTATGTAATTACGCATCGGTAAACAAACGGTTTGACTTTTTGTTCGGGCAAACCGATAGCTCACCGGGATGGATGACAATGGCGCGAAACAGTAGTTTAATGTTTGTGTAATGGGAAATTTTGCGAACAAGGCATGTTTTATGGCGACCGCCCAAGCAACTGTGCAGCGAACGCGTCCGTGCACGACATTGAATGCTAACCGACGCACCACACGCGCAGACGTATCTGAATGCTTATCATTATCTTCTTGATTAGCAGTTCCGACTTGCCACGGCAGTGTAAGGCCCCCGGTTTTACAAAGGGTTCTTGTGATTGATTTATAGGGCCCAGGTTTGTGTGCCGGTGCAACCGAAGCACCGTAAAGACGACGCACACGTTTCGCCCTGATTGTACCGCGATCGGGTACATTCGTTAGCGACCACCAGGGCACATGTAACGCCACCATTACAGCGTTCCCATTTCACTGCACAAAAGCAAGATTAATTGGATCATTTGCAAAGTGAGCCGATAATTTCTACTGCTTTGGCGATACGCGCAGCATTCCTTCACGCTGCATTGCCAGCATTCGACAGAGAAATGGCAAGAATCATTTAGAGTCTGTCAATGTACATCATTAGAACGCATGCATCTTATGCGTTACAAACGATTTACTTTACTGCAACACTAGCAACGCTAGTAAATCAACGCTTTTAAATTCAATATCAAAACTTTTGCTATTCAGATGCAATTGCTTCGTTAATTAGATTTCCGCTTTTCAAGCAAAAAATTAAATTGGCTATTGAATTTCTCGAAGGCGCTCTTCAACGTCTATATCTTCAATGTCTACGTCTATGACGACTTCAATGTCTAATGACATTTACACATAAGCTCTTTGACGTATCCCGTTCCAATGCCTCAACAATTCCCTCAACAAACCCTCAAGAAAGTATACTGCAACTAGATATAAGACTGTTCTTACTATAAGACTCCATCAATGAATTGATATCTTCAAAATAGTAAAGAAATACTTTACCCAATGAACACTCACGCAAAATCTTAACTGAGTGACCCTGCCAATAGTGCACTTGATGATAGCATGGATGGGAATGTTTCACGAAACATTAAACCGATTAAATCGGGCTTAATCGATCGAATGATGATGCACAAAATTACTTCTTAACCATCCGGTTTATCGTGTTGCTTAAATGTTGTTCGCTTACTCGCACCGTCATAATTCATCATCCTTCCCTTACAGTGAGTTCACGATCGGTTGAATGGTTATCAAGCCATTAACGCTATTAGTACTAGCGGACTCATGCATAGAAACGATACGTTGAAGCTTATCTAACGCATGAAAAGTATGGAAAAATATTTAATATTCGTTAATATTGATTGATGTCTTTGCTTTTACAATGCGTAAAAAAGTAAGTTGCTCAGTTAATTAATGCATTAGCTCACATAAAAGAGCTACCGATTACCTTCCCAATAGATATCAGTTACAGCAAAAAGGATGGCTTCAAATTGAACTGAACACTAAACGTCATATACAAAAATAGTATGAAACAGTGGCGTGAGAGGGAAGTTTTCGTACCAAGATATTCAACATTAATATTTCTTTCTTCCATCACTGCATGGCATTATGGCACAATTTGCACTTGCACCTCGCACATTCGCTAGCCTTCAGTTGGTGACGTTCGGAAAGCGTTCCATTACCCGGTTTACGAGCTCAAAACTCAATCATTTGCACCCAACATGCAAATCCATCATTCTGCTAGCAGACAGCACCACAGCAACTGCTTGGCATGTTGTTTCTGTCATTTTTTTTTTATTTTGTTTGCCTCCCTTCAGTGCAGCATATTCAATATTCGTTTATTCTAATGCTCACTCAAGTCATCGTGCACCGTCCGAAAGAAAAAAAAAAACGATGAGAGCCAGTAGAGCGCACCCCGGCTGGCAGTTTGGTCCCCCATCTGCTTGGTCAAACATGCCATCTCGAATGCATGGACGCATGCAAAAGAGCAATTTTCTGCTACACTAACGCTCCCGTTCGTCGATATTGTAAGCGAGAGTGTGCACTAGAAGCGAAATCCACTTGGCTATTTCAGTGCACTTTTGTCAATACATTTCACATGCTGAAGAGATTGATTTGCTTGGTGGAAATGTTTAATAAACTAAATGTATCACTCAAGTTTAGCTTAAACAACTTCATTTTATGATATTATTATTTAAATGTAATAAACATACGCCATTAAAGGAGTTCCAAAAGAGTCCAAATATTTATGCTGTGTCTTGAAACACATTCATTAAGTTAGATAAATCATAAAGCAAACACTAAAGATTAAAGAACTGTTAATGATGCCCAAGTGCCTCCAATCAAGGATACATTTGTCATGCCATCGGCCGTTCAATGCTGCACAACCTGCAGGAGCAAAACTTACGCCAATCAACCCCGAAAGAAAAGGGAACTCCCAGCTCAACAGAGGTCGCGTGTAGGCACGCAAATAGGCACCCGTCAGATGGTTCCTGTCTGCATGCGATACTTGGGTGATTGGGGTGAAAAATAAAGGACAAACAATACAAAGGGCACGGGCTTGTTAAAAGCTCTTTTTATCGATTTAATTTCTCGCAAACATGTCAATCAACGAGAATTGATGAGCCAGATTGCACCATTCCCGTTCACGTGATGCAATTATACTGACCTACTGCAGTACAAAAAAGGCTAGTTTTAAAATTAAATATACAACTCACAAATAATTAATTATAAAATAAAGCACCTTTAGAACAGCTATGAAGATAATGTCTTTCTTCCTTTTTATTAAAAAAAAGCATTTAAATTGATAAGAAATTTAATCCTTCTGCCAACGCGACCAACACTCCTCATCGGCATTATCTTGAGTCACAGTGCGCTCAACATCTTTCCTTTATCCGTCAAGTCAGAAGCCTGCAACCGACAATGAATTTCACGTACGGTTGAGTTTAGTTCCAGCAGTGCAGATTCCCCGGCATCCTTTATCTTTAAGACCAACAGCCGAAAATACAACTATGCTTCAGATCGGGACGCAGTAACGTGCCACTCCCGCGGCGTTGATGTGCTCCAAACAATCGGAACGAAATTGATATCCAGTTTCATTTTCACTCCCGACCCAACAAACCACACACACCGCCTTCGTCCTATGTCTGCCACCGAGCCACCGAGCCGTAAGAGTTCTAAAGGAGCGAACGAAAACCCGGCAGTACAAAGCCCGGCTAAGCTGCTTTAAAACTGCCACCGCAAGCCCTTCGCTAAGCAACCGCTGATGGGTAGCAGGGTTTTTGGTACGACAGACGGGTGCACCCGTTGAAGGTTTTAGCAGAAATAAAATAATGTTTTCAAAATGTTTTCGTTCCATTCCCGGGGCGCACTAAAACACATTACTCAAGTCAAAACCCGCTGTACACTGCCCGGAACATCGGATGGTGGCCACCACACACACACACACACACACGTGTGCCTTGTTCCAAAATCAAGTACCGACAGCGCCGTCTAATGCCGCGTGTCTCGAGCAATGCGGCCGACGAAGCACAAAAGCACAAGCCTCAATCATGTGGACCCGGGGGCCTGCACGGTTTGGACTTTTGCAGTAAAACCGAAAAGAATTCAATTTCCCCAGAGTTTGCATGATGATCCTGTGGCAGCTTCGTGGTGTTTGGTTCTGTTTCCAACGGCACATCAACCCGTTGCTCCCAGGTTCGGTTTTCAACCCCTGTGGCTCACAGTCCTGATGGCCGTCCGTGATGGACGGCAGACGTGCTGCTGCTGGGGTGCCACACAGCCGACGGCTTCATCCTCCCAGCAACACGGGCTGCCCATATGACCCCGCACGTTCGGGTTTGCCACCACTCCAAAGTGCCATCGAACCATCGCAATAAAAGCGAAACGGATGACGAAAGGCAAACAGCGAAACACGAACAAAACGCGAATAAACTCTCCTGACGGGGGGGAAGAGGAAAAAAAACCATTTCCGATGGTTAGCAGACTATGATTTTCCAGACCGGATTTGCACAGTTTTAGCGGGTACGATTTTGTCGAAGGAAATAGAAAATTGGCTTACCATCTTGGCAGTTTCCACCGGCATGCCAGTGCCCAGCTCCATCCGCAGATCCCGTAACCGAAAGACGACGGTACCATGTTCGTTTCTTTTTTTTTGGGTTCTGGGCTCTGTTTGCCCAGTCTTGTTCGCACACTCTGGCTTACTCTTGTTCCCCAATGAACGACACACGAAAATCCACCACCACACTTCACGGAGTTCATGTTCGAATCAGAACGAATCAAATCAGCACTGGTTTTTGCGTGATTCTATCCGTTTAAAGATTGTCTGTTACACTGTGTTTTTTTTTCGGCTTCGGAGAACCTGCGACCACAGGACCGATAACGCTGGGAATTTGTTATGCATAGAAAACTTTTCAACTCTGATAGTGGAAATGAGATCCAGTAATGTGCTATCAAGTGATGTGAAAGACAGCCGAGCGATGATAATATCGATGACATGAGCTCAATTTCTTCATCCAACAGAAATCGTTCCAGTGAAATAAAGGAAGAAGCAAAACAGTTTTTAAGAACTATGCTTTCCTGGCGTTACACCACCGCGTTTGCTGTTTCAGTTTGATCGTTCAATTTGTGTGTGTGAAAAGTTTCGGGCCACCAGTTGATAAAACTGCCGAATAAAGTGTGCCATAGAAATTCGTCGGATGGTAGTATAAATACGTGTTTATCATCATCCAAAATTTATACAGTTTTGGTAAGAAAATATTCTTCAAATGATACTTTCAATCAATCAGATCTCTTAAAGCACAATAAATTTTATCTCAAAACGAGAGTAATTATAGAATCGTACAATATCTCCCAAATCCTTGAAGACGACCTTTGGATAAATAATGGTATGTTGGAGTATGATAAATCTGAACAAACCAAACAGTTGCTGCTAACAGATTCAATAATCTGAACCAGACCTTCAGGATTCCCATAGTTCTAACAACTTTGAAGGTTAAAAACTCACAAAACCAAACTCATTTCACCAGCATCACAGAGCCTGTTGCAATTTAGCATACCATTAATTATCGCGCACAGTAAATTGATTGTCAGAAACAGTGCTGCTGACGTGTTTCCCTTGATGAGGTAGCTCTTACCTGTCTCGTTAAGAAATTTTCTAAACATCAGCACCAACGCTCCAAGGAACGCTGCGAATCAATGGCACCTTGAGGCGCACTTAAACCTGCTAAAAACTGCCATCTACCAGTTTAGAGGACTGCGCAAACGATACGAATTAATTATGCCGACATTATTTGCAACTTCAGATGAGCGACACGTGCTGGTACCTCGACACGGCAGCACATACATTTCTGCATTCTATTCCTTTCAATCTGCCCATTCACCATATCTACGGCCCTTTACGACACTCCACAAAGAAAAAACGCCATCCGCTTAAGTGCATAAAATTTATGGTCCCGAAAGTACGTTGAACTCAGCCTTTTTAACGAGTTTTACCAGAAGGGACATAAAAACACACCTTTCAACTTCGGCAAACTAACCGGTCAGCCATATGTGATCGAAAAACGGTCACATGGGATGCCTACCGCGTTGGAACGTATGAAAATAAGCACGCGTTTTGAAGCTATTTATACGCAACATGTGTTCATCACTCACGCGAGCAACGATTTCAGTACCAAAGAGGCAGTAACGGATCAATGACATCGGTGACAACATGAAATTAGATCTTTGCTGCACTTTTGTCGCATTCCACAACCGTACCAGTATCGTTCACGATCGAGCCCTGGGGCCCCCGCTCAGCTACAGTGGCCATAAAATAGCCTGCAGCTGAGCTATTAATCCAACGAGGTTTATAACACTGCTGGTACGGCAACAGGCACAAACAAACGATCTTTGTCTATGCATTTCACGTCACGATCAGCCAGAATGCGGAGGATTAATGCTTCTGAATGGATGTTTCCTCAACCAGCTCACCACGGTGGTGCAACCTATTGAACTGAGATCTTTTGTAAATTCTAGCAGTGATGCTCTATTGATCGCGTTCAAACCGTACGATTGTTATCTATAAATAACGGCGGCGTATATAAACACAATTTCCACGCCAAACGCATTAAAACTTACGAAAAAGAAGTGTTGTATTTCATAAGCGCATAAAGTTTATAATTTTATGTGATAACACCAAACTAAAGAAAATACATTAACATTACGTACAGCCGTGAATATGTAGCAGCTTTTAATTCTAAACGACTGTTTTTATTTGACACTTATTTTATTATGCCTTATGCTACATCAGTATCGCCTATTATTTTAAGCCTTTTTGATATACAAACATTATTTGTTAGAATTCTCAAAAGCAAAAACAATTCTTGACAGATTCGAAACTTAAAAGTAGTAGTAAAATGTGAAACTGTATATTCCATTTTTACATCTTTTTTAATAAAAATCGCATCTGTCAAAATGATTCAATATGTACCCTAGTTCACTATACTACTCCGTTTCATATAACAAAATGATTTACTCAAACACATACAAACACACAATAGTTTTTTTCGTAGAAATGGCCATACCAATTTTAATTACATTAACTTTTGACATAAATATTTTTATTTTATTTAAGTTAACTTTTGTCATTCTAGACAGACCTGTAGTAAAGTAAATAAAAATCCTTTAGATTAGATTTTCCACTCCGCTAGGAACATAAAATTTCTAATGGTCTAACTATCTTTTATTATTCATTCATTACTATTGTTTGTAACGAAATACTAACTTAACAAATGTGTACCTTCAAAATTGCTTAAATAAATGTTTATTTCCCTTCTTCAGAATATACCTTACTTACAATAAACCATTTCATTAAAAATACACTAGTAAATCTTTCATGCTACCCATGTTCATTATCGCAAAGTAATATTAAGGCCGCTTTTAGCGTACAACTTTCCACCATTACTTCAAAGGTTCTTGCAAATTTACATACGCAACGCTAACTTCAACGCCTGCGCGCATATGGATCGTGCCGCCCGTAACCAGCCAAAAATGACCGATTGAATCGGGGTCGACCCCGGTTCCTATAGACGCACAAAAGAAACCCTTGCACGTACGATCCCTCCTCCGCTTGCCTGATCTAATTGATACGCATCTTCATCCGATTTGTAAGGAAAATGTTGCTGCTATTGGGAAACACAATCAGCTTAATGGATGAAAGATTATACGTTTGCTGCGCATACCGGTTCCATTTTCCGACAGAACATAATTATACACCAAACCGGCCGACCTTTAACCCTTTCGCAGAAACAACCCTGCCCAACAAACGGATCCGCATCCGGATCGCATCTAGTCTAGGAAGGTGGTAAGGAAACCCTTTTTAACAAAACTTCAACAGACAGCCGGTTCGGGCAGCCAGGGTTCAACGGGTTGCCGTACGGCAGCGCCATTACTAACGTGAGTCCCGATGGATACAAAATAGAACCCAACGTCTACTGCCACGCTCTGCAACCGAACACCGAAGCGACACCAGCTATACCAGTAAGCAGCGGTATCGGCGAGCCGCATGGCTTTCCTTCCATTGCTTAACAAGCTCATGTTACTTCATTATCACTACGTTCCTTCTGTCGGAAGATTCTGTCCAGAAAGCAGGGATCAAAAAGAAAAGCGGAGTCACATGGCCTTTCCGATCCAAGGGTTTTGCTATCGAGCCGGGTTAAGAAGATGTTGTACCGAAAACGTCTTCGGAAGATGGTCGCCGGGTGGATATAAAACCAATTTCAATTAACCCTGGCTCATTATACTCCCCCGATCGGTGAAGTTCCTTCGCCCTTGGTAAGCTCCCGGCCATGAAATAAACGTACCATCGAACTGGTACCGAGGATTTAAGCCACGGCAAGTGCTTTCGTTCGAAAAGCACATCTAGATCCTCGTATTATCGACCTACCCGTAGTGTCGGCATTCGTGCTAGTAGTGCAATTAAACCACCAATAAACACTTGCTTAAACCCCAGCCAAACTTGTACTTTTTGTGACATTGTTGCACCCGTCTCGTCATTTATGATTTTCGCAGCACTAAAGAATAAACCGAACATGGGCACCCAACAGGCAAAGGACAACAACGGGCACAGAGCACTAAAATTAGAATGACAATCAAACGACTTCCAAATTCACACCGTCTAGCTGCTGGTACGGTGGTTTGCATATTCGAACGGTCTATTTGCCACACTCGGCTATGGGTAATGCCATGTGGTGCGTCTCCTGGCGACCATAATCGCACACCGAGCGAACGTCCAAAAACACACAGACAAGACAACGAGTTTAACGAGCGTTTGCGACATCAGTTATGCACTTTTTTTTTTTTTGCTTTTTTCGTTGTCATCCTTAAGGGAATGGCTTGCCAACGGTAATGGTCGACCAAATAGTGTGGCCAGCCCACTGGGGAATGGTACAGCGCTCCAATCGCATATGTTGCGCTGGTGCACCAACCAATCCATCGCGTCTGTGCTGCAAGTACAGCTAAATTTAGCTGCGAAACACTACAGTAGTTTCGGTTTCCATAGTTTGCACGCATTGATGTACGACAGCGGCGTTCTGTGCGACGGGGTTCCGCACCCGTTCCGCCAACGATTAATATGATCCACCGGTTAGCTAAGCTAAACACGGCACGGTAACGCAGGGTTTGCTGATGATGCTACCGCTAGTTGGCTTCGATCTTACTTCCTTATCGTTAGCAGGGCAGCCAAGAAGGTGAAGCATCAGCGCGACGCGACTGTCTGGTCGCCGACGGGCTGCCAGTTTCGCGACGCGGCTCTACGAAACGGCAGACGGCATCACAACAGGTGGAAGCTGCCCGGCTCGAAAGGAAGATTTATTTACACTTCAAATTTGAGCTCATCCTGCTGAACCGGGGCCGCCGAGCCGCGGCAAAGCGCGGTTGATTATTATTGCATTATTTGTGGCGTTTGGAAGCATTCCTAAAATAATACAATTACTCGAGCATTTTGGCCATCGAACCGACATAGTACGCAGTACACGGGTTCGGGATGAAACGCAACACTGTAATGGACCGCGCGTCATGCGTGCGTCTGTTAGTAACTATTGCACCCGTTGCAAAATGGTTCGTCCATTCGGTTTTGAATAAATAACGTTCGTGAAATGTGTTATCGTATGGGTTCCATGTTTATTTGCAGATCTGCTTTTTGCCGAACTATTGAAATCTAATGGAACGGCACCGGTATACATTCTTGCTTGTAATTTTAAAATAGTAGTTTTATTTTACCTCATAAAACGCGTCTCATGAAATGTGACTTATTGAGCGGTCTAAAAAACACACACACAACTATCCGCTAAATCCATAGCTATAGTACACAAAGCCAAACATCTAGTAAAGCTTGTAACGTACCACGTGCAATCTGCGGCTGTAAAGATCGTTCAACGAAGGATGCCACAGCAGCTTGTTCGCTGCACACGGTGTTATGTGATTTATAACAAGTCAAAGTAAAAGCCGTTCACCGTCACTCGAGATAATCAGAACACTAAATCCCTTTAGCTGGGGTTCCGCGACATTATGCACTTGTTTTTCAGCGCATCATGGGCCATCCCCTTAGTAGCATCCCGCACATTATCACTCGCAAAATTGTCATACTCGATGGAAAATGCCATTCAGGCGCTGGGCGATATGGTAAAATGTGGCCACAGCTACACGGAGATGCCTGTTCAGTCTTCAGACAGCAGTGCGCACACAAGAAAACACAGCCTGGGACGGTGCTTACACGGTAAAATGGGGCGGCTTACTTAAGTCTAATGAGGCACCGGTGTCGTAATGCTGGCGTGTAGTTATACTAAGTGCCCGTTACAGGGAAGCAAATACGGGCGTTCGCGTTCATACTGTCGAGTAAAATCACTGCAGGATGAAGGAGAACAAAAAAAAACAAACTATTCACCTTTTCACTGGAAAACCGCGGCATTCAGTCGGGTGCCTGGGTACTACAGCACCAACTTGACCAGGCGGCGGCATGCTGCCGCGATGCGCATGGTGCACGGGGTAAGCGCCTTACAATTTCTTAAGGAAGTGTAACCTAATTAAAATTAATTGAAAAGTAATTTAAATTTGCCATGGTGCCATGTAAGTGTGCGAGCAGGGTACATCAATGATGCTACTCTGCTGCTCTTTAATCCTAATGCCGGAATGTGCACACTTGTGCGACCGAATGCAAATTCAAACAAGCAGCTCCCCACGACAAATATTGATTTTCGCCGAGCTGGTTTGGGACGACACAAGCAAGATTTTGAAATTAAATAGCAAGAGAAACATAAGAACAAACATTTGCTTCCTTTGTAGTCGGAAGCTCCAAAAAGCATGTAAATTATCGAATTGTTTCCAGAATCATATCAGTGTATGATATATTTTTAATTATTATACAACTGTTTCAAACACGTCTAATCTTAGGAAGTAACGATACAAACCAAACAAACGAGATAAATATTTTGACAACTCTGACGTAACGCTTCGTAACGCTTCTACTTGTAACGTTGCTGTCAATCAATCCTCCACAGAATACCGTCCCAAAAATCAAATTTTATAATTAAGTCTATTTAAATACAACAGAATAATAGAAAAATGATTATATACATTTTAGTACAGATACTTAATGTTATTAATTTAGAAAAAATAATTCCAAACTATCCAGTGTTTGGCTACGGCATTACTGTTATATCCAATATACTCCAATTTACTTGAAATAGCTCTGAAACTGAACAATGCACAAAATGTTAAAGCAACCTTTTTTGTGGTTTGAGAAAAAAACTACGTCAACACGAACGGTTAACATTTCAACACGAACGCACCGCAACATCAAAAGCAGAACGGATGATGATCCGATCGTACACCAGGCATCAAGACGTCCTCCTCTTTTCGCCGGCCACGATCAATAATTGTACCGTCAGCACTTTCTCTGGATCAGCCATTTTTGCATTGTTTTAAGGGCGAACATTGTGTCTGTATGTGTATGTGTGTGTGTTTCTATGTCCTTTTGGAACATGGCGGCAAGCGTGTAAACGGGCTTTCGCCGTACGCTAACCATTTATTTAAACATAACCATTGCATCACCCACGACCAAAACAAGGGATAGGCGGCAGCCTACTTTCCATAGGATGCCCATTTCCTACAATCGAAGTTTATATAGTGTGGAGCTAAACTAACGCCATGCACCAGGGAGTGTAATCCGCGGTTACACACACGCCTGTGTTAGCCATTTCGCTAAAGGGTAAACCCCATTGCTATCCCGACCCGATTTGCGGGTAACGACCATCGTCAACACGTGGATACAGCACGGTCGTCTGTTTCACGCTGTCAGTGTGCGAGAATAGTCAACGTCAGCTATTTAACTTTTTGGGCTGCCCAATAGCATCGCTTCTTTGGGGTAGGTATAAAAAATGGCCATACTCATGCCATCGTACGTATATGGTTGATGTGCCTCAAACGGGGGTCTTACGAAGCACCAAGTTGACCATCATGAAGAAATGTTGCGCTAGCGTACTACAATCGCCCAATATTAGTGAGTTTGGTTGCTAATACTAGATAATTCTTACCATCATATTACTAATAGTACTCAATTATGTCTAAATATATACCTACAAAATGATTATACAATGTGTCTTTTTATGTTGCTGAATATCCTAGAGCTGTACTTTAACAATTAGCAAGTTTTATTCCAAAAATTTCAAATAAAACAGGAGACCAATTCTTTAATAAAATCTTTCTCTCTCACACACAAACGGGCAGCGCAAGACACATCTGCACGAACATTAAAACCTAGCTTCGGGACGCCATTCAAAATCATTGCCCATCCCATTGACCGTCCATTGTGGCAGACCATTTTTATCGCATTTCCACTTTCGCTCCCTAACATCACAGCAAATATCCTATGTATGCGATGCTCCATCGCAAAAGTCAAGCTGTAGTTGTTGTAAAGACAGGGGAGGTGGTTTGGGCTTTGATGCAACCTCCATTTACATAATTTCATTGCTTCGGTCTGGTGAGTTGGCCCGCTCGGGCCGATAGCAGAGGACGGTTGGTTTACAGGTTTTACAGTAGATGCGCGAGATGCCCGGGGGGCTATCTAGAATACTAATCGAAAGCCGTTAGCAGCATTTCGTGACAAAAATTCTAACCGAGCTTCGTACGCAATGTAACAACATTAAATGATGTTTGATGAAGGGAAGCATTTATGCTACCATGCAACCACTTCGTTCTGCGGTTATGACGAAGGATCGCGTCTTGCTAATTATAACTTGCATTGCCAAATGAAGACAAATGGCAATGCTAGGGTGCAGATGCTCAGGAACTTCATTAGAACTTTGGAAGATACACTCCATCAGACAAATTTGTACATAATTTCAAATACACTAGGCGACATTCGTTTCACCAGGACAAAGTCGATTGTTACAACTATAGAAACTTCAGTATTATTTACATAAATACTGATACAACCTACAACAGTAATTCTTTCCCCAAACCAAAAAAAAAGAAGAAAAGTACAAGTTAACGAGAAAAATTTCTTCGTGGGAAAGCAAATGAAAGTCATTTCCCACAGGGATAACTGTGGGACCATGCATGGAGGCATGGTTTAGTATTGGAATTCAAACCAAAGGCTTATCCAAATTGCTTTCTGCACCACCACTCCATCCCCACACGGACTGGATGACTTTTTTCCGGTACCCCGCAAAAAAAAGCACAAAAAAGGCCACAACAAAACGTACGGCTTCACGGCGGCAAAGAAGAATCATCGTGCACTTGTGCGCTAGCCTTGTTGGTGCTTTATTTATAGCCTTCTGGTGCACCGTCAACACTTTTAACTGCAGCCGGACCTGCTTGCAGCTGCATAAAAAAAAAGGTCCCCGTATTGCAACTGGCGAAAGTCGTACCACCAGCGCAGCCAGCCAGTCGGGTGGTTGCTGGTGGGTGCACAAAAATCTATTTCCACCAAACGGACACCGGGGCCGCACTCTCCAAGGACAACGGTTTTGACATTCAATACTTGGGCTCCACCGTACACTTGGGCGCGCGTTTTTCAACCCCTCAGCCATTGGTATTGCCAATCGCCAATCGACACACGAACCGTGCCGATACACTAAGCCGGATCGAACCGTCGGGACGAACGAATTCATGACCAGGGACCAGTGTCATCTAAGTCTTTTGTATCTCTCTAAACATCCTGCAAGCGTATCACCACCGCTGCTGCGTTGCACAGCAGTTTCGGTTATTCAAACTAAGCAGGGATCGTGGATAAAACGCTGTTGGGAAGGATTGCACGGCCACCACCAAGTGCCCCAGGGGGCAAGAAATGGTGATCTTTGGCGAGCCAAACAACGAGGCGTACGTGTGAGCAAATGTTTCTGTTTGCGAAAGTTTTAAATTTATTGTAAATAATTGTACGAAGATACAGTTTAGTTACACAAATAACTAATAAAAGTCACTACCTATGTTCCAGTTTTAAAAATCTAGTTTAAATTGATTTTATTTTTAATGTAACTGGCAACGTTAAACAAGTGTTTGGGGTATCAAAAATCTAAAACAATACAATTTTTTAATTTTTTCCTAAACCTAAAATGCTTAAAATTAAGCTCCATCATGACAATGTCCACAACTGTAAAACGCCTATCGGTTGTGGAAAAAGATTGGAATGAACAAACAAACAAACAAAAAAAAACCCCGATGGCACGACGCTCTTGCTTCCGGTTTCAACTAGAGGCAAATTTACCGCTTCCATCGATCACACTTCGAATGAATAGCGCAACACGATGCGACAGGTTCCGATGGCGAAAACTTACCTATCGAAACATCTTTCGCCCAAAACCACCGTTCCGCATACAAACTCGTACTCACCATCGAATGTCGGTCGATTTTATGACTCCGACACAATCAAACCGTACACGACACGAGTCTTCTCGACTCAGCCCAACGTATCGAACGCATCCTCCAAACGGATACCATCCAGCGTACTAAAACCATTCTTACTTGAAACGAGCGTGCTTCTATCGGGTATGGTGTGGTTGTTTTTTCCCCACTGCACTTTGTAGTGTATGTGTCTCTACGGTTTACGATAGAACCTTCGGCAATCGATCTTTAGTGACTGCATTCCAGTGATATTGAGCAGGCCGCCGTACCAGTATTTAAACCGAAACGATTCGCAGAATTATTGCCTAAGCACCGCTTCCCGTTCCCGGCAGTCCCATGCGCCTGCCATGAGAGGGTAATCGAGAGTTTCTATTTCCGAAGCAAACCGTCAAAGTTGCGTCTATTTGCTAACAACAACCGAAAGATGTCCTACTCGGAGCGTCTCTGGGTCTCTCAAGGCACTCGGACGATAGGGGCAATTCATTCTTCAAGGCCCATTGGGATTGTTTTGATTGCCTTTTCCGTTGCTGGTTACATTTATGTGTTTCTTTTCGTCCATCAGCAAACACCGTCAAACGATTGGACGTTTAATGCATAAACTCGAAGTTTTTTTTTTGCTGATATGTCTATCAAATCGAACCAGAATCTTGATTCTGGCGTAATAAAAAATGTTACGGATATCATGAAGTGTATTTTAACTTTAAACCATTAACGTTTACAGTCTTGAGATTCCATGCATTGCATTAGCGGATGAACGTTTTAATTTGATTTTCCACCATTCCATTTTGTTCGATTCCTGGAAATTTTCCTAACCTCACCAAGTGCTGCCAATGAGAACACCATAACAAAAACATGCTTTATAGTTGTTTTTACACCATAAATTACGGCATAATATAGTTGCAAAGGTTTACAAAAAAAAGTAATGTTTTCCTCCCGACCTAATTGCGTTTCTACTATTGAAATAATACATCATTTGTCACTATTTATACGGCGCATTCTATATCTGGAAGTGTTTGGGTGGAAGTAACATAACGACTACAGGCGCAGCCATAAATCATTTAGCAACGCAAGCACAAACCACCACCCATCAACACCTCCATGGTCGTTTAACATATCATAATGCTACTGCTGTGCTGTTCCGTGTCCCGGCCGACAACCAGTCTAATTTTCCTGTAAAAGTCCATTAACCATCCTTAATGTCCAACGGGACTCCCAAACAGTCACGTTCCACCTGAAACAATATGCATTCGTTAGCGTACATTTATGCGCCCAAGACTGGCCAGTGATGTTGGGGCACCACTGCACGACGGCGGCTAAACAGACGAAATGCCTATTTAAACATTATGGCACCGAGACGCATTCGGCACGAAATGGATTCCGTTTAATTAGTCTCCATTTCTTAATTACACGTGCGGTTGACCCTTACCCGTCTCCTGCGCTACGCTTCTTTTTTTACCGCCATATTAAATGTGCTGACCCTGTTTGGCGCTCGGTTTCTGCCCGCCGCTCTCGAAAGAAAAGTTTATTAAAAGTTACATGAGCCAGCACCCAAATTGCGTCCCGATTCGCTTCCTCTTCGGTGCTTTTTGCACCGGCCAGCAACATTATGTGCAGCGCTACCCTACGCTACCAAACGTCACGCAAACCTGCCGAAGTGCCGATGGTTTCGTCTNGCGGTTGACCCTTACCCGTCTCCTGCGCTACGCTTCTTTTTTTACCGCCATATTAAATGTGCTGACCCTGTTTGGCGCTCGGTTTCTGCCCGCCGCTCTCGAAAGAAAAGTTTATTAAAAGTTACATGAGCCAGCACCCAAATTGCGTCCCGATTCGCTTCCTCTTCGGTGCTTTTTGCACCGGCCAGCAACATTATGTGCAGCGCTACCCTACGCTACCAAACGTCACGCAAACCTGCCGAAGTGCCGATGGTTTCGTCTCCTCTATTGGGATCGGATTTAAACGATCAATTAAATAAATTTTCCACTCGTGCGCAACGAGAACCGTAACGTGGGGGAAAGGTTGGCCGGCGCGCCCGAATACAGGACGAATTCATCTCCAGGCACCGATTGCGTGTTCCCTTACCTCTGTTTGCAGGAAAACGTCCCAAACCAAAGAATACCGCCGGTCTCATCGGTCACAGCCGATGCGAAATGCTTTCACTGAACCGTTCCTAATCAAATGCGGTTACCCGGGATTTGCCTCACGTATAGCACCGGACCTTCCTGGTAAGAAAATGAAACTTTCTTATTAAAACAATCTCAACAGCTCGTCCCAGCACGCCTTACCTACGCATTCCGGTCCCCGATCGTCGTTTCCCGTTCCCCGATGCCGTCGATGCTCACACAACCACTTACATCCTCGATCTGGCGATTGTCTGAGAAGCATTAATCCACTTGAGAACCCATTTCCTGCACAGCTTCTCCTTACCACCCGCCCCACCACGGAACCACTTGTCGTGTTACCTATGTTGCTCTGCAGCTTAAGTATTGCGACAGGATGTGCATGCACTGGCGGTTCTTTCGTTTTAATGACGGTTCCAGCACCACGAGACCCATTTCATCGAGTATTTTAATTAAATGTACACTATTTTGTTCACTTTTTCTACATTTTCCCGATACACGGTCACAATGCGATACACGGTGGTATTTAAAGATTCGCTTTGCATATCAAAATAGGGCAGGTAAATGTTACAACTGATGAAACGTGCAATGTACTTTCAAAGGTCAAAGAGTTAGTAATGGCCTGTTGTTGTTAAAATAACAAAATATAAAATAGATATATTTTTTTATTTTCGTTCTCGTTTTACGAAATAGCTCAATTTACAACAAAACACCATAAGAACAGGAGACACTTAGAGAAGAATATTTACAAACGTAAACATCAGATTATTTACAAAGAAACATCAGCAAGTCAGTAATAAGAGAAGCATAAATTTAATTCATGTTAAGGCAATCCTCATGAATCATGTCCATAGTACCATCAGACAATCGAAATTGTTGAATGATAAATATTAGTTTAGATTAATTAATTATTTATTAATTTAAAAATTGATAAGATTTCGCCATATCATCAGCCTCAATAGGTCTAAAGTATTAACAATCGTTTATTTGTGATGGATAAAATGTGTTTTAGTCACAATCAATTTACGAAATATATAATAATCCTATGGTCTACCATTCATTTTAATGCAAATATTATTAAATGTGGCAATTATTATTTGCCTTTTTAAACCAAGCTTTCCTAGGTTTTGTTTTCAGTCTTGTTAAAAATATGGAAAATATTTTATCTGATGACCTGTAGCCCGATGTTGAATAATCCTGTCTTTCCAAACACATAACTCAGAGAACAGGGCTCATCTGATTGTTAATCCTTTTCTTAGAACGATAGAGACTAAATAGACTTTTTTTGTTAACATACACAAAACACTACGCTCAACTGAGCATGCCTTTAGAATGATATAGGCTGTCAACATTGTATGAAACGACCAGCAATCCAGCACATGCCAGCCGGTGCCCCAGCCCCAGGACGACGTTATCTGATGAAATATGGGTTCAAAGCTGTAAATTAATTGTAAACAATCTCGTCAGCAGATGTTGCTACACCAGCCACCAGATCATCCGACAGACCCGAACCATCCAGGGTCATTCGGAACCTGTCTAACCGAGTCAGAAAGAAAAAACAATGGTGCCTGCTCAGCACAACAGACAACAGACAACAGACTTGCGGAAAGACAGTATACACGACAGCTTGCGTCAACATGGTAGAACTTTGTCACGCCTCGTTGAGTGGCGAAAAGGATAATTGCATCGTCTGGTGTAGCTTCGAGCAGACCGTCCAATAGGTTGTGCAGATGAAAAAAACATTTCGTCAACAGTTGAACGATGTTAATTTCCGACCTATTATGTCGCATATGTGTTATCATAGGTTCTGTGGCTGGAATGTGGACAGCATTGTGAAGGATTAATTAATCATAGTTTGGAACCGTTTTAAATTAACACCAGCAACAAATATATGGGGTTCACTACACTACGCTTTACAATTTTCGTTGAAGTTGGTTAAAAATTTAATGTTATCGTAGTACATGTGAAGAGCAATCCTTACACATTTGATGCAAAATGTTAAGGAAGTTTCAATAACTTGAGCAAAGTTATCGCTTTGCAGCTTTGTATATCTAAATTTAAATTTCCGATTGTTTGATAAAGTCTTATACTAACAAATTCATGCAACATACAGGCACTGAACAATTGATATTATTGTAAACCAGTTCCAGAAGCACATGATCTGTAACAAATTGTCTCAGCGCTCGATAAGCTTAGAGTCTTACAATTGTAAACAATCGATGTAATGGCACTGTTTTAACTGAAATTGGTATTTAAGAATGCAAGAAGCAAAAACTTTGCATAATTCACCAACCTCGGAAATTATGACCTCTTCAAACCAGACGACTTCCTTGTCAGCTTCTTCTTCCGGCGGCTGTGGTGTATAGCACCGCTGCAGAACGACAATGTTTTCTTCATCCACCGTACTGTAATGCCCATGCTGAGTCTGTGCATGGCGTAAACGTGGCCCGAAACTCGCCGGCAGCTGTGCCAAACCTTCACCTTCCATTGTTGCTCACACTTGATTCACCGGTACACGCAACTATCACTATCCGCTTCTGTAGAAGCTTAGTTTACTCTCTTAATTACACTTTTTGGTTCGTAATACACTCGCATTCAATATAAACTGAAGTATTTGCACGATATTACAGCAAAATCAGCAAAAGTATTGATTTAAATGTTCCAAACGAAGCGCACCGCTCTAAAGCACACCACAATGTTTGTAAACAAAACACCACTGTGAAGCCGCGTGATTTTGACAGTTCGCTCTCTCAATTTTTGTTCTGCGCGAGAGCAGCGCGGTCTCCGTTTGACATTCTCTACGGTATATCACAACACCCGTTCGAGTTCTTTACGTTCGACAACGTTTGACGTAGCCGTTGTCTCTGATCGTACGAATATGCAACGTGATATAATGTTTCTGATGATTTGATGATAAATGTTTAATGCTTTTTTAACAGATAGATAAGTTTTTTTTTAATTCTTTCCCAACAATGTCTAAGCCAATGCATTTCATTTGGGACAACGAAACTTTTTCTTATACTTGATCAATAACTACAAATCAATCGTTCTCTTACGACGTTCAACTAAAGCATGATTTAATTGCTCTATTTAAACTATTAATGGTCTGAATCAAAACTAACAACTGCGAGAGCACAAATTTACAACATTTCTACTTCCAATTTTTTTCGGAGATTATATAAAATTATATTTTATTGTGGATATTTGAGACTAATTTGTACTAAAATGATATGTTTGTACTAATAGCCATTCGAGGATCAGCTAGTTAGCAAAAAATAAACTTTTTTTAAATAAGTATCTATACTTCATATTATAAAAGTTATGTATTATGTAAATAAGAAATTATCTTACAGAATCACAATTATCGTTTCTCTCATTATCTTTACCTCAACAAAAATACGTAATAGTTGACATCATCAATTGCGGATGATCCTTCACCCGATGAGTATCGATTCGGGCATAATTAAGTAACCCCATAATCCACCAAGAAGCGCTATGTATAGTCTTGTTCAATCAACAAATCAGAAACTTTTTTGCCATCACACGAACAATTCATTACAAGGAGCTGCATCCATGTGCACGAATGAAAATGGTTGCATGTGCGCTAAAAACCCAGTGCCTCACCGGTAAGCTACCCAATTCGTACGTTACATGTAAATAAAGTTTCCCGAAGTTATATTGTTCAGCCTGCCCAATTTATCGCACCATATACCGCAATAAATAGTTGCACTAAAACCGCCAAAACTCCATCAAGCGGCCGTGTTCCATTGCATAAGCCAAACAGCTGGAATTTCGCTACCGAAACACCAGGAGGAAATGTGCATCAGTTTCGTTTCAGTGTTTTTCCCGGTTTGGCGTTTTTATTTGTTGCCCCTTTTATGTGAAATTTACGATGCAAACAATAGCAACAATAGCAATATTATTCCTTCGATAAATGAGTATCCGTATTTCGAAGTTGCCACAACAAACGAAAAAAAAAAATCACTAGCACATAGTTTGCCGCAACCGACATGTACTCGGAAGAGAATTATGTAGCTCATGTTTTGGGTGAGTAATTACATCAAAGGATAAGGTGAAATTATGTACTCTAAAGGTTAAAACTGAACATTCCGAAGAAGTCAACTAACGATAAGGTAAAAACAGTTATTTAATGGGTAAATACTTTCTAAATATAAATATGAATAAATCAACAATGTAGAATTTTACTGTAGTACTCAAAAAGACAAAATAATTATACAACTGTATTTTTATTAGAGATTGTATACTGCTAAAGCTTCTCTCAGCAGGTCTACAATTACCCTGCAGCACAATATTTAAACAAGCTTGTAGACACAAATTGGACAGATTCGACATCATTAATTTAGCACAGGAAAGGATATGCGTCTCCTCCTTCATCACTCGTTTATGACCGCAAAATTCCTTACAATGCCCACTTTATTCCATCCCCCAAAGGTATCGGTGGGGAGCATTTTGAGAAACCGCACTCGCAAGCAGTTTGACCAATGATGAGCATCCACCAGGTCAGCGAACAGTGTTCATGAATGTCGCAACCGAACTATCCATTCGCTTCCTTATCACGCTGAACACTGGACGCTGGCAGCAAGTCGACCCAAGTCCTTTGTTTGCTGTCGTCTCGAGGGCATCCAAAATCGGATGCATCCATTCCGCAGAACCATCGCTATCAGCAATTCACGAACCGATTCCAAAAGCTAAGCAACACGATGCAACACTGGGCATCACGTTTACTGCTTTATGCAGATTAAGACGAAAGCTTCCGGGATACAGGCGACACTGCTGGCGGCTAACTCGTTACTAAGATGCTGCGGCGTATTTTCGACCGACCGTCGAATGGCGCAGCACACACACACACACACACTAAAATGGCAACAAAACAAACAGAAACTCACTCTCTCGCTAGCCACAATTTCCCACTACCCACTTGGTATGCATTGGATGGAACCACTGCAACTAACTCGTAACTGCACCATGGAGACACACACGGTTTTCCACGGTCGCCCGCTAAACGAACTGGGGTTGTTCTGCTGCTGCTTAATGAATATGTGAACACTGTTGACAATATGGTGTGTGCGTTTGAAGCAGATAACATTAATTGATATGTGATTCAAATTAAATTATTTGTACAACCAATATCACTGTTCGCAGCGGTGTTGAAGTAATTGGTTGTACACAATGGCTAATTCATTCCGTTTTTCCACCGGAACTTTTCCATTGCTTTTGCGTTGGAATGTGACTACTGATAAGTAATATGATAATGTACAATGACAATGATAAGTACATTGTCAACATTAAAGGTTTGAAGTATTTATCTTTCATACTAAAACAACAAAAGTACACAAATACAAAAAAGAATACTTTTTTTTTAATAATTCATAATAAATAAATAAAATAATAATTTTTTAATAACACACAAAAAGAACTTTAAATAAAGTAGTACAATTAAAACTGGAAAAAACATTATCAAACAAAAGCTCCCAAGTTTCGACAGTGCACTGGTAAACAATCATTAAAAAATTATCGCATTCATCTTACGCACTTAGTCGCAATAGTCGCTCCGCTGCTACCGTTGCGTATCGTTTACGCACGTACATCCATAAATCACGTAATACGCAATCCGAACCGACCGCCGTCTTGTGATAATCACTGCGAAATCAGTTTTCTTTAGTGCGCTTTCCTAGTGCAAAACGCATGACGCTTCAGCGTACGCATCGTACCGCATATCTCTATCTGGCCGAAGCGCAGAAAGAGAAAGAATGAGCCGAGAATGGCCGACCAGGACAAAGAAGCTACGCAACCTGCTAGACCTACCATTTAGTTGACCCATGTGTCCCGTATGCTGCTGGCGACCGGAAAGCTTCGTGTGCCGTAATGTTGCGCGTCACCAGGTGCATCGCTTGCGGTACGCAGCTGGCCATTCGCATTCGTATGCTTCACACGCGTTCCCGTGTGGTACGCTCGAGGGGGTTCGCTTCCCATTCCCCATTTTCCGGCAGGGTACATTTTATTGGATGTCATTGTTACTAATTTTCAAGAAGCTATCACAACCTGCAGCAAACGCGCCTGGCGCCCGGAATGGTTCGGGTTTCGAGCTGGTAAACTGCAGTGGTTCTTATTATTTGGAGCCCGTACCAGGCCATGGTGCACCCGGCAAGCACATGCCTTTTCTGCATCTTCTGGAACTATTTGCAATGCTTAGGCAACGGGTCGAATGCATCGTCCTGCCGGTGCACGGTTGGTTTGTAGATAGGGACACAGCTTTAACTTCCCTTCTGTGTGGAACCAGCCGGAATCGGGCGGTTTTGCACTGCAACCTGCCGGGTGTAGAATTCTGATTTATTGCACCGGGTGAGATAAATTAGCTTCGAGCCAGATTAATGCACTTCTTGTTTGCAGATTTTCACACGCATAAGGCGCATTAAGTGGTAGCTGCCCGTGTGGCCCGTGTGGTTCGGTAAAATCCAAAACGCAAAGAAAACCACCCGAAGCCGGAGGTCGTCCTACTGGTTTGGAGCTGAACGGAACTGACAACGTTGGAAAACAAAACGAAAGAAAGCGAACAACCACGAAAATATACTGTTCGGAAGGACGTGTGATTCACTGCGCCATTGCACTATTGTTACGTGTTTCTAATTATACCGTGCTGTCTTGATGCAGCCGGATTTTATCAAACCCTTGTCAGACTCTTATCCTAACGAACTCAACCACCTCTTCCCCCCCTTTCTCCATACCGGCATATCGATCGGCATAGGTGCTGAGTAGTTGTTCCGGGTGACGACGTGTAACTTACGCCCGTGCCAAAACTCTTAAGCTTAGCACTTTTCCACACATGCTTCTTGGTCGGACTTTCCCAAACCAGCAACCGTTGCAGCACTGAAGAAGGATCGATTGCTCTCGCCCCAAAAAGTGGGGGGGGGGGGCTTTTTCGGGGTGGAACCGTTCTGGCATTCTGAAGACTCGCGCCACGGCTATTTGCTATTCCGTGCACGCACCCGCAAGGTGGTAAAGATTTTTGCGCTTTTCTCGTCGGTTCGCCTTCCCATCTCAGCTCATCTCAGTTGCTGGGTTGCCGAAATTTAACCAAACCGGCAAGCGGGAAAGGAATTTGCCCACCTGCAGGTAAGTTTGGTGAAATTGGGCTTAAGCTAGAGGCAAAAGTTCTACCATTGCACGGTCAGCGAGCCACGCTGACGTGAAAGTGTGAACTGAGCAAAAAGCCAAAGACAGGGGGAAAAAGCGCAAAATTGCAAGCGCGTGTGGGCGACCACTGTTCGTTCCACCGAGCTCGGCATAATATTTGGGTTAATGTTTCTACATCAGAATAAATTTACACCGTGCAGTGGATTGTACGTACGCAATGCGAGTGCGAAGATGACTTTTCTGACGAGAAAGTTCTCCCTTTCGCTGAGGTACCTTCAGCTCCTAAAAGGTTGTAGACGGACAGGAATGACTGGAAGCTTTCGTTTTTTTTTTTCGTTGTTTTTATTCTGCTCCATAAAGCCATAGAACTCACTTGCCACGTGAAAGAAGGGACCGAACCATTTCGGTAGCAAAAATCAGCCTGGCTGTGTGTTAGGTCGTAGTGATTTCTGGAACGCAGCCAGAATGCAAAACGCACGCACCGTAGGCAGCCACTTTATCTGTGCCACACTCGCACACAATTGCCACAATTCACTTTCACCAAGCAAGTGCTGTGTATGCTAACTCATTACTTGCGCTTTAAACGCTTTACTCGTGAGTGACATCACGCGTGTACCGCACGCATCAAGAAGCTCCCACAGCTTTACCCCAAACTCCCGGTGCCATCGTTCCATGGTATGGAGATTTAAAATTCGCATGAGTTATGGGCGGGCCCACCCCTAATGCTCGGAATTTCTTTCGTTTTAAGGCTACGTTTCATTTTAATGGCGCAATAAAAGGTGGTTGTTTTGAAGCGAATTAATTCATTAAAATAATTACCACCATCATATGCATGGTTTTTCTTCCCTTCAAGTGACAATCGGAAGCTTACCAGAAAAGGGATGTTGTTGTAAGAGAGTTTTTCTTACGACATTGTTGTTTTTTATTTGAATTTAAATCACTCTTCTTTTAAGGCTTTTTTTCGTCTTCAATTATTGATTTTGTATCAAGTGTCACGTCACAGGGACAGTTCATTATTAGGTTGAGTTGCTGAGAAAAAGATTTCTTGAAGAATGCAGCTTTAAAGTCATAACTGATCGAAAAGTTATAGAGCATTTGAGAAATTATGTTGAAATCACATTACATTTTTTACAAAGTTTTTTTTAAAGCTTTTTATATATATTTTTAGCTTGTAAGAAATGGACAGCCAAGATCCTTCTTGAGATTGTAGAGTCATAAAAGAAGAGGGAGAGCTTTAAAATTTCAAAGAAATTTCAGCTTTAAAGAGATTTGCTCTTAAAACGAACAATTTGATCTTTGTTATAACCATTTAGTTTGTATTTTAATTTGTTTTAATTATAATGATCAATATTTTACTTAAATTAAGCAAATAGAAAAATATAACTTCTTATTTAATTTTAGTTTTTACGTTTATTTGTCTATTTTGCTTAACTTGTTTAAACGTTGCAACTTGCAACTGTCATTTTGAACGGTTACTCATTTTGTGTAAATAGTACTCTAAATTAAAAATGAAACTCTTTTACATTTTCCCCTTTTTCCATTTTTCTTTTACAAATTTCCATTTTGTGTCCACCATTAACTGGAATGAAGATGCAAAAGTTTTCTTCATAACATCGCACCCCACCCGCGAACGGATGTTGAATGTTCAATTAGGTGTCACTTTTGACACCGTTCAATTCAACTTGTCCCACCGGTTCCCATAGTGCGCAGGTACATTTAATATCCCAGCATTTGGGAAAATGTTTCCCAAAAGTTTGCGCTCTCTGTGTTCATAAATTAGCTCACCGTCGGGGACTAATGGTTGATGCCAGAAATGCCTGCTGGAAATTAGGGCAAGGAAGCGAATTCCTTCCCCCGTCATTGCGTGCTAATCGACCTAAGCCAATGCTGACGGACTGGCACTTTACGACTCTGGGAAGAAGGGCACAAACAGCAAAAAAAAAGTACACCAAACTCGATGGACTGATAGATGAGGTGATCGCTATAATATGTTGATTAAAATGACACCCCATCCGATATTGGGCACGATTGGTGGGTGAAGGTGACATCGGCGAAAATGACAGGATTATAAAAGATAAAACAAAGCGTGGGGGCAGCAAAAAGGACAAACTTTTCCAATGGCGCAACAACAACAACAACAACAAAAAGCATATAAAAAGGAATTTGTCCAAATGGCCGTCTCTTTTTTTTTCCTCTCAAGGGATCGGACACGAGACACCGGACGCCATTGTTTACACACTGGGGTAAAAAAAAAACTTTTCCAAAAAGGATCCCTGACGAATGGTTTGGAGCAACAGGACCATGCGAGAAGTACGCCCAAAAGCGTGGAGAGGGGAGCGTAGTGGAGGGCTGGCGTTACGGGGGGCTGCTGGTTGTTATTTTGAGTGCTTTTGTGTTTTTTTTTCTTCTTTGGTGTCACATTTTTGTCTTGTCTTTTAGTCCATCAGCTTTATCCCTTTTTTTATGTCCACGGGCATTGAACATTATCCATCGAAAGGATATTAAATCCAGTGTAATTTACATCGCTCGACGGCGGAAGCATTTATTCCTCCCTCCCCCGAAAAACAAAGAACAATTATTAAGAATTAGGACGATGGAAGATAAATTAGCACCGAGTGTAGGTTTTTTTTTTTTTTGTGGGAATGAAAATTATACATAAAAGAGCAAAAACACAAAGGGAAAACACAAAGAAGTTAAAAAAGTGATTTACTCTGAAAGCAAATATACGTGTAAAGTTTCCCATTGCTCTATCTAAAATGCGACACAAAATTCTCACACAACTTATAGCCGGAATTCCATTTTTAGTATCATTTTTGCTCGGACCAATCGTATCCATCCATGCAGCTTCACGCATGTTACCAACTGTCGCATCCTTTTGCAGTTTGAAACTTTTACTTCACTGGTTCTAATCTCGGAAATGAACGGGAAGCCACACGACAGATTAGCAACCAATTTATAACCTTAATGATGATGATGATGCCTTTCCTAGACATTTGACATTTGATCACACGCCACCCCCTTTCCTTCCTTTTTTCCATCCCTCTTTCTCCTCGTTCCATCCGCCTTGTTTGGTCCATTCGCAACGGCTTAGTCGGCTTGGCCGGGGGCTAGCCAGGGCAGAAAGGGCCGGCAGACAGCCGACATACGGATGAGTGTCACCGTGCCACACCGGGATCATTTCGGGTCAACCGCTGGTGGGTGTGGGTGGGGGAGGAGACTTGATAAAAGATTAATAAATACCGTAGAATCGGAAGAAGCAGGAAGTTTGTCCACCGTTTCGACCGCCCGGAACAAACGTCGAAACCGAACGGAAGTCGTCCCCACGGCTCCCCCCTCCCCCCCCCCCTCCGCCCCGGGGGGTTATGACGAGGGAAACGGATAAGTACACGGTGGCCAAAGGGGTGATGTTTACGCAAGCAGCGGCAGGAAGGAAGCGAGGAAAAAGGTTCCTTGCGCAAACAAACGCGCGGATGAGAAAATGTTCTTCTGAGCCGTGTTTTATTTATTTGTTTGGTTGATTATTTATTTTGCTCGGCCTCTTTCGCCTCGTCCCGGTGCAAAACTCGGCAGCTCGGCTTCGTGTGTATGGTTTCATGTTGTTTTGTTTCGGCCCGTTTCGAGGGAGCAAAAATTGTTTTCCTTTTTTTGTGTGTTGTTTTCTTTTTTTTTCGTTTCTCACGGGAAATAAATAATGGCAACGCGCTACCGGAACCAACAAGGCTGGGACGGAAAAGTTTAGTATACGTGAAATTAGCTATGCTCCGTTAATTGTTGACACCAGCGTGTGGCACACTTTCGCTCCCGATGGGATGTGAAGTTTTGAAAAAAAAATGAGCAACAATTTGAAGCGAGTTCAACCAACCAACCAACCAATAAAAAGCAACAAGAAACACTAGCCAGCCTGATGATGAAGGGTTCACTTTGTGGGTTTTAAGTGTCAACGTAGACAAGCAGTCTGTGGGCAAACAAATCACTTGCCAGGTGGAGAAGAACCGCAACAATCAGAGCTCGCGAAGGAAGGAACCTGTTTGTGATTTATTCAAAATAAATTTAAAATACATTAGAAAGTTAATTTATTTTATATCAATTTGTATTTAAAATTGAATAAATTGATGTAAAATAGAAGTGAAAGAAAAATAACTTGTCCGAAATTTAGTTAATCGTCCCGAGATCGCCCGGTGGTGTATTTGGCAACGGCGCTACTCCCTAACACGACCGGACCGAGTTCAAATCCCATTCGGACCGTTCCCCCGTAGCACGGTCTGACTAGCCTGCTACGTGGTAAAATTAGTCTAATGCGGCCAGGCCGTTCTAACATAATTAAATAAATAAATTAATTAATTAACTAATTAATAAGAAATTAAGTTAAAACTTATTATTTTATTGTATTAAATAAAGGTGAATTTAATTTCAAACCAATAAAACAAAAGACAACAAAGTGTAATAAAACATGTCAAAAAGATCAATTTCTTTCTCATTTACATTGAAGCTAAAACGTACTGTCCATCCGTTTAGCACAAATCACCTATTAAGTATACCGTCCGTCCAAACCAACAAAGCACAGTACGCGTATGAACAGCATTCAAAACTGACGTAAATAAACGTTAACAAAGAAATGTGTCTTTCATGCGGGCTGACACATTCACATTTCCCTAGTGCCCGACCGTACGCTTACACAGCTTAACAATAATTCTTTTCTTAGCAGTACGCAATAGTGTTGTTTGCCGTCACTCAAGAGCTAAAGCAACATATTTAGGTCAACCTCCCACGGGTTGCAGCCCGGTTGCAGCACACCCTACAGGCTACAGTGTGTTTATATATTCCCGGGGAAACGTGTGCAGTATATTTGCCAAAAGATTGATACCACCGCCGTGTGTCAGAAATGATCCATTGGAGCGTTCCATGGACGACCGAGCAGTGTTACTATACGGGGAAAGCGGACCCATTACGATTGTAATTCAAACATAGTACATCCCTTCCAACTATACGGACGTTTCGCAGTGTGTGTGTGTGTGAAGGAAATTACACTACAGCAACAAAAGTAGAAGAAAAAAGCACACACAAACTCACCGACTGCATCGACCTTTTCGACAAAACCTTCCGGGCTAATGGTCTTTAGCTGGCGAAGAAAATAACGCCGTAACACCATATATAACCAGGCGCCTCCATCGCCTTTATTGGAGCATGGTTTGAAGAATTTCAACTATCCAAATGTCAATTCGGCTGTCTCTAGTGTATTGCAAACTTCGTCCCAGTGGGTGAGGTCTGGTAGGTAGTTTTCGTTTTTCTTCCCTTTTTCCCACTTTCCCCGTACCAATATTCCTTCCCAACGTGGCAGGATGCCTGTTGTTGGCCGATCCTGTCCTACCTTCATTCAGCTGGCGGGTTTTTTTGGTGTGGGCATGCATAGCACGCCCCATGCCACCATGGCACCGGTGTATGAGGCTCCGAAAAGGCTGAGAATCGAATTTCACGCTACTCCATAACTAAAAAGGCGTCGTATTTATTCTTCTGCTGGCATTTAAGGTACCGGAATGACCCAGTTCATAACATCACGCTGCGTCTTTGCACACCTGAAACGCTTCCACGTACAGCACGCACGGATTGATAAGTTAAGGGTGTACTGAAGGGCGACATTTTAGAAATGCCGGAAATGGGGTGGAAATCGTTTGCCAGCANGAAAAGGCTGAGAATCGAATTTCACGCTACTCCATAACTAAAAAGGCGTCGTATTTATTCTTCTGCTGGCATTTAAGGTACCGGAATGACCCAGTTCATAACATCACGCTGCGTCTTTGCACACCTGAAACGCTTCCACGTACAGCACGCACGGATTGATAAGTTAAGGGTGTACTGAAGGGCGACATTTTAGAAATGCCGGAAATGGGGTGGAAATCGTTTGCCAGCACGTAACAGTAGCGGATGGCATTCGTTTTGGATAAAAACAAAACATACAAAGAAGCAACAGTGAGCTTAGCACTTTTTGACGTTAAGTTCAGTCACTTTTCGCCACTGTCAGGCAAATTATAAATTTGTCACTGTTTACAATAAAAATTCCTACACCTTATCACTTTTTGGTCCGATAAGTGGCACAACCAATGTAGCGCACGCTACATCCGTAGGTTGATGCAGAGGTGCCATATGATTGCGTGCCGACCATCAGGCACGTCAGTACGATGCGGGCGTTTGCATTTTGGGCGCGCATTAAGCAACACGAGTGTGTGTGTGTGTGTGTGTGTGTGTGTTTTGTATTTTTGCCTCTAACATGCTTTTGCAATATAAATCAAACATGCTCATAAATGGTGAACCCGCTGTTTACTACGCCGGATGTCGGCTACCGGTCGGCTGCCGGGTTGCGGAACACCGCTCCCATCCCTTATTTTTCTTCCCCTAGCTACTGACTTCCAATTCAATTCCAATCTAGATACACCCACCCACGTATATGCGGCGGGACGCTTTTGCTGCTTGCCATGGAAAGTTCGATACCTTAACTCCCAGTGTGGGTCTAACACCTACATCCCTATTCCCTAGTGGATGTATGTGTGTATGTGATGAGGAGACAGGGGAAAGACGAGAGGGATATGGCGGGAAAGGGCGTTGATTACGATGATGACATTGAGGCGTCCTGCCGGTACAAACTGGCCGGGCGCCGTAACGATGATACGGAACGAGGGTGAAAAATAATGGCAAAATACGTATAATCCTAGCGTGGGACAACAACAACAACAAAAACAACATGGCGATCGTTAGCGATGTGCGGAAAGTGAAAAATCATGAGTTCTGATGTTTATTCGATATTACATTTCATTGCGATTGCACTGTAGCAGCGCTTCACCATTCGCTAATAACATATGGCTGTTTCATGAAACACAATGCCCCATTTCCACACGTTCATCTTTCGCTTTCGAAAATGAAAACCGAAGCACAGCCATCAATCTTGTGACAGCATAGGAAGATGAAACATTTTCTAACAGCTAATTTTCTTGTTGTTTTTTAATTATTTTTTTATATAATTCTAAAACTGTAGTAAATCATGTAAGTAGAACATACAATACAAAAGATTGTGTTAAAAGACCAACAAAAACGATAGTATAAAATACATGTTAAATAACTAGAATATTTAAACGTCACCAACAAAGAAAACCTAAAGCAACATTCCGTGGTTATACACCAAATTTAAAGTATTCGCATCAAAAACTTACGAACAAGGTATGCAACTTCACAAATAATCATTCAATAGTTTGCGAAGCACATTACGCTCCCTCAATCGAAACGGATCGGTAAAATCTTGTTCCTTACCGACGAATGAAATCTCTGGTGAAGTTACCGCAGCTGCTACATGTGTACTACTCCGACACAACCATGTTACTGCAGCTGCCAACACTAATGGTCACCGTTTGCTGGCACTTCGCTTTCGGATAAATTCATTTTCCGGTAACATTGATTTAAACAGAGCCATCTCGCTGGCCCGGTATCTCTCGCCAACATTCGTCAATCAGCAACATTGCAACTCGACAAGCACTTGACCGTGGAAGCGCTATGTACAGTGTCAATTGGGCATCCCGCTTTCGACGTACCACTTTGACAAGAGTGGAGAAATCGTTCATTAATTACTCTGCACTGCTAAGTACGAGCATTTGCGAGCGCTTCTTTGTTTGCGTATTCGGATCGGTACCATTCTCAGTCGTTGAGTTGCTGGTTTCATTAACCAACCAATAGCCAATGGCTTAACGTTAGAATAGAAAACTGATGATGAATGTGTGAGTGAGATTATGTATTACAAAGCGTCTTGCTAAATAAGGACACTTGACCAAACGTCTTCAACATCAACATCGTTACAAGAAAATGCTTTGAAATAGGATTTGAGTAGGTCTTCACCTTTTGTGGTAGTTTAGTATTCCGTATTCAGTATTGGTTTTGACCAAATAGAAAAGCGGCTGTGTTTAGTTCCCGAACGTTAATAGTGAGTACTACATAAACATTCCAATGTCCTGGAAATTTATAATATGTTCTTTCATTTTGACTTATAAGTGATGAAACTTGCGTTCCGAAACCTACTAAGTTCGTTCCGTTCCGTCTATGGAACGATCGAACCTTGTTTTAAAAAATCATAAAGCACTTTTTTGAGCTCATACTGTAACTGAGTACGTTTACGCTTGCTTAAGAAAGCTAGATTATGCTCAACTGTTGGAAACTCGAAATTACTGAATGGAGGAGACTTTCTTCATCACACATAACCAAAAATACACAAGTATTTGTTTGTTCAAGTTAAAATACAATCAGTCGTATAAGAAAGATAGTTCACAAGTGGAAACAATAATGGCGATTGTGAACCTATCAAAGTCGTATGATATTGGATTTTTATTAAAATTTCTCGCGGAAATAGGGTATATAAGTTCTACTAAGTTCGCTCCGTTCCTTTTAGAAAAGATGCTGATTCTGTTCCGTTCCGCATAAAAAAATATTTTTCCCCATCACTATGCATAACAATTGTAATTGTTATTGTATCTTGTATCTATATTTCTTTTCTAGATTCTAAATCTAAATCTAAATTCTAATCTAAATTTCCTTTCCAGAAATCCGACTAATTCTTAAACATGAAAAACAGATAATTTTTCTAATAAAAAAAATCTCAAAACATTGATACGCACTTATAAGAATGAAATAAAATTCCAAAACATTATCAGCGATGGTTTCGAAGCAACAGCCATTTTTCTACTGCTGTTTCGGAGTACATATGGCCTGTACGAAAAAAAATAAGCGAAAAACACAACCCACAAAAACACGGACACGCGCGTCCAAAACCCTTTTTTCCGGTGCTTGAACCTCTTTGCCCTCTTTGACGCGCACCGGGAAGTGGAAGCTGCACGGATCCGGATCCGGTTGAATTATGACACCCAATAAAGTGCTGTAAACGTAAGGGAGTGCAAAAAAAAATCTTTCCAACGAAAACGAAAACGAAAACGCAAAAAAAAAAACCCATCGCTCCTAAGGCCAAACGATAAAACCAAATTATCAACCTTTTTATCCACTGTTCCCTGTTCCTAATCCTGGGGTAGCGTTTAGAATGGACCACGTTCGGACTGGTGGGCCAAGTGCAAACGTGAGAGGCATAAAACGGAGGCTGGCGGTAAAAGCAAAATGGCGTCTTGTTTAAATGCGATGAAGCAAGACATGGGAACGTTGTAACATTGTAAAACAATCTTTCAACCTAGTTGATTGGGATCATTTTTTATGTTTAACTCTTCGGTCTGGGAACTGGACCAAGCAAATCGGATCAGTACACCCTGCTGCTGTTGCTGCGAGGGCCCGGGTGTACGGTTAACCCTCAAATAAATATGTACCGGAACAACCCATAAAACTCTGTTTCTGTCTATGGTTTTTTCATACATAATCCATCGGCCACCGGTTGGCGATAAATAAATTTGCTAGCNAAAAGCAAAATGGCGTCTTGTTTAAATGCGATGAAGCAAGACATGGGAACGTTGTAACATTGTAAAACAATCTTTCAACCTAGTTGATTGGGATCATTTTTTATGTTTAACTCTTCGGTCTGGGAACTGGACCAAGCAAATCGGATCAGTACACCCTGCTGCTGTTGCTGCGAGGGCCCGGGTGTACGGTTAACCCTCAAATAAATATGTACCGGAACAACCCATAAAACTCTGTTTCTGTCTATGTTTTTTTTTTTTTTTTTTCATACATAATCCATCGGCCACCGGTTGGCGATAAATAAATTTGCTAGCCAAACCACTCTTGCGGGGTTGAGGAAAGCTCGTTATTACGATAACCATCAACATCAGCTAATCAAATGTTAAAATCAGCAATATATTGAGTGTAAGGAAAAAGTACGATTTATTACCATATGTTTGCAATGATGAATGGTCAAACTGAATTGTATATTACAAAACTCTATGATATGCTACTATAAAAGAATTTTAAAATTAGTGGTGGTAGAATTAGAATAATTGGAAAATATCGTATTTTAATCAAAGCACCAAGTTTTCTTAAGCAGTACAGTTAATTTATTCGTTCAAATTCGAAAGAGCAAATTATACCACCAAACGAAGAACTTGTTTTTTTTTTAATTTATTTATTACGTACATTACCTGTTGATATACCATGGTGAATATTTGTACCAAGTACCAGGCACCTCCATTAAATTTTCAAGATTTAAAAATGCCATAATTTATAGCACATCTTTATTTTTTTCCTTTGTGCTATACAAACACAGTAATAAATGTATATTTAAAGCAAACAAATCTAACAATGAAGCCGTGGTTGGATCACAATAATTCCACAAATTTTATCGAGCAATTTGCAATTCCTAAAAACAACACAATTAGCAACAAAAGCGCACAATTGTTTGTGTGTGTGGCACCACGCATGCAATATAACCCTGCCAGCGCTGCACACCATTGTTCACCCTAAAATAAAACCGGGAATTTAAAATTGTTGTAATTGAATTAAATTCCATTCAGAATGGGCGATGCGAAGCGTTTCGGCTGAAAACGGGGGAACCCTTAATCCTTCAGCTGTTGGTCGACCTTCCATAAAGTGTGGAAATAATTAATGAGAGCGTATTTGTTCCCTAGCCGGGATCGTTTTCACCGACTGCTGCCAAAAAACCCATCCAAACGAGCAGCGGCGAATGGTGTTAGGTAGTTTGCGTAACACCGAATAGCTCCATTAAGTCTCGACAAATGTGTATGAACATTGCATTGTAATGGCACCAAACCCTTTTTCCCGAGGACACCCATTTGCTTTGTTTGGTTTTAGGTGTAAATGGTGCTTTGGAAGTGTTGTTTACGGTGCAGTCGGTTTGGTAAGAATGTGAATGGCAAGTGAGTGAGTCGAGTCTCTGCTCTTTGGGTAGATAGTTAATTTTCACACTGTACAAGTGACAAACATAACATGGTGTTTCTTATAGAAGCGTGCGGTTAAGACGTTGTTAATGCATACCTTAATGTTAGTGTTAGTTTGTATGCCAGTAGGAAGTTTTGTGTGTATCTAATGCAGATAAAACTTAAAATGAAGAAATAATTTAGCAAATAAGTAAATATTAAAATATATTAAAATATATTTTGTTAATATTGAATTAAAGGTTGATTTAGAATTGAATACTTTTTTCTAAAATGACTATACTTTCAAAATATTTGAATAAAGGCAAGAGATTTTTGTCCATCATATGCCGAATGGATGAGACCACCTTCTTGTCCAACGTTTTCTCTTTCATGTTGTTCTTATAAACATTCGTAACATTTCTCTCTCTCCAAAGAATCCCAATTAAAACGGCACACAAAATAAAGAAATTCGCAAATAAATAGTTGCATCTTCTCCGCGCCTAAAACTTTCCGCTTCATCTTTCTTCGGTGTACAGTGACACTCACTAACTTTACGCGACATTCCTATTCCTTGCTGATGATAGGCTTACCGACAATTCAATTAAAAGTTTCCTGCTTGTTAATTTGCCAAAACAATCACAAACAGCAGTGGTGACGAGACCAATCGGGCTGCAGAGCTAGAGGACCATCTATCTTACCGTGGAAAACAAAACGGAACGAAAAAACAAAAACGGTTTTCTGGCGGCTGGAATTTCAATCCATTTTTCCATGCATTCAAACACTGCAGCAGTTTTAATTGTTCTCTCTTCGGGGGGTAGGGCGTTCGCTGGCCAATGAGCGTGTGCATCTTCGGGTGAAATCTGATACCGTTCGTATCCATCCATTTACATCATCACTCATTTTAATTCATTTTTCATTCATTCCGTACTTTTGCTGATGAGCCGGAAGTTCGCATCTGTGCCACCGGTGCCCAGTTTCAAGACAAGCCCGATTCAAATGTTTCACCCAGGAATAAACGAGAAAAATCCTTCCCCGCACGCTAGAGCATTATGGATGAGGAATTGAATCACCCACAAGTGGAATGTGAAAGATGGAAGTCAAACAAAAAAAAAACAGACGAAACGAAAAAACACGGGACATGCAGGGGCCGCCATGCTAAATGCTAAATGCTTAAATTGTGAAAACCAGCCCAGCTATCAACATGGCAGACTGTGTGGAGCAGATATATGCTGGCGCATAAATTTCTGCAGCCCCTGCGCTCCATTTTGCTGGATGGATGGATTGGATGGGTTGGAAATCTCGCCTGTATGGTCAGCTTGGCAGATGGCAAATTAGAAGGGAATCTCTCACTGGCGTACTTGAATTACCGTCCATTAATGCCAGTGTAGCCGTTTGGAATAGTACCGAAATCCTTTTTAGGGAAATTCCGGCACCCACATGCTAGTTAAAACTATGTTTCTAGCTTTTTTTTATCTAAAATTCCAATTGTACGAGATGTTTTCTACAATGGGCATTCTTTTGGTGTGCAATTCCTGGAATTAAGTCCTTAATTTTGGATACAGCTGCTAAGAACATTGATGACTACAAATAAATAAATGTTAACCTCATAGAGGTTTATTTATTTTTTTTTTTTAGTATGTTAGAACGGAACAGGCCGTATTAGACTAATTTTACCACGTAGCAGGCTAGTCAGACCGTGCTACGGGGGGACGGTCCGAATGGGATTTGAACCCGGTCCGGTCGTGTTAGGAACTGGCGCCGTTGCCAAATACACCACCGGGCCGCCCCTCATGGAGGTTTATTTCATAGTAAATTTTAAATTAATAAAATAAAGAAAAACTGATTAATGTTTTGCACAAAATGAGTCGTTAAATGAGATAGAAAAACTGCTGTAAGAATGATGTACAATTAGACAAATCTAAAGAATTGGGAAATTCCAAATATTTATCAAGATTTATAAAAAATGTCATTTTTTTAACAAGACGTTCATCTCCAGTAATTTTTGAAACGAGTTTTTAAAGTCTTATGAAGACAGAGATAAAGGTGCCCACTTCCAAAGTTCTTCCCATTAATAACATTTCATACTTGTCTCAATATAAGTCTGCCCACACATTTAACAAATGTTCTGCAACAAATCAACCGACCACGTAGCACATGTTGCTCCACAAGGTTTCACAGGATTCACCTGCACACATGCAGTCCCGCCGGTCGTATTACGTTCTAAAATGTAATAACTTGTAAAGTGTCCTCGCGAGGATACCAACCAAAAATACATGTTGCCCCGCGTACACGGTCACCGAACGAGACGATCGTCGCCGGTGAATGAGTGTTGAGAACCGGCACGGTACGTACGATCGGCAAAAGCTCGTAAAACATAATCCATCGGGAGTCTCGGGCGACCTACTTTTGATAGGTAGGCAGCCGGCTACCGGCCGAATTTCATTCATGAGCTCATTGTTGCTGAAGCTAGATTAAGACCAGTCCCAATACACTCATTAGGGTTGTTCGTGCACCGGGGGCCAGATGTTTACATTCTAATATTACGGTTACGGTTCGGGCCCCGTAAGCAAAAAGTGTATTGTAAGTGTGTTTTTGTTTTCCAAAACATTCCCAAACTGATGCACAAGTTTGTCCAAAACGGAAAGCCTTATGGCTACGTGCAACATTAAGTAAAGCAATAAATTAAATTATTGCTAAGCAAAGGCATTAACACTTACAAAAACACTTTACTGATGCAAAACATAAAGTTTGTTCCTTTTGCCCTCACTTTCCTATATTGCCAATTGGGCCGAGTTGAGGCTCGTCTTAAGTAGAAAGATTGGTGCAGAAACGAAAAACCATTACCTTAAACGCAAACGCAAATCGGGGAAAGCTTCCTTAATCCATTCTTTTGTCCTATACTTGGGCACGGAAAAACTTGTGCACCTTCCTTTTCGATCACCCTTTTGCGTCTGTTCTGCTCATCATCAAATTTATCATTTATTTTGATAAAACTTTTCCCCACGGTCGATTTTAGCGATGCGCCATCTGCAAAAAACCGTGGGGCTCGTTGCAGATGATTAAGTTTTTACACTTCCTGATGGACGGATGCAACCAGCTGGATGCAGTTTTATTCGCGTTACACGATCTTCACCACGTTCGGCGGACGAAGTGGAAACGAAACCGGACCGCTCTCGCCACTAACGGCGCCCGCCGGGAAAGCTTAACACCGTCCAGAAAAGCATGAAGTAACACACACACACAGAAAAAAAACGCCCAACACCACCGTTTCCATCTGGCAGCTTACGCTCGAAATGAAGAGATTTTTATTGGAAGCGGAAAACGTGCGAATTTCACCAGCCGTTATCGGACTTCCGCATCGGCTTTCGGCATCACGATAATGGGCTCACAATTCGTGTCTGTTTTTTGCTTTCCTCTTCTTTTTTTTTGTGCTTTAGAACTACACCAAGTACATTTTTGCTCAACACATCCATATCGGGCAATACTGTACAGTCTGGGCGGGCGTTTTGAACCCACACTTCAACGGTGTCTCAAATGTTGAAACCTTTGTACCATTTCCATTCTAGCGTGCAGCTTCCTTTCTTTGCAGTATGATATTTGTAAAGAATGTTTTGCTCACTCCCTTGCGCTTGTAAAAGATTACAAGCAGTAAAACCACGCTGCGATACGTGGGCGCCAACATCCAGCAACTTCAGCGCAACTTCATCAAACAACAGCTTTGCCGCGAGCCCAGGAGCAGCTTCTTCGGTCGGAAAGAAAAACTTTACACTAAATCTTTTTATTGCACTCCAGATAATCCTTGCGCTTCCGATGCGCTTGTCCGCGGCGGAGACACGTAATATGCTAATCGTTTCCATTTCCCCGCTGCCATAGCGTTACGATGAAACGATGGTTAAAGCACTTTCGAAGGAGTAAGTTTCGACCCCGGGCTACTGCCACTATTCCAACAGTTTCGCCATAACTTAGACTAATTCAATAGAATAGTAACGTTTAGTGTATGGGAAGGAACCCAGTTTTACGACAAAAGGGCAAGCATCTTGGGCAGACCAGGGCGGGTGTACAGTGCATTTGTTTGGGGGAGTTGTTGGGCCATAAAATTTCAATAAACAGCACAAATTTACGCCAAAGATGGCTAAGTGAAGATCATGGTGGTTTACTTTGCAGTTAGCAAGTAAATGTAGCACAACAGGCACTTCTTATTGTTCGAAGCATTTAAAGTTATTCAATCCATTTATTTCTATGTGTAACTTGATATATATTTATAACGTTATATATTTATGTTTACTTATTTATTTAATTTATTGCTTATATGTAAAGTTTTTCAATCCACTAATTAGTATTTATAACTTTATTTAAATTTATAACATTATTTATTTATGTTTACTTATTTATTTATTTTATTATTTATATTTCTTGAATTTTAGTAAAAAGTTCTTAATCTATAAATAATTCTGTCTTTTTAATTCAAAATATCTCAGTTATGTAATGGTTTGTTCGAACAGTATACAATCGAATATATAAAAACAATTCAAGAAAAAAAATCAAAAACAAACTACTCAAAAGCATGACTTTCAATAAAAATGGGAAAGGTTTATCACAATAGAAAACAAAACAGTCTAGGGGCGGGATCATCCCACAAACACCATCCGGGTTATCCTCAACGCCATCATCATTCGATATTGAACGCGACGCGACTAAGTGCAATCCGAAACAACAAAAACTACTAAAAAAAAAATCCCCATAGAAGAATCATCGTAAAGGGGAAAAGCTTATTTCATTTAATATGCAAATATATCCTCGCTGGGTGTGGATCGTGTAAAGCGGATCCATTTTTATGCCCTTTTTTTTCTAACCGAGTTTCGTCACTCGGTGCCGCCGCATATGATGAGCAAATGAAGAGCTCCCGTGGGCCAGCTGGTCGGTTTAAGTTATGCGATGCTTTTATGCATTGACGGTGTGCATAATCCCGTACGCCTTTTTCATTCGACCATCAAATCCATCGGTGCCGGCTAAGCGCACTGCTACTGTAATGTGCCTCCATTGATGCCTGTTGTTACCGTGTGTGTCTTTCTTCCGCCAGCGCTAACTTTACCTGTGTGCTGGCTTACCGTACAGAATCGCACTGATCCGATCTATTTCGGATCCTAGACCATACGCCGCATTAATGATGCAATTGTTTTGATAATTTAAATTATCAAACTTTTGATTGCATTTTTATTACCCCATGTGTGGGTGTTTTAATGTGATGTTTTAATGGATGTTTGTTTAGGAAAGTGAGTAAATTAAGCATAGCTGTAAGCCTAGTTAACTAGCTTAAAAAACAAATGAAAGAGCATTGAAGCTTGAACAGCACCATGTGACATTCGATTTGCTTAAGAGCTGAATAATTGATCATTAACTGTCTGTTTGAATCGCTAGTGTACTTGAAACGCTTCATCTTCCAAAGACAGATTCCAAAGACTGTGCTTCATTTCTACACCAAAACACTGCATAATTGATGAGACGGGCGTTTGGCTCACAGTGAGAAAGCTTTAAGCAAACGAAATATTGATAGCCTTTTGATCTATTTTTAATCCTACACAATCGACGCGATGATTGCATTAATTATGCAACCAAACAAGCACATTGTTTAAATATGGTTGGGTCAGCTCACGAAAAATAGGCGCAGTTTCCCTAGAGACAGATTGCCCAAGTAAGTTCGATCACAATGGGCATTAGTTTGGTTTGTAGAGCGTCAATGCCTGAAACGGTATGATTTATGTGTAATTTAATATGCAATACCAATTACACCAAACTGATTGCTTTCAAATGCATTTCTGTGTGCAATGCAAGGCGAAGATGTAAATTTACTTTTTTCTCCACAATAACACAAAATTTTCTTCGTTTAAAAATAAATTTTGATTCAATAATGCATTTTGGTAAAACAAAACATACACCAAACAGGTTGTTGTTTCTGTTTTATGCGCATTTAATAAATACCTTAGGTGTTGTGTGAAGTTTCAAGTTGCCGAAACGTGCCGTCACCGGGTCGCCCAAAGAGGTTTACGTGCCAACTAGAGCAAATGGTACGTCACGGCACATTGAAATCTATATCCTTGTTCTCATCGCAATAAAACAAAATGCTTCTCATTACATGGCCAGTTGGTGATTCAAGCGTACCTAGGAGAAGATCACTCGTACCCATTCACCCAAACAGATGAGGCAAAATACACCTTTTCCGTCAAAAGAAAAGGAAAACATTGTGTGGATGCTGGTCGTATATCTCAAAGAATTTTTACCCCCAACAAAAAAGTGAAAACAAGAAAACACGAACAGCTGAAATGGTATCACAAACCCAAAATAAATGCATATTTCTTCCCCGTTGCTGTAGGGAGAGGCGGGAAAAAAAAGTTGTTTAAAAACCCGCAACCATCGCCAAAAAGGACGCGAGACACGGAGACACAACACAAAGCGAACAAGGAACATAAAATCGCCAGTAAAACTTTAATGCAAATTGAATTTTATGCTCAGCCCCATAGCTACACGCCCGCGCGCACAGTGATACTTTTTCTTCGCCAAGTTTTACCGTGGCGTGGTTAAATTTGTTTCGCCACGTCCGCCTAACCACTGTTCGGCGATCCGATCCGGCACAAATGTGCCTGTTCTTCGTTCGGTATTTTTTAAATTATTCTCTCTCTACCCGTACCGTAAACATTTGTTACCCAACGTTCACCCACGATTGCTCTGGGGCGAAAAGAGAAACGACCTTGCACCAGGCTGCCGGTTGTACTTCCGCCTAGGCAGAGTTTAGAATGGTGTCGTTTTCGTGGGCATGATCAACATTTTGCTTAACAGTCAGCTACAAATAACAACGGACGCTTCGCTGAGCAGAATCGTTAGCAGTAGACTGCATCACGGCCGAGCAATATCTTGCTTAATGAGCAATTTTATTAGTGAAAATTGTTTTACAATCAATGTACTCTATTCGATGTGAATAGTGATACGGTACTATCACTGTTACAAGCCCATCAAACATTAAGCGGATCAAATGAACTGAATGATTCCTGCCCATCCCAAGTAATGGAAGACAATTTGTGCAGCGATAAGAACATTTTTTAAATAAATAAATTTAACAAACTTGCATTCATACAACAATAATAAAGCATTACACTCTCACGATGTATTCATTTTCGACACGGAAATCTAATGCTGAAGCTGAAGACAAAAGCTTACTTTTTAATGTACAATAAATAGCATTCCACGTCATACAGATCACAATTCCAGCAAGAGTAACGATCGTTTTCTCATAAGCACGCATTAATATCTGCGTAATGTGAATATCATCTCCAGCAGCTGCTGAATATAATACACGTATACACGTGAATGTAATACACGTATACAGGCTGCTAACACTGCTGATATCTACGCACACTGTTGTTCTAAGAAAAACGTTCTAAAGCAACACAAAGTAAATCGCAACAGGTGTGCAGTATCCCATAGTTTGAAAACATCCATAACTCCAACGGCCCGGATAGCTCAGTCGGTAGAGCGTTGGACTTTTAATCCAACGGTCTAGGGTTCAAGTCCCTATTCGGGCGGAGGGATGTGAAATACATTTTTATTTAATGATAATTACAAAATGCTGCAGATAATCGTTATTTCCTAATTTCTCAACTCCTCCGCTCCGTTGTAATTGACTAAATGAGACACGCGCGGCGCTACCCCAATGTATAAAATAATATCGTTTCGAACTGACAAAATGTAATGTGAAAGATTTTCAAAAATATCTAAAACTATAAAATGTTTTGAGACATTTAATCAATCAGTTTGTGATATATTATGACAACGATGCAACGAATAATCTAGCTGACTTTCTCAGTTTTTTTTACAATCATGTTTTTTATTTATATTCACTCGTTCAATGTCTTTCCTTTTATTTAAATAAATATTACTTTCCGCATTACATCACTATTTCATGGTTTTTTTTTTACAATTACGCTCCTTTTTTGTCAAACATGCCAAGCTTTTCTTTCTATACAGTTTAGTTTACATTTACTTTGTTTCTTTCGACGATGTTCTTACAATGTTTTTTTTTTTTATTTATTACTACTGTTGGTTTATTAGTATGGTATAATTCTTGGAGTTACTGTAAAAACCTATTGCGTAAACAATGTTACGTACTGTCGTTTCATTGGTTGTCAAGAATAATGAAATGTGGATTGGAACTGAAATGTTTTAGCAGATTTTTTTATAAATATTGTACTCGTTATTATTGTTAGCTTGTAAGTAATGGGATCTTTTATAGAGTTTTAATAAATTAATATTCGAACAAATTAATATATTCGAAATCATAATGAACAAACGAATCGCTATTACACATTTGTGGAAATGTGAAAGGAGAAGCGTGCACCATAAAAAGAAATGTATTATTTTTAGCTTAAAAAATATATCTGGTGAATTGTGAAAAGAAGAACTGCCGAATAAAGGCCAAATATTTATTTCAACAAGCTGTTGAACATTTTTTTGTTTGAGAAATATAAAAAAAACATCCAAATGTTTAATTGTTTTCATTAAACGTAGGCACTTCCACTATGATGTATATCATTTTTTCGAAATTTAGTATACCCCATATCACTATCGATGCAAAGAGTACAGGCAAAAAAATCCTCACATTTTGGTACCTTGCAAGCTTAAGGTATCTTTGGTTTCTAATGTAAACAAATATTATGTCTATTGCAAGCCTCTCGATCCGTCTGCGAGTGTAAGAGTTTTGTAACCAATTAACTAGTAACCAAGTGCAAATTTAGTCATTTACAACGGCAATATTTAGATCAACGCTGTGAAAACAGAAAAGGCTTTGCGAACAGAATATGTTCAAGAATGACCAAACATAGCATGATTCAAAAATCTATTTTCACAGTTAAAAAACAAGTTGATAAAAATGTTAGCCATCAGTGTATTTGTGACCATTTTGCGTGAAGGAAAAGCAAGATACAAAGTTGTAGAATCATTAATTATTCTATTTTTAAGTGACCTTCCGTTTATGATACCAACGACGTACCATTTTCGCATCGATGTAGTGAACATCCTTAAAGCGAGCGTGTTATGTTATTAGTTATTTTAATGTTTAGTGAGCCTGGGTGAACTTTCGACAATTCGGTAGCATACAAAACAAAGAAAAAACAAAACGACCAATAAATGCAACAGCTAAAATTTAAGAGAGATGTTTTGTAGGACAAGCAATTATGCTTGCTGTGAAACAGAATTTAGGCGAATACTATAAACTATACTAATGTCCTATTTGAAAACACCGCAGCGTAGGCAAAGGCGGTAAACAGAAGCTAACATCACAGTTCAAAATTAATTAACAAATAAATCTTACAGATATAACAGCATTACACCTATTGCACCGTCTACAGGAGCAACTCGTATTGGAACGGAAAATATTAAAAAAAAATCGAAAACAAAAACAAATCAAAAACATTACAAAATTGCAAACTCACTCAATCGATTAATGTATTGAAGGCCCTAGGCGATGACCTGTAAGTTGACTTGACATTGAAACACTGCCCCGATGCAAATCTTAAGCTTGGGATGCTTGGTAAATAATAGCAGCAAAATTATCACACATATTTAAACACTCTCAAACTGCCACAATATTATAATTATACTTCACATTACCATTGCATCCATTTAGCAACTTTTTTGCCGAATAGGTAAGGACACGAATTCATTTGCTTATTATCTGTGCAATTCCTTTCTACAATCACACTAGGTAATATGATACATTGTATCATATCATCATCATCAGTGCTATTTGTTGTTACCTTGTCCAACCGATTAAAGTTGTACACAATTTATATCGCATTGTAAGACACGTGCTTTTTCATTGTTCAAAACATCCAAACTCCCACCAAAGAGTGGATGGAGAAAAAAAAAATAGTGCAGCTATTTGTTAACAGTGCGTCGAAGTATTGATTTTAAATCATTTATGTAGAATTTGCAATTTTCCTTCTTTTTTGACTATGCTTATAACCTATCAAACAGCGTCATGTTGTCTTTTGTGGCACTTTTTCTGTTGTTAATTTTATCAAACGTAGTTTCAGGCACTGTTAGGACCAAATTTAAATCGCACAAAATTTGCTCCATACCAACGTAAATAATCTATTTTTTGCAAACATTCAGTGTATATTTAAAAAAAAAGTTGTTTTTGTAAGGCATTACTTGGCAAATTATTAAGGAAAATGAGATAAATCAGGAAAATGAACCAGTTTTTTTTTACTTTACCAGTCTCTATTGATGTTCGCGTCTTTCTGTTTTTGTTTTGTTTTTGTAATATTTTTGTCATGGACAGTTCTGGTTATGCCAAGAGGAATTGTTACAATCAATATTCAAAGGAACTCACACTTCTATACTCCACAAGAAGTCTCACCACGGTTTGTTAATTTCTCTAACACGCTAACACACACTCTTGCAAAAATTTGACTAACAGCACACGAACGCTTCATTGAATCAATATTATCGTACATAATAATGCTAGTTAAAGGAACAATCGATTATTTGTAAACGCATACTGTTACGCAAATATGAAATAAAGTACTTATGTGTGCTAAAATATTGGTTGTAAATTTTACAACATTTTTGTGGCAACATTTCCTAACTGGTGTTTGGAATGAACGGAAGGCACCCACCCATAGGGATGTAATAAATTATAAGGCTTGTTGAACATTGTGCTGTTCGCGACGATCACCATATTCCATTCTCCGTTAAGAAATTTACTTCACGACGGTTAAATTTTGAGCAGTAATCTTTTAAGTAGAAGCGTGGCGCTATCTTCTAAGTGAGAGTTCAAATAGTAATTGTAGAATAAATATTAATATTTCTTATTATTAAGCAGGCCAGCTGCTGTCACAGAATCGTTCATAGTAGAAAACAAAATCTTGGATCTAAAGGTGCCCGTTGTTGAAGGTTATGTGTTGATTTTAGGGTATTAAACTCTACCTGTTTACCTTACGCCTAGTGTCAGTCGCCACCCTCGACGATAACTGTCGTTGCTCACTGGGAAACTCACCATTCATCGTACTTCCATTACTGCTTCCCGTACCGATACCACTGCTGGCTGAGGTGGGACGAACGTCTTTTTCAAGACATTGGTCCGACGATTTGGTTCTATATTTGGCCGGTTTTTCCATTAATCGGGGGTTTTCCAGCAGTAGCTGATACAGCTGATTGACCTGTATCTGCTGTTGCGGAGCAGGCTGCATCTTCTTCGGCGGAAGGACTGGATCTGCCGAAGCCTCCAACGAGGACGTCCGTAACGTCGATTCCGTCACTGAGCTCGTAGGTTGCATGAACACCGGGAAGGTTTGTGAATTTGGCATACGAGTTGCTATGTGAGCAGCATGAGCTGGAATACGATCGTCCCTCTGTACCGGATCAGTAGTTGGTATATTAGCAGCAGCTTCAACAATCAGCACAGCGTTGGTAACATTTACTGGCGGTATAGGTGGTGGAGGCTCTAGTCGTGGATCGTCGTCAGGATCATGGGAATTATGTGGTGAAGGTAAAATTATTGCATCTGATCGTCTCGAGAGCTGATACGGTTTATGGTGATGAAGTTCCTGATCGCTGGTGTGTTTTCGATTAAGTGAATTCAGCAAACACTTCAAATCTTCCTGACTGCCACGATGTGCAGCATTTGTTGACCCAGTAGCAGAGGCACAATCACCACCAGTACCAGAATCCTTTGAAGAGAGATCATCATCTAAATCGTCTGAATCCAGCTCCGTCGAGCGAACATTCGTTTTAGAAACCGCCGTGTAAAATCCAGTGTGATCACGTCCAATTGTACCACCGTCAGCACTCTCGCCGTCATCGTCGACGTTGCTCGTTACTTCGCTACTGCGTACCATAGGTATCAAATATTCGAAATAACCAGCAGGTGTAGTCGAAGTGCCAACACCGCTACGTACAATTAAGTTTGGCTGATTTATCTCCATCCCGGTGGCAAGATCCAGTTCTGTTTCTCCCGGACANGAGCGAACATTCGTTTTAGAAACCGCCGTGTAAAATCCAGTGTGATCACGTCCAATTGTACCACCGTCAGCACTCTCGCCGTCATCGTCGACGTTGCTCGTTACTTCGCTACTGCGTACCATAGGTATCAAATATTCGAAATAACCAGCAGGTGTAGTCGAAGTGCCAACACCGCTACGTACAATTAAGTTTGGCTGATTTATCTCCATCCCGGTGGCAAGATCCAGTTCTGTTTCTCCCGGACATCCACTGACAGTGCCACGTATCCGTTTTTGCATACGATACATACAAATCAGCCAAACGAGCGATGTTAGCAGCACACAAGCAATGAGCGCGAGCACGATCGTGAACCAAGAGCTGAACATGTTTGCATGCAAATTCACCTCCTCCTGAACATCCGATCCATATACAGTACCGATATCGCCCAAAACAGAGCCATGCATATCTTCCGGACCATCAACGACGATGAGTCGAGTCGGCCCATTGTCAGCAATGAAATCGTTCTCAAACCGGCATTCATATAATCCAGCATCAGTCATCTCCGTGTCGACGATTACAAGCAGTTGTCCCTCGCCCGTAATGAAATGACGCTCCGTCAATCCGATGGGCTCTCCATCCTTCAACCAAAATATGACTGGTTTTGGTGTAGCCGCTACCTTACATTCCAGCACACTTGCTTTACCAATTGAAATCTCTAGGTTCGTTACGGACCGACTTGCTTTTTGGTTCTCTAGCACTACAACTGAAGCATTGGCCCGAATAATACCAGCTGGATTTTCTGCCGTGCAGCTATACACTCCCATGTCGACCAGTTGAACGTTTAAGATTAGAAAGGCACCTTCATTCGGTATAACGTGCATCCGTCGTTCCTTCGCAGCAGGAAAATCATTCCCACCATCTTTCTCCCATGATATCTGTGGCTTTGGTTCGCCCATTGCCGCACAATCTAACCGGGCTACCTTTCCCGGCTCAACACTTATATCGGACGGCGTCTTGCGAAACCTGGGATACGTTCCAACGGTTATTTTCACTTTTGGCGAATACACCACACCGAAGCTGTTGGTTATTATACATTGGTATTTGCCGGCACCAGATTGCTGAATGTTGAGTATGATTAACTCCGTTGTACCAATCGTACCATTTTCGTTATTTATCTGATGAATCGTATACTGTTCGCCGGGCAATTCTAGGTTGTCCTGCTTCCACTTGAACGTCATTGGGTCAGCTGCGATCGATGTGGCCGTGCACACAAGCGATACGTTAGTGCCGCGGATACCGAGTTGAGATTTCGGTTCATCGATGAGATGGGGCTTGGGGGAATCATCTACAAAAAAAGGTAAATAAATATACATATGAAATTGTGTGTAAATCAATTTAATTTTTTTTAAATACTGAAATATTACTTACAGCATGAAAAGTTACTTGGATGCAGCTCACGAATTAAACGATTTCGTAACCAGATCGGGTAAATACATTCAGCATCGATTTGAAACACCTCCTTCCGTTCTTTGATCCAGTGGTAGAACCACTCTAGCTTACAATCGCATATTAAATTAGTCGAGTTCATGATTAAGTTCTGTAAATTCAAACATAAACAACCATTCGTTATTGTAAAACGGAAAAAAGAGCTTCTATTATTGAGTCATTACCTTTAACCGTGGGGTATCCTTGAAAGCATTAATCTGTATCGATGAGATGTTATTCTGACTCATCTCCAACAAGGTAAGCGAATTCAGTCCCAGAAATGCATTTCTGCTCACTGATTTGATCTCATTTGCGTTTAAATACAACCGCTCCAATTCGCCCAATCCCATAAATGGTCCGCGCATATCCTCGATCGTCCATGAGATACGATTGCCGTTCAGATAAAGCGTTTTTAGCGATCTCGTTTCATTGAACGTCCCTTCGCCAATCGCGGATATGCGATTTCCTTGCAAATTCAACGTTTGCAAGACGGACAATTCCTCAAATGTGTAACGATCGAGCGATTCAAGCTGGTTGTACGAGAGATCCAAGCTGATCAGCTTCGGTGTAAATTCCCATCCGGACTGTTCGATTTCAACTATGCGGTTGTGAGCCAAACCTAGGTTGGTAAGGCTGGTCAGATTAAAGAATCCGCCCTTGCGTATGGTAGTGATGCTGTTGTTGTTCAGCTCCAGGATCGCTATCGCTAACAGCCCATGAAATACGCCAGCCATTAACGCTGGAATGCGATTGTTGTTGAGCTTCAGACTTTTCAGTTGATTTAAGTTCTGGAAGGTTAAACTTTGCACCTCCTCTAAGCCATTGCTGCTGATTTCTCTGCAAATAAAATGTCGAACGCAAACAAAATATACTGTTAGTACGTATCCACTGCTGAATAACATTTATAATATAACTTGCATTAAATTGTAACTATACTTACAGCCTTTTCAACGATTGCAATCGATCGAATGTACCTTTCGTGAGGGTGCTCAACTTATTGAAGTTCAAGTTCAAATACTGCAAATTGTTTTTCACCGGAAATGAGCTGTACAGAACCTCCTGTATAGCGTTACGCGATAGATCAAGAAACTTCAGCGACGGCAGCCCCGCTAATGCTTCCATATCGATAGTTTCGATTTCATTGTTGCTCACAAACAGCTTAGTGAGGTTTCTGACGCCCCTCAAAATCGGCAACCGTTGCAATCGATTGTTGTTTATGTTCCTGCAAAGAGACATTGTTGCATTAAAGTAAAACGTTGGTTAGTATTTGTCGGTAGGTTTATAAAGTCATTAAATATATTTGTTAACTGTTACACTTACAACTCTTGTAGCTTGCGAAGGTCAGTTAATTGCGCCGAAATCGTTTCGTGGGTCAGATGATTGGACGCCAGATCGCTGTAAAAGCAAAGCAAAACATCACAAATTAGAGAAAAAACGATTACAACGCGGTATTAGATAACATAGTAATGATGGTGATTATAAATCAATCATGTTTGCTTTAATCTGCAAAACGTGGAGAGGAGGATTGTCCCCCATTTGAGGATGAGTCGCAATTTTCATACATTGTCGTAAAGTATAAAAAATCTCTCTCTTTTTGGGGCTTAACGACCTACCACCACTCCCGGTCATGTTGGCCATCAAATGGCTTATTAGAAAATTAGATGCATAGTCAGTGCTCACTACGTAGTAACGGTCCGGATAGGATTTGAACCGAGTCCGGTCGCATTAGGATCTAGCGCCGTTGCCAAATATACCAACAGGCCGACCCTCGAAAGTATAAGAATATAACCAGTATACAGATTTGTTGCAGTATTTTAAGTGTTTTTTTACTAATACAATAAAAAAATGAGTACTATTTGCACGCTATCTAAACATCACATGTTTTGATGTCCAAAGACGTTGTGCATGGATTGTTGAAAAATAAACAAAACACATAATCGTAACAGCAACGTAACAATTCGCCGATAAGATAAGTGCAGAAAAAGGTGTGTTCTAGCTCACGGAACAGAATCATCACGCTTGGTGCGCAAAAAAAAAACACGGCCGAAATATCATTCGCGTTAGGCGTGATAAGAAGAATAAGGATTGAAAGATATGTTTGAAAACAAACTGTTACTACTTCAGGCACGACCACGCCATCCATGATCCATGTGGTTTCAGTTGTTGTGAGTTTTTAACGCAAGTCCCAGCAAACCCATCCAAAATTTAAATATAATTTCGACAAATAATAATAAAAAAGTATTATATTATTCATTACTGGGGCAGACGTTGTAAAATGTCTGGATTTAAATATTATCATATCAGCATTTGATGTGTTAAAATAGCTTCACATGATTTATGGCCGTGGGAACTGGCAGACGAAGGCTCTATCTGTGACTAAACTTTATCATCGATTTTTTTTTTGTATAATGATGCGTTCGCATTTGATAAATGAAGGGCCTTCAGTAACGAAACCGTCACTGTAAATTATCATATGCATTGATTATTTCGTAGATAACGAATGTACGTTCGTTTTTGTCAATGAACTATCATTTAAATGTCATAACGCATTTCGTAATATAAATGATCATCAGAGGAACGCAATTGTGTGATCATTCCACAAAACACGATAATGTTTGAAAGATAGCATGAAGATTAGGAGAAGCTTTTATTAGCACAAATAAAATTTAAAAAAAACCCACCATCGGATGAATTTACGTGACACGAATGACGCTTGTACCGTTTCTACAATGCAAAAAGCTAGGGCAGTACACACATGCGTAATTCTTGGCACCAGGCAGACTGATCTGTTGTTTCCACGGTAGTAGTAGAGGTTGTTGTGATACAGTGCTACACTAATGCTGCACAACAAACTTGCATTTGCATTTGTTGCTGAACGCGAAGCAAATCGCCCGATCCGACCCGTCCCCCGTCCAACTATCTCCCCCTTACCGGCCACACACTCATGAATGGTCGTGGTCCACCTTCATTGTCCGTACGCAACCTTCCTCTTCGGTCGATCGGTTCTCCGTCCCAGCAGTTCAGCCTCCCGTCAGCCTGCGGAACTAACACGTGTGTAGGCGATGACTGAGTAGGTATGCAATTACTCTGTGGTAATGCACGAGGCGGTGAGAGAATGCACACATGCGCGGGAGGACACACCATTATTTAGCTGCCAGTGGGGAGGGATTTCCTCACTACAGCCGCATATTAAACTGGTTTCGCATGATGATTTCAATGATGGAGACAATCGGTCTAATCAATCCGCAGGTGGTTTTTTTTTCAAACGCAATAGGCTGAGATGGTAACCACACGGGCACCAGAACTCGTCAGCGCGTACTGTGAAACATTTATCAAATATATGCATATTCAAAAAAATTTCCTTTATAAAAACAATCAAACGTTTGAAGATGAACAAAAAAAAATTTTAAACTACAATTATTATAACTATAAGTATTAAAAATCAAACCGATTTAACAAATACAAAAACACATCTCATAAACATTCTTTTCGCTTAGCGAACGATTTTGAAAATCCGATATCTGACGAATATTAAATTCCGCCATAAAATCATAATCAATACACACACCCACATTCCATTCCACGGCTCCGTTTGGTGTGCAAAATAAAAGTGCAGCTCAGCACAGCTGACCCAACAACGATCGTCATATGGTGGTAGCAGGGTGTGGTATGATCAATTTTAAGAAAAAAAAAACACACAACAGCTTCAAACTGGCAGCAGAGAAGAGAAGAAAAAAAAACCAGCTTTAGCCGTTTTCGATTAGTCACACTATTATTCCGCACCGGGTACCACCACAGTTCGGTTCGGGCCGGTTCTGTAGTTACCGCCACTAAGGGTAAGCTATAGGACACTGATAACCGTTAGCTTATGGTGGTGGCAAACTAAATGGTCAATTTGCAAAATCGTACAACCGTTCCGTGCGATAGACGATCAAGTTTCTGCACCCGACCGTTGCCTAACGTTTAGCCCTTACGGAGGGACAAAGTTCCTTCGGTACAGGCGGAAATTTACGTAATGTACAAACATTAGACACATTTTGCTCTGGCTCGCGTACACATGCACTCTAGCACGGGGTGAGATTATGTGAATCAAGGTTGCAAATCTTTAAATTTTACGCTTTACACGGTTCAATCAAACACGATAAGTGCTAATATTTTTTTTTTTGTTATACCAGTACCCAGGATGTGATAACAAACAAGTTCATTTTTAAAGTTGCTATGTTCCTTGTGGTGCGAATGAAGCTTTATCTATCAAAAACGTAGATAAAAATACATCAATCAAATAAAGGTTAACTGACTGACCATGCGTAGTTGTTGATTCCCATAAACTAACATTCAGTGTATGGACTTTGTAATTGAATCGTTTTTCAACAATTTAATATTTATTTACAAACTTGCCGGAATGATCCAATAAAACATGTCTTTATTAAAACATGTCTTTATTAAAACAAAATTTACTAAAACTTCTATTTTACACTGTATAAAAGTCAACCAAATCTGTTTTTAAAATCCTTCCAGATGGGTGCAGTTGAGATTCGATCAAAATCGACCAAAATGTATCAGGATATGTGCGCAGAAAAGGGCAAAAAATTCGAAGAATTTCAACCCAATTTTGAAACCATACATTGGCATCAAGACATTGAGGTATCGGCCACTAAAATACGCAAAATAAATAAAATCCTAGCAGGACACGACTTAGCCAAATATTGCCTAAATAAAATGGGAATCGTAGAAGAGCCAAACTGTTACTTATGTCAAAAGCCCGAGACAGCCAGACACATGATCTTCGCATACAACAAATATCCACCAGTACGTTTGTCCTTAGAGGACCTCAAAACACATTGGAGGTATGCAGACGGGAACAAAATAATGAAATAAAAGAATCATGAAATTCGTAAGAGAGAACAGACTATAGTTCTAGAATAAATATCCAAGGCCCAAACAATTGGAAGTTAAACCCAAGAAGCCAATTAAGCCAACCAACAATGAAATGCCAATATGACTCTCGGAAGTCGAAAGGCAAAATTGGAGATCAGTAAGCCTCTGAATATGGATAGTGAAACAGAGGTGTCACTGTCCATAGGTGTCCTCAAAAATCTCGCATAAGAAGAAGAAGAAGAAGAAGAAGAAGAAGAAGAGATTCGATTCGCCGTCCGATCATTTTAGCAGACCGAACGGCGACACACTAACACCACTCAAACGTCCCAAGGCAATAAAAGTACAAACTCAATTTCAAAACAGTCCCGCAAAAGTATATAGCAACGATTTCCAAGGGTTATAAAATTATTTCGTTGACTTCGATCTTGATGCAATATGCCACCCATGTACAAGCTTCCTGATGCCTATCGAACACCTATCGACAGTTCGCCCTGCGATCGTGTCTGCAGCATAGATAAAGGCTACGAGGGTTGTAAAGCAAATAAATACTTGCCACCTATCTTATCGTGGGCTATCAAGCCGGCCACCAATAGCACGATAATTGGTAAATCAAATGGGACTTTATCGTACGCCTGTGGTTGATTGTGTAGTTGAAAGTTTAATATAGTTTAAAATAGTTGAAAATTGGTATGAAGCATAAACATATTTATGAAATAAAATCCTCATGTTATAGATGGATGGATCTTTTTAAAAAGGAAAATTAAAACGAATAAAACTAACAAACAGCTGACATTCTAATGTTTATGTACTTTGATATCATTATTTTCTAAGTTTGGCTTCAATTTATCGTGCGAGTGCGAGCGTTCCAAATCTTCAATGATTGATGTGTAAACATCAATATGTGTTGGGCTTGTCGATTGTGTGACCGATTCAATTGATGCTATTCATTCGATTGTTATAATGCTCCAACAAATAGTAGATAGGAAAGTCAGTCGCAGATAGTTCACTTGACGCTTTCATCGCAGCTCATCATAACTATCGCAACGCCCGGCAATACGCTTATCACTGCCCGAAGCATACGACACCACGCTGAATAGCTCCAGTATCGATCATCGACAGCATAGTCAGACAACTGTAAAACAGTAAACCGTCGTGAACGCAGTTTTCCAAAGTAGAATGTTAAACAAACTGAGCGATCGAATGTTTGGGAGATACAACAAAAAAAATGGGACCCTTTTCTTGGAAAGCCGCCTGTGCAAACACAAGGACCGTACGATTCTACGATTCGATTGCGATAAGAGAACCAACCCCTTTTTTTACAATTTTCTCCTTCGCTTAGTCTTTCAACAGTTGTCCAAGATTCTACACTAATGTTGGCACAGCGAGTTATCGAAACTAGGAAACTTAATGTTACCGTTCAAAATGCAATACGGTCGTTCACAATTTGCTGATAAGCAATCGGATAGCTGTGTGTGATGATGATGTGCTCAATTTGGAAGTGCAGTGTTTTTATATTTTCAAGCATCGTTAAAACCTCCATTCTTCGCAAATAAACATCCTCAACATCCTGTTGTACTAACATACATGTTCTACCCATTGGGTCATGTAAAATGATCAGCAAATGATGTTTCAAAATAAGTTACCCTTACCCTTATAAATTATGATATCATCTTTTAGAAGGAAAATCATGTAACCGTGCAGGGAAGGAAAATATAGCCCAACGCTCCAAACATGGACAAAATGTGCATGTTCTAGTTAAACATTGCTTCTTTAACACCATTGCTGGGCGCTTGCGGTGTAAAGTGCCGCCCAGCGCGTCATTCACTTCAAACAGGGTAAAGGCTGGGCAGCAACAGCACAACAACCGACCGACAGACGAATGGCGCACTTTTGCCGATACACAAGCAAAGTGTCAACATTTAAGTTGAAAACCTTCGATAGGAAATCGAAGCCATACGTGGTTTCTGGTCCATCATTTGGCTTTACTTTGCTCTTGCGTGTCACATTCAGCCGTGGGTGCAACTTCAACGAACGAGAAATTCAACGGCCGAGTGTGGGTGGGCAGAGAACTGCGATAAGCCTCCAAACAAAGTAGAACAAATGCCTATGCGAGTCAAGGATAGATCTGCGGGCGGTTTTTGTTTGGAGTGTAAACATTTGAAACGCAGTTTGCTGAATCGAACTTATGGATATATTTATTTGTGATTTATTATTTACAATTTAAATCGATCGAATCGATCTTTAGCTTGGCATAATATCAACATTTCTTTTCTTTTGTAATCAAATATTTCATTTTTTCCAGAAACTTTAGCTTCATCTTCTTCAAAGAATATCTTTTCGAGTAGAGTTCGATTTTCGACTCGACTCGTGTTGGAATAAACATTGAGTTCGATATGGTGATAAGTTTGATATGGTGGGACCAGTTCGGTATAAGATACTATGAGTAGGTACTACTGACAAACGCTGAAAACAATCAATGTCGATTGAGCTGAGCACCGTTCGATGATCAATCGGTTTAACATGAAACAAAATTATAATTTAAAACCGCTCATTTAATTTCCAAATCGGTGGAAATCGATTCCGAGTGGCCTTTTGTTACGATTACCACAATTATCACAAATATAATAAATCTTTAAAAAAGCCGTTACTTTGTAAGACATCGTTTGTATAACGAACTAGAAGTTCGTCTACCGATCCTCACTAAATCACAAAAAAATATGAACTCAAACATACATAATGCATTGGTAAACCATATTCTTTAACCTTTTTCTTCTCGCAGCAAACGCATGCAACGTGTTGAAAGCACGTTCTTTTCCTACCTACGGTCCGGAATAGACAGCACCACTTCCGGTGGGGGGAGGGGGATGCGTTTTAAATTAGACGAGCAAAGCATAAACGAAACCCGCAGTGCGCATTGTCTACCAAAACTCGAACAGATCATCTAGAGCGCTTCAATCGGCAGCCCATTCACTTTCCAATCCCAAGCAAAGGAGAGATTCTTTCGTATCGAAAGTGCTGATTGATCGATATGGGATGTTGATGTTTCTAACAGCGTTGGGCAATGGATTGCATCTAATCTCATCGCATTCAGACTGACGAATGAAATGCATCCATCGGATGGTTACAAAGTGCAAGTGAATAATAAACAACGAGAAGGAACAACGGCCAACACAGTAGATACGAAAGTATTACACCGTAAGTCACGTAAATGGGACGTGGAAAAATGATGGTTGATAGGCGCAATGATGCATTTGATAAGACGATGGCGTGGCAAAAAAAAAAGGACAAAGTGTCTTTGTTCCCTTAGTAACACAGTGCCATACAGAGCAAATGTTTTAAATCGCCATTCTAACTATCTTATATTATACTGTTACAACGCTTGCATAATTTTTAATCGATACTGTTCCAGCTCTGTTAGCTTGGAAAAATGATTGCCCATTAGGTATACTAAATCATCAACCAAATTGTGTGTTTGTTCTATTCACGTCAATTATGCAATTTTCATTCCGTTCTGTGCGCTGCACACGAATCCAAATCGATCAAACTTTTGTGTGTGGCAAGCAAAAGCATGCATCTGCTTCACGAAAGGAATCCACGCAAAAGATACCAAAGAATATGGATCTGTTTGTTTTGTTTGTACAGATAGGACGGTCCTATTGCTATATTGGTCTAATAAACCGAAGGTTGCGAGAATCGATTCGCATCTAGAATGATCCAGTATTGCTGTGAATGAATGTGACAAGTCTGCTGCGTAACTAAAACGTGGCATCACCTACTGGGTCATTAAGCCAAGCAGAAGTTCCAGGAACTAATTACTTAATCCCAACTTCCTGCTGAAGTTGACACGTTTGACACTAGGACAAGAAGTGTGTTGCGTGTCCACCGCGGTCGAAGACCTTTCCCAATTAATAAGCAAATCATCTTCCTCGGTCGATTAACCATTTCCGAAACAGGATTTAAACTTGCCGCGTGTTAAGGGACACGACCTTTAAGGAACATGCACTTTTTCCTCCACTTTGCACGCTGTATGATGAATTGCAGTTTGCCGGAACGACCGCGACTAGTGACTCCATCCAGCAGCTCATCCCAATAACTTCTCGCATCACCGTCAACTTCAACTCGGCCGTCCGGGAATAGTGATCCCGGCGAAAGGTTTTTGCACGCTTCTGTGTGCCGGAAATGTCACCGCACCAGCCCATCCATTAGTTTGTCCATGCTTATTGACATTCCGACGCTGGCAAAATGCTCGAGTGCATGGAAAGTGCACGACATGGGGGAGCAAACCTTTCCACACGGAAGATTACACTTTTTTGGCACACTGTCCATGGTTGGAGTTTCGAGCCAGGTTTAGCCCTTGGTGGAAAGATCTCACGAGGTGTGTGTGTGTGGTGTGTTTGCGTGACACTTCTTCACGCAAAGTGCAACCGCCGACTAGTGCTGGCCTTTTACGGGTCGGGCGTCGGGTCGTCGGGCGACTGGGGTTTGAAGAGTTTGTTATATTAATAAATCAAACCTTCCAACCGTTCAAGGAACAAGATCCCTCCGGACGATCTCATCATAGGACGACGGGTCAGACCGGGCAGACATACGCCAAACACACGCCAAAGTGTGCTGCGACGACACTGGCTGCAGCGAGCAATGAGTGGATGACGATATTATGGTAAGCATTCGTCGACTAATGGATGTTTAAAAACGGAGAATCCCGAGACACGACACGAGTTGTGCGGAAAATTTGAATCTCTTCCCCCATCTTCCTGTCCATCAGCCTTTCCCCGACCCACTTGGGGGGAGGAAGCCTCTCCTCCCGCTCCGCCGAATCGCTCTATATCGTTTTCTTCACCTTTAAAACCGTCAGGACCCTAGGTATAGGGGGCATACTTACAGATTATCCACCCAGCGCGGCATCGGGAACAGCGTCTTCAGGTTCTTCTTCGAGCAATCGATGGCATTTCCCAGGCAGGGGCAATGTCTCTGCCCAAAGTTGCAAAAGTTGGTGTCATCCTCGCCGTCTGCCGTGACAAACGCGCCGCCGTACCCGCACTGCGACAGGCAAATGCCAACGGCAAGGATGGTGGCAATTAATCGGAGCATTTTTATTTTTACTTTACACACCACCCTTTTTTCCTTTTTCCTATATGTAGCTTCGCTTCGTACGTGTGTGGATCGCGTGATCCTCACCCTTCCACTGTGTTCCACGATCAATTCACCGACACAGTTTACAGAGGGAGGGTAGATTTTTCTTACCGAACGGATCTCTCTCTCTCTCTCTCTCTCTCTCTCTGTTTTGCTCTCTTTCTTTCTCTGCTTGCTTTACAATCGTTCTCTCACCTCACCACAGACGGTGATTTCGTGCGTGAAGCAAAGTACATCGTTTATCGCATAAAAACAAATACAGCACACTACCAGATGCTTAGATCATCGGAATGGGGCGAGATTTGACAATTTTGCATCACACACTGCAACATCCAAACCGGACGGAAACACACACACACGCGCGCGCGCGAACAGTACTTCATACCTTTCTCTTCACATATTACTTAACCGACCGTGGGGTTTCACAATTTTCACACACCCAACATCCTCATGTCCGCCGGTATCATCACTCTGTGGTCCTTTTTCATTCACAGTTGTTGTTGGTGTTGTTGTTGCAAAGGCAGCCATTGCACAATGGTAAGGCAAAATGTTACAATTTCTGATCTCGCTCACTGTCAACTGGTTTATTTAGGACTTTACGGCACGCAATACATTAATGCTCGGTGAATGTTTTTCCTCCAAACTGTGTGAAAACTTACATAAACGAAACCTTATTCGAACGCTTTACAATCCGTCGGTAGATACGGAATGTAATCGGAAACTATCCATGTTTGCTATCGTGCCTACCGTGGCGTGTTTCTCCACCGAGGAAAAGATTCTCCGTCTCCGATTCCCGGAAAACTCCCGGACCGTGGAAACGTTCTCCCGGGTAGGCACCGCGTGCTCTTACGCCACAGAGCGCGCGCCTTTGCAGACGATTTCTTCACACGCGCGTAGAAAAGTACACGCACTTTCCTTGCCTTTTTCGTTCGCTCGCTCGCTCTCTCTCTGTCAAATGGGTTTGTTTTGCTGCTTCACAATCCATATGCATCCGCCCGTCGACGGTGTCATTCTAACGGGGAACCCAACAGTCTCGCACGCAGCCGGGGCTTTCTCTTCGCTGCTTTCTTTGGAGGATGAGAATCCGCTGTCCGTCTTTCCGAGCGGCTGGTTTATGGCTGCTGCACACCACGCAGCAACACGAGATCAAAACACACCACACTCCCACACTACCGTAACACCCACGCTAAGCGCGCACCAACACACACACACACACACCAACCGGACTGAAAAAAAAAACGCGTCGCTGTGTCACACGACGGGGGTGAACACTTTGTTTGTTCGACCCACGGTGTTTGATTAATTTTTGGGGCAGCCCTGCTTTGTTGCTGTTAGTTGTTTGCCCCGGTTGTCCCTTAACCACTGCTAGCCACACTACTCACACGCATACCAGCATTACCGTGTTGTCTGCAATGTATTGCATCGCTGCAACCGTGGGCATGATGCTGCATAGCATGCTGTGCTTTGCCCGCTTCTATTTCTGCCCCTGTACAGTGCTGTACGAACGTGCAATCGTTTACTTTTCTTCATTTACCGATTATGGTCTGACACATCCGAAAACGGAAGATACCGTGCGCGGCTGCTATGGTCGTACACGACCGTGGCAGCCCAACACACAACAAAAACGGGTCGCAACACACACAGGAACGGCGGGCTTGTGGTTCTTTATCGCTATTTCTAATGCTTTCCGTTTATGTAAGCTAAGAAATGGTCACATGTAGGGACAATTTTCTCCACTATCACCGTGCAGGACCACTTGTCCAAACGTACAGGTTAAGCATTGGTGGTGAAAAATCAATTCAAAAAGTCACACTTTTCGCGCTACGCGCAAACCGAGCAAAACGCAGACGGGGGACAACACACTCGAGCATATCACACCGCGAAACAGCGGAGAAGAAACAAAAAAAAAGCACACACACACACAACGAGTACAACGCACACCAACCGGACTCGTTTACGCTCTGGTGTTTTGGACTGTTCCGATATATTTTCTCACTCTCAGCCGTGTAGATATCAGCCGTACACTCCTGTAACGCGCTTATTTTGTTCGCTCTCTCTCTCTCTAGCAAAGCTTGCTATAGCACCACCGTCGAACGGCAGCATAAAGTCAACTGTCAAAATAAACGCTGTTTCTCTTCACTCTCTTCGCTCTCTTTCCAAGGCACACACACACAGCGAGACGTAGCGCTCGCGTCGGGAAAAACGAACCGTACGACGGCAGCGTCAAGAACGAAGTGAATATCGCGAATGCTGCGTTGTTGTGTTGTGCCCCAACGGTTCTTCGCGTCGGTGGCGTAGTGCGTGTTGTTTTCTTTTCCGGATACACAGTGAGCGACGCGCTTAGTGCGCACACTTTAACACTTCGCATTTCTCTCGCTTAGAATAATAGCAACTATGAAACGTTTAAAAAGCTTGCAGTTGTTTAGGTGTTGAGATATGTTGTTTTTTGTATTATATTACTAAATTCGAATTTTATTTGCTGGGTATATTGTTGCAAATAAATAATTTCGAAATATTGAAATACAAATGATATAATTACGTACAAACATTACGTACAATGGAATGAAAAACTGATTATACAATAATATACGACAAAATTGTGAAAACCTTCAAATTTTACACGTGCAGTCTTTTGCTTGCCGCACTGTTGCGCGTTTGTAGCAAGGTACACGACGAAGGGCGAGGTGACGAACGAACGACCATTTCTCGGCCTACTCTTTTTTTCTCGCTTTTTTTTCCCACCGTTTTTAGGTTCTCCGCGTGCGCACATGTGTTTTTTTTTCTTTTCTTTATCGTTTCTTCGCTTCATACTCTCCTACGCACACGAACGTACCGTTTGGCTACGCTGCTCTTTACGCCGCACCGTTTTCCCTTTCCCTTCCCTATGCAGCACACCCACCGTCTAACGTACAACTAACGACGCATTTCTAGACATCTTGGCACTGTTATAGCCTCTGCGCTCTGGCTTTGCACACGGGAGACACAGACGGTGCGGTGTGTTGTTCTCAACCGGAAGGGTGTACGAGGTGGATGAAGTAAAAGGGAGAATGAGAAAGGGAGAGAGGGAAACGATGGTAATCCCATCCCTTGATCGATGGACCCGGATGGATGGTGCGGGGATGGTGGTGATGGTTGCGGCAGAGCAGGAGATCCACACCAACGCATTAGGAAAATACCCCGCAAACAGCACGGTCGCAGCAAGCAGGCCATGACGATGGGTGCTAGAAGTGTGTATATATTTATTGTGTAGGAGAAGAAGGAAAAAAAAGACGACGTTCAAACATGCTTGAAGTGAAGTCGTTTTGTCAACCGCTGCTATCCCCGCTGACGGCCTGCTGCGAGCGCTAGAGAAGAGCATACGCATCACATCGCAGCTAGCGCTCTCTCTCTTTCACACGCCCACGCACCATCACTGTTGCGTGTGGAAGATCATCTTCCCGCTTCTTCGGTTTCAGGCTATCCGATTTTAAGCGACTTGATTTATTAGATAAAGCATAATCGGCGTATAGTCCCTTCTCGCTCTTTCTCTCGTTCTCTCTCTCGTTCTACTACGCCTTCGCTTAACATTATGATGAGACTTTTCACCGTGCGATGCTGCGATACAGCATCATCAATTATGGAACTAACGGTGGACATCGTTTAATATAACGATCAATAGATTCGGAAGATTCACGCTCCGTACCGGGGCACGTTGCTGATACGGGCTGACTCATGGCCAAGGGGGAAAACAGCGCACGACATCCGAGAAGGGGATTAGACTTTTACGGCAAACTAACCACAGAACGGTCCGTTCTCAAGCCATCCAATCTGCCGTGTCTGCTCCTTTCCTGCCACAGGGACAGATGGGAATGATTTGTTTTTTTTTTTCCTTCGAAGGTCGTAAAATAAGCTCATATTCAACGGTCCTAAAGGACCTAAAGGGCTAATCCGATTTCGTTGATGGTATTAGGCGAAATAGAATACGAACGCATTTATGGAAGGAAATTTATTAAATTACTCGCAAAGGCACTTTGTGCGTCCGGTTTGTACCGAATTCTTCGCCTAATTAATCCTATTAATGTGGATAATGTGATACGCTTCTTCGATGCACTTGAGAGGATGATCATCAATTTATTCTCAAGACGAAGTGAAGAACGATTTTAAAAAGATATAAAAAAATAGGATCTAAACTTATTTGCGGCATGTATCAATGAATATCCGAAACCAGCAGTAAATGTGTTCCGATCTTCAGTAGAATAAAGTATGATGTCCTTTCCTCGTAATAAGCATGTTTTTTTCTCTCACCGGCATGAAAATAATTGCAACGGGCAACACTAGCAAAGTATCGACCATAAATCACCGCCAGCAAAACGGCACACAAACCAATAGCAGAACCAAACAAAAAAAAAACAAAATCCAAGGGCAAAGGAGATTCCTTTGCATCGGTCCGCACAATCGAACCGATCCGGTGATGCGAGTGTAGCAGAAAACTGCTGCCCAAAACTGCACAATAGCGCGTATTATAGCATTTCGCTTACTTTTTTCTCTTTCCTTTTTTGTCCGTTTCACTTGCTCGTGCAAGCTTATCTTATCACGCAAACTGGCTACCGGCTTCCGAGTGAGCGGGATGCCATATCACACCTTTTTCGGAATTTTCTTCATCATTCTATTCGTTCCTTCCTTCCTTCGTTCGTTCGTGTGTGTTTTTTTTTTGTTGTTAACTTGTCGTACTTGTTTTTTTGTTTCTTCTGCTCTTTCTTCTATTCCTTTACCAAGTGTGGCTGAACATCTTTCTTTCTTTACACTTTCGTACGCTCTTCGCCGAGCTGTTGATCAGCATCTTTTTTCTCAACGTTCCGGCCATGTGTGTGCTGTGTGTTATACGTTGGTGTTTGCCCTTTCGCTGTAAAGTATGGGTGAGTCTGAAAAGCCACACAAAGGAAGCATAAATCCATACGCTCGAGAGGGCGAAGGACAACCGACAAAAACACAAAAAAAACACAAAAAAACGAAAGAAAGATCACTTTACAAACCACGCTCTTGGGTGACGGTTTGAAGAATCTTCTTACGCTTTCTACTCCCGATTCGCTTCGTTCTTCATTGTCTCATGCTTAACTTGTGTGCTGCCCAAGTCTCTGGGTTTCCCTTATACGTTCAATCGCACTGAAATCCTTTCCGTTTCGATTCATTTCATTCGGTTCGGTTCTCCTGCACGTTCCGTAATATTTTGTGTGGCTTCCCTTTTGACACTTGCTTCTTGTTCGGTTCTCACTCTTGGTGTTGTTGTTTTTGTTTTTTATTTTTACTTTGCTCCGCTGGTTTTCTTAAACGCACATTTGGACAAATGGTTTTCTTTTTTCCGAATGCATCTTTGGTGCACTGGTAGCCGCGAGCTAAAGCATGCACACCACATGCATGCATTGATGCACATCAATAAAACGTTCATGAATTCTTTAACTTTTACCGAATGTATCCAATAAGAAATTGAATGAAAAGAGAGAAGAAAAAAAGCAACGTAAAGTTCTTTCAATTCATTTCCGTCGCTCGAGGTAAACAGCAAAAACAAAAAGAAAAAACACAGAAAATCCATTTTGACGACACCTTCGTACAGAGTCGGTGTACATAAGACGTAAGAAACAGAACGCAGTACTAAAACTTACACCGAAACGTACTTAAAGCAGAAACCAAACAGGGGAAAAACATACCAAACAACCAGCGTGCGCATATGCGCATAGAAACTATCAAAAACGCGAATGAAAGGAAGGAAACGCCGAAGAGAATCAGACTATCGTAACCAAACGAACGAATAAGGAAATATATGTACGGATTCTATTCCGCTCGACAGTGAGAAAAATGTTCGAAAAAATGCATCGAAAAACGTTTTTTGGTTTGTTTTTTCTTCCTTCTTCATTTAATAAATGCAACCACAAACCATCAACTCTAATGGGTTCTTACCAAAAACTTCAAATATACAGAAATACGCTTTTAAACGCTAGTAGCTAAATGTCGCCGCTCCAGCGCGAATGTGCCGCGTACCATTAGAATGGAAGGAAACGAAACGTAAAGCGCTTTCGAAAGTGACAAAAAGACAAATGTCTGCCAGAATTGGACGCAGGGAATTCCTTCGTCTCGGTGCGATTGTGAAGCAGATAGTGCGATTCCTCTGATGCTCTTTGGAGATAGCTTTGGAAGTGTGTGCGTACCCAAATATGGTGATGGTGTGTAGGAGAATCCCGAAGGTTGGTTTGGATTTACAGTAAGGTACCCATGTTATGGCATGGGATATTATTAAATATTATTTTCCAGAAAATTCTCTAAATTTCTGTATCAAAACTGGGTGTAGAACTGTCTTTTTGAATTAAAAAGTATGCTTTTGAAAAGGGATTCCGTGTTTATGATTATTGAAAATTATAACTCATCTATAAGTTTGAAGAACTTAAATTTTGATAGCTGTATCACCATTTTTACATTACATTTGAGTTTCGTAAGGCTATGGGAATGAAAAATTACTAACAGCCAGAAGACATACATCCATAAAGTGAAAAGAGTTATTTAAAAATATTAAAAAACTGTTCTAAACCAAAATGGCAAATAAGGAGACTACTTTCGTATATTCTGGATTATCCTGATCATTTTATTTTAAATATGAAAAATGTACTAAAAAGCTGTTTAAGTAAATGTTTTTGCATTATCGGCAAATACATAATACGTACGGTCTGGGTTTATATCTCAATTGGAGACCTTGATACGAAGTATAGGAGTATTTTGAATTGGATAATTCAAGTCCAACAAAGCTTGCCAAATCAAGGTACAGCCATATAAGAAGTAGCTTTACTCGAATAAGCTATTAATTGAAATAAGTAAGAAATTATTTAATCATACCGAGATATAGCTTAATCATCCAAATGCTCTCTATAGTATAAGATTTATTTTATGGTTCTTAAATTATTCGGAATCATCTTCATTACAACCGTGCATGCCCGGGAAAAGGCAAAATACAAGGAGGCCTTATGAAAAATTTGTATGTTAATCAGCCCTGGCTGATAATAGGGCAAAGAAGCCGTCATAATCAAAAATAAATAAATAAATAAATAAATAAATAAATTATTCGGAATCAGTAAGCAGACGCGATAAAATTGATACCGACTGTACGAACGCAGCCCGATTCGTTTAGGATGCATGCGGTAGAAAGACGAGAACGCTCGCCTACAGCAACCGCATCCGCGCGCGCACGGTTCCATCAATCACCGAAAACGCAAAATGATCGCGTTCGGCGTGTGCGTGTGTGAGGTAGTGAAGAAGCGAAGAAAGAACAATCCCGATGAACTCGTGGCACGATCAGCCGGCCATGGTTTCCGAATCCGAAACTTAGCTGGGTAATTATGTGATTATGGAGCAATAATTACGAATCGCTTTTGCAGGATCGCCCCTCTAATCAACGCGGTTTTTGTTGTGGTAATTTTGACGCCGCGGATCGATTGCTTAGCTCCCGCCTCACATTTTGCCAGCGAGCGTTTCGGATTTGATCGTTTGCCTTTTTTTATGGAGCAAATCACAAATCGGATTGGATTGGTTTTCCCCGATTCCAGCGCTCCATAATCCATTCCAGCCAGCTGGTAGGGGTACGGGCGTGCCGGTTCTGTTGCACGAGCCACGATCGGGCTGATTCTAGGCAATTATTCTGTAGCTTCTGAAGTACCTCCCTCGATGGAAGCTAATGGCATCCTTTTAGGGGTATTCGCGTACACGCGTACGCATCTTATACGTTTCATTCCAATTTCTTGAGCATTTCATTTACTGGGCACCGTATGGGGGGTAAGTTTGGGAATCTATTTTGATGCATAATTGATGGTTCCTGGCACAACCAGCACAAGAAAAAATGGTGGGCGGAAGCGCTTAACCGCTGGTTATTGAAATGAACGTTTTGTTTAAGCATCTGTGCAACACCCATTTGGTGCAATAAATGCTTTCCGATCTTTACCACACGGTTTGGGGGGAGTGGGGGGTGGGGGGGGGGGGGGGGGTTGTTCCCCATTACTTCCGCTGTGGGTGCATTCGGTAGGTGAGTGAGCATTTTTGTTTTGTTTAAAGAATATCTTAATTGTTTCAGCAAAAGAAGTACATTTATATTCCAAATAAGGAGTATTACAGGGAGAGAATAATTGCAAAAAATATCCCTCATAACGATCACAAAATCTCACACAACGAACAAAGAATGTTAAGGAACGTTGCAGTTCAATTTAGCCAGAACAGTTCGTTAGCTTGAGCGGCCCGGTGGTGTATTTGGCAACGGCGCTAGATCCCAACACGACCGGGCCCGGTTCAAATCCCATCCGGACCGTTCCCCCGTAGTGAGCACTGATTATGCAACTACGTGGTATCTAAAGTCTAGTAAGCCATTTCATGGCCGATATGATCTGGTAGGTCATTAAGCCAAAAAGAGAGAGAGAGAGAGAGAGAGACAGTTTGTTAGCTTGGCTGATCATTTTGTATGGCGACTTGAAACAATTAATAGAACAAAAAAAACTTCTAAAAGTGCTTCTAAACGATCATGAACACAATAAATACGATCAAGAATTCATGAACAGAAAAGAACTATGTTTAATCGTTCGCTTTAAACACATAAATATAAAATCAATCTAGAATCTAGGTTTAACTTAGGATACAATTTATAATTGGTTGAGAGACATTTCCTTCTCCAAACCATGAAAGGAACACCTTTTCCCGGGTGAACTCAGCCGAAAAAATGTAGTTTTGTGATCTTTCAAGTTTGTCAAATTGTTGGAAACCATATTTACACTTTAAATGGGTATTATTTTATTGTGGACCGGATAACTTGTCAAGCAAATTAAATGAAAAATCGTTACAATAGGATTGACTCGCTGTAAACGATGTTTCAGTTAATTAATAAAACTATAAAACTGATGTTTTGGAGAGTAATTTCATTTAATAAGCAGGAAGTAAGACAGAAGGCCAATTAGTTGTTCGCATTTCGAACGATTTAAACCTTTCATTGTAAATTTTGGCATCGAATGCTTTCCGATTCTGAACGGGCAGCAACTTCATTTTTCTCCGAACTGTCCATTTCTTACCGCTCGTTTTGTTTCGCCGAAAATTATGCATCTGATGCTAGGATGAACCAATTACCCCTTTTACATTACATGCAATAACAACGCCTCAAACAGCGTTTTATTTTTTTTGTTAAGAGAGGCCAATTTAGCTCCACACGCGAATGATTGCACCCGTGCACAACCCCAAACGCATGTTGGGGCAACATTTCCAAGGGCGGTTTGCGCGTTGAGTTGTGTTTCGCCAGGATACGTCAGGAATTCACGGCCACAAACGATCCCAACGGCCGGGGAGTTTTTATTACTCTCCATTTTCCTTTGGTGTCATTCGGTC
>CM032177.1:30931618-30942525 GCA_018908115.1 Anopheles rivulorum | reverse complement strand
TTTTTTTTTTTTGTGTGTGCTTTGTTTGTGCGGTGGAGAGTATCGTTTTAAGTAGAAAGAACCCAACAGAGCCCCGGGCACGATTATTCCACCGAGAACCGAGTTAAGCAGCATCATCGACGCCCGGCTCGTTCTTGGTGAAGCAAAGAAGAACAACGGCCTCCCACCGGTAAACGGTCCCCCAACCAGCGGAAGAAGATGAAGCAGGCGCGAAGAAGGCCCCGTGGAATAATTTATAACCTCGAAAGAAATTAAATTTATCGTTCCCCTTACGCGCGGCACCGGCACGTCCCGTGAGCTTGCTGAAGCAATGGCCATTCGTACCGGGTAAACGGGCACGGGCAGTAAAACTGTTTTCGGGATCTGCGATTTAAGAAAGGTTTATTATATTGCACGTATACTGTCGCTTCGTATACAGTGCTTTGAAATGTTGTACAAAGGAACACTTGGCCGCACTTCTCGGTGCGGGTCGGATTTTGGTTTTCTTCATCCCCAAACGATCCATACGACTGACGTTTGAAACGGGGAAGAAAATAGTGATGGACTGACGCGGTCTCCCCCCCCCCCTTGGGGCGGCTGACCGCAGGAAGGATGGTTTGATGATTAAGCTCAGCAACGGCATACGAAACATACCAGGGGGACACACACAAAAGGTGTGACGAATACGTAATAGCCACAGAATCTTTATTCCCATTCGGAAGACATTTCGACAGACAGCTTGAAGCGTCGCCGCGTACGGGAGTGTAAAAATGGTGATCGTTTGACTCAGCTCAAAGGATGGGTTAACCTTTTTTTTTTTTTGGAAGTGATTCGATCTGGAGGAAATAAATATTATAAGAATGTTTTTTTTTTTTTTGGAAAGAAACATGAATGCTTTGAAGGAGATTAGCTGCAGCCGTAAAGGAAATATTGCCTTCCATTTGTTCTGTGACTATTCGCTTCAGGGACTAAAGCTCTTTGCAAAAAAATTAAATAAAAAACTTAAAATAATTTATACTATCAGTCCACAATAAGATACTTTTGCGTTTCGCTATACATTATGCTTGCAAAAAGCATTACATGGGTCAAGTGTTCTGAACTGAGGCTTTACAAAAACGGATAGACAGGAATAATTAGAAAATAAATTTGAAATTTTGTTTACTAAATTTACTAAACATTTTTCAATTTTAGTATTATTTAAGCGATACTTATGGGAGACCTTAGTGGTGAATGTGGCCATAAAAGTTTCTAACAGGACCGATGCAAAATCCCAATCGGAACGTCCCTCCACAGCAAAGATCGTATATCCGGCTACGGCTTAACCGATGGGAGATAACAAACATAATAAATTAATGAATAAAAAAGTACATAAATAAATAAATAAATGGAAAAAAAATTAGTAAATCAATAAATAAACAAATAAATAAGTATACTAATAAATAACTAAGTATATCAGTCAGTAAATAAAAAGAATAATATAATGAATAGAATAATTAAACAAACAAAAAATTATTCATTTGACAAAATCAAAGTTGACCAGTAAAAAAACTTTACTTTTTACTCATTGTAGCAATTACAATATTATAAAAAATGTCTCCAGTTGCGTCGATTGTATTAAACAACCTTAAAAACATTAATGAACAGGAGTAAAAATAGACAGACAGTCAAAAAAAAGAGTAAATTATCTTGTCAACATGTCTTTTCCCTTTTCCCTTAAACGTTCGGCTACAATTTATTAATATTTTGCTTAAAACTGACTTCTTTTTAAACAGTATACCCTCCGCATTCGTGTCGGCGTACTAAAAACGCTCAGTTTTGGGGGGGCGCATTTCACGCCCCCGAAACAGATGCTAATGTGGCGAATTGCAAATCAAACTGGCGAATAATGACACATTAAAATTTCCCCAAACAACCTATCCATAACCCGACACAACCGTTTGCCGCTTGAGTTATGAATATGAATGTTTCCATTTCGCTATTGATGCTTACCACCCCATGCGCAGCCCTGTTTATGCGGCCGGTCCAAGCAACAGGCAACACCCCGCTGTTCGGATGAGCCGTCCGACCAAATAAGGCGAGACGCGTACGGTTTCGACCGCGATGAGTCGTTGAGCTTTCGGCGTACATAAAATGGGTATTTGTTGGGTTTCATCCTGTCACCGGCCACCGTTCTACGGCACCGCACGGTACCCATTTCCATAGAGTGTGCCGATCGATCGATCGATTCGGGGGTAGCTTTAATTTGCTACTGGCCTCCCACACGACCTCGCCTCGGTCTGCTGTCAACCGCCAAAACAGTACCGACCGTCGAGAGAAACCTTAGCAAGCTTACGAACATAATAAGGAGAAGAAAAGAAGAAGAAAAAAAAAAGAACCCAACAGCAATCATTACCTCTAAACCAATTCCACGCGTTCGCAGCCTTTTATTTCTTGTTCTGTGCATTTCGATTTGGGTTCCCCAGGCCGGCCCGATTGCCGCCACGGTTGCCGCCGAAGGTGTTCCGATTGTTGGCGTTCATATTGTTTCGCCCACCGCCTCCACCACCGCCGGCGCCGCCACCACCGCCACCGCCACCACCACCACCCCGGCCCTGGTTCTGGTTCCGTCCACCCTTGTTCATTTCGGCCCGGCTGCGCGACTTGGACTGCATGTCCTCCTTCACCATGTCAATTACTTCATCCGGGATGCGCAGATACTTGATCGTGCTGCCCCGGATGTAGCATTCCGGCATGCGCCAAAACTTATCACCGTCCTGCGGAGAAGCGAAAGGCGCGAAAAGTTTTAATGTGCCAATGTGCTGCGGCACGCGGTCCGCAAAAAAAAAAACATCTTCGCTGAAATGGCTTACCTTTGAAGTGCAGATGACCTCCCGCAGATTAATATTCATCCAGGTGTCACAGCTCACCAGGTGTCCGTTGTATGTTTCGCCATTTTTCAGCTCCACCAACTGCGCTCAGGATGCACGCGAATCGTACGGTACGAAACGTGGAGATTGCGAAAAAATAAAAGACAACAAACAAAAACGAAGCGAATAATGTAGTATCTTTACGAGCCATATTGACAACGTGGTTCGTGGTGAATGAATAGAGCACTCCAATGGAGATCTTTCTTCCACCATAGCCAAATAGGATGCGTCACATCGCGTGGCGTTATAGCCATGAACGAAATGACAATCTTTGGTAGTTATGTTTTTCTCCATTTTTTTTGTGTGTACAACATTAATGAAAATGTGCTGCGTTCGGGCATTTCGTTAGAAAATATGCAAAATCGAAATTGGCCATCAACGGGGGAGAAAATTATGATAGTAAAAAAAACTGTGGTTTTTAATGGGGGAAGCGGCATCGTATTGGCATGTCTTATGATAATAAATTATAAAGTTATAATTTACGTCGCAAAATTAAGGTGAATGCGATGGACACAACGATCGGTTTCAACGACAATGACGATCTTCAGTTAATAATAGGTAACAAACGTGTGTTGAATGGACGAAACTTTGCATTTATCATGATGCTAATAGAGTTTTTGATAGAACATCATGTTCGGCATTCATGGTAGCTCAGGTATGCCTTTTTGTAGTTAGCTAACTTATTACCATTAGTATTACACTCAAATTAGAACAAAGAATTCCGCATAAAGTTACTAATAATATTGGAATGGAGTCCGATTGTGTAAGTGGTAGGAACGTACGTCTTTTGATATGATAAGGCCGAATAAATCATTTTATATATTAGAGGATATCTGAGCGTTCAATGAAAGAAACAAAACTACGTTATTTGAAACGATAATTTGCTAATTGTGTCGTATAAAGTTGATCATCCAACTATGATGCTTAAAACATATTTAATGTGCGATAAAACTATGTTATCACCCTGAAACACTAATAAACTATGTGCAACTAGCAACTAATGATGAATATCCATCGCTTCACCATAGATCTGCAGAACCGGCTTAGAGCCATATTCAAGTGCAATGCCCTATTTGAGCTCCGTATCAAAATGAACAATAATACAAATGATTCGTATGATTCGAATACAAGACCCTACTCCCTTGGAATTGAAGCATTGGCAAAATAATTGTTAATATCACTACTAAAACATGAACAACCGGAATAGCATCTTACCATAGGATGACTCTGTGCTGTTTTCAGTAAAGATAGCGGCAGCTAAAAGTACAGCAAATATGAATCTATTATTAATAAAACTTCACTAAACAAAGATAAAGTGTACTGATGTATAGTTACCATTTTGTATCAGTAGAATTATACAAACTTATAATGAATTTCGTCAAAACGCTGCGCGGTAATTAATTTTCTCGTTTTCAAAACAAAACAAATGCAACTTGACGTTCAGTTCATGCTGTCAAACATGGCTTGACATCTGCGATGTGCGATACAAATTCAAGAAAATTTTGAGTACGTGCCTTTTTTTTCAAGCAAGCAGAGCTCTCAACCGACGATGCTGGTTTGAAGAGGATGTGATCTCATAGGTAGTAATTGTGTGCTTCAATTGATCCTTTCCTTTGTTTTAATATCAAATCTGAGGAGAGAATTTGGTGGATTATGTTTCCTATTAAACGAAACACTTCCTTGAAGATATTTAATACATTGACATTCTTTGACCAATCCATGATAAGAACTATACTAAGCAATATTCTTCGTCCTCAACATCTTTAAGATCATTTCTCATTGTAGATATTGTAAATCGTTTCTCTTTAGTTAGTGCTCTTTATTGAACTTGTATGATTTTAAAGAAAGTCTGTACACATCAGAAAAATGAATTAATTCACGTCCTTGACTATGGACGATTCCACAACATAAAATTGATAGCGAGCGGTTATTGGTCGAATGGCTTTGCTTTTTGATATTGTTCCATCATCTTGTAACACAGCGTGGGTGCTATAAGTACTTGATATTCCGAGTTCATGGAAGTGTCGTTTTTATCTTCAGAGAAGCCCAATCGGTAAAGAAATCTCTTGAGATCGGTATCTTGCCTAGCCACACCGATGATCAGCAGCGCAACGCCCAGTCTATGGGCAAGTACCTCGAGCGTCCTCATCAGATGTGTACCCAAGCCTAGGTTTCTGTACTCTTCGGCCACGTGTATACCGTAAATGGTGACGGCAGTTTGTCCCATAGCGACGTTGAACCGGAAAAAGACATAACCAACCGGTACGTAGGTGTTTGGTTCGAAAGCGATCAAGTAGCGTGCCCACATCAGGAACAGATCTTGGTAGGTAGTGTTTTTCTGCCAACGGAAGCCGAACGCAAGATATTTCTGCTTCAAGTTGCGTTCTGCAAGAATGTACGCCCATTCCATAAACGATGGCTCCAAATCCTGTTTCCTTCTGCACATGATGTTCAATTCTGCGTGCTTTTTGTTTCTAGCGCTACGAAATACACGACACTCCGGAATGGCATCATCGAGGTTTGAGAATTTCGCAATCAAATTAATGTAATTCCTTTGAAATTTAGCATATTTTTGTTCACTGATACCGATCGGTGTGGTACGATCAACCATCTTGATAACCACATTGGAAGCGCAATACTAAACCATGGCACCATTCGTTCTGAAGAACATACGATCCGGTTGTTATACCCATTGTTACAATTTCGTGGAAATAAGCGAATGCTTGGAAACCGTCAGCAATTGTTATCCAGCAGGTTCAAAGCGAATGGACCGTTCTGGTTGTCAGGCTGCAACGGTTTAACACCAATAATTACAACCGGATCAGTGATTAGTGAAGCGCAGTGAACGGAATTACGTTTTTTATTGTTTACTTTCATTTTAAACATGTTAAACTGATCAAACGAAAGAAATGCGTGCCGAATTTAAAAAATAAAAAAACAACATTGTCGGCATGAGCTCTATGTGTCAAGGAAACGTTAACGTACGCAAGGTTGGTACAACGTAGTGTAACCGAAAATCATTAATTTTACGTTGCGAATTCTTCTAATATGGAAATGAGCTTTACGCAGCAACATATTTGTCCATTTTATAAGCGTAAAAACTACCATCTTACAATATTAACTGATTAATTTCAATAAAACAACCCATTTTGTATTGCACATGTAGCAGGCAACTGTCAAACTCGTTCCAATGATGGCTGTCAGCGCAATTCCCATGCATGGACTGTGTTTTCTCGCGTTGTCAAAAGCGGTCGTGTTTTGATAACGCTCTGATAACGATTTGCATTATCGGTGAGTAGGAAAGCAAGGAAACGCGTACGATTAAAGATTACCAGACGGTAGATACAAACAGTACAATCAACCGTGTCGTGCCGTTTCATCACCACATTCGTTCGCTTGTTGTTTTCCAGTTATTTGTCCTGTGGTTCTCTCTCTCACTTGGTGAAAGCGGTGCATTTCGGACGGAAAGATGGCCTGCTCGAAAGCCCTTCAGCGTAGCTCAGCTGTTTTGTTGCGAAATGTTATGCCAGCCCAAGGTCAGCTGGCTGTGCGGGCCAGGTAAGCTATACATGCATTATCACCGGTCTCTGCGTATATCTACCGGTGTATATGACGGTATTAGCATCCCTGAGATAGGGTCGCTGCATCAACTAGTGACCTTCGGAAGAATTGGCAAGGTCACGGCGGTCAGTTCATGAAATCGTGATCGTTTGCGGAACGGTACGGAACGAACCGCGTTGATGACGTTGGATGAGTGGTATTTATGGTTCAACGATTACCTAACGGAGTATGGTCAAGATTTCAAGTGGATGATCTATAAATAAGCACAGTGAAAGCACACTCAGTTCAATGGCTTTATTTGTATTGCTGGAAAAAGACCTACAATTTTGGTCATCATTTTGTAATGTAATTATAATTATGCAAACTTGAGATGATGACTTGAGCTGATTACACAACTAATCTTATTTGTATTGGTAGTTTGCTTGGAGACCGTAAAATGTCCATTTTTTCTCAATAAACTATCACACTAAAATGTTATTATCAGGTTGCCATGGTATCGCCATCCACTTCTTCTCCCTTAATAACGTTGCAAAAAAGGTGTGAATAAGACATTTTCATATTTATGTTATCTTTTGGATGCTAGAGTTGATAATGCTTTCAACAAACATGGATAACCGTTTCTTATTTGTTCAGCTCATTATCGCGTTCGATAAACATATATGCACTGTAATCGGAGCATATGAAACTTTTTTTGTACTTGTTTATTTATTTTTATTTAGTATAAATAAACTTTTTTGTTTGTTTGTTTTTGTGAAATTTGTCGAATTGTATTTTTTAAATAAAAAGGATAATTTTATGTCCGCTTTCTTTTAGCTCCTGGTGGAGTGGTGTACAGATGGGACCACCGGACGTTATCCTGGGCGTTACGGAAGCCTTCAAGCGTGATACAAACCCCAAAAAGATCAACCTCGGCGTCGGTGCGTACCGTGACGACAATGGCAAACCATTCGTGCTGCCCAGCGTGAAAAAGGCCGAAAAACGGCTGGCGGAAAAGCAGCTCGATCACGAATACTCGCCAATTGGTGGTACGGCCGAATTTTGCAAAAGCAGCATCCTGTTGGCCCTGGGCGACTCAAGCGAACACGTGGCAAATGGACTGAACGCAACCGTGCAGGGCATCAGTGGTACGGGTGCGCTTCGTATTGGTGGTGCTTTTCTGTCCAGCTTCTTCCCCGGACCGAAGGATATCTACCTGCCGACACCGTCGTGGGGTAACCATGGACCGATCTTCCGACACTCGGGACTGAACGTAAAGTCGTACCGCTATTACGATCCTTCGACCTGCGGGTTTGACTTCGCTGGAGCACTGGAAGATCTGTCGGTAAGTGGAAAGGAATCTCTGTTGGTGGCGCTTGCCATGACAAACATCGTGTTATCACCATTTCTCGCGAGTAAAATGAATGGATTGCACTAGCACATGGTACTACGTCAGATTGTCTCATTATCAGTTGGGCTTGATCAGATCGAGCACATCGTGGCCTCGCGATGTTGTTTTGCTTCGAGTTGTTTGCACTCATTGTTGACTGGGCTGTTTTTATTATTTGTCTGGGAGCGATGTTTTGTTTTCCCTTTTGTATCATTACGATGTAGGTGAATCACTATAATTAATGGATTTTTTTTACATTTGATTATTTTACAGAAAATTCCAGAAAAATCCGTAGTATTATTGCATGCCTGCGCACACAACCCAACGGGCGTCGATCCGAAACCAGAACAGTGGGCAGAAATGTCGGCGATCATTAAGAAGCGCAATCTGTTCCCATTCTTCGATATGGCTTACCAAGGTTTCGCCAGCGGTGATGTCGACAAGGATGCACTGGCAGTGCGCGCTTTCTTGCGTGACGGACACCAGATTGCGTTGGCACAGAGCTTCGCCAAGAACATGGGGCTGTACGGTGAGCGTGCGGGAGCATTCTCATTGGTGACGGGCAGCAAGGATGAGGCAGATCGTACAATGTCACAGATCAAGATTATTATTCGTCCGATGTATTCGAATCCTCCAATTCATGGCGCACGGCTCGTGTCCGAAATTCTCGGTGACAAGCAGCTGCGCCAGGAGTGGCTCGGCGATGTGAAGCTGATGGCCGATCGTATCATCTCCGTACGTTCCACGTTGCGCAACAATCTGAAGGATTTGGGCTCGTCGCGCAACTGGTCGCACATTACCGACCAAATCGGCATGTTCTGCTTCACCGGTATGAACCAGCAACAGTGCGAACGTTTAACGAAGGAGTTTAGCGTTTATCTGACGAAGGATGGCCGTATTTCGATGGCAGGCGTTACGTCGAAGAATGTTTCATATCTGGCTGAGGCCATCCATGCCGTGACAAAGTAAGACGTACGATAGTTCGGCAACCGCAACTACCGACGAGCAACAACATTTTGACGCCTAGCGAAATTGAATGCATTTAGAATGCATTTTCTTTATCAAATGATCTACAGTGCTTTAAACCCGTTATAATACTGGAATCAAAATGGAGAGGAAAAAAAAAAACAAGAAAAATCCACAAACAACCACAAAACAATCCACAATATGCAACATGCCGCGTGTGTGGAAACGTATTTAGGAAAAAGCATTTTTGTAACCCCCTACTAGCGTGTACTGCATTTCAGTGGCTTAACTTGTGCGACACGCATTTAATGCACGTGTTCAGAGATTGTGTATACGGACGGATTGCGCCAGCAACAAAAAAAAAAGGAGTGAAATTAGAAACTACATCGAGCTTGCTGTTCCCATCAATGAGATTGATGGTTGGCAAAAGCATTTTTGTTACATTTTTTGGGTTCATTCGTATGTGTACTTTGGAGATCTTTTTTTTTTTGCTATACGCACTGATTTTGTCTTTATTCTATACGCGACATGCACGCCTTGTTTCTTATGCACGCATGTTAAAACCAACGTAGCTGGTGAGGATACAACAACAAAAAAATGGTAGAATTGTGTAAAGGAGAGATTAAACTAGATGTATTTAAAGCAAAATAGATGGCTGCTGGTAGCATAACGTCTAACGCATCACTGCCTGAAATGAAATCTTCGTAGCAATATGTTTCTGTCGTAACATCCGAAATGCTATTACGATCGCTTTACAGAATATGCAATGGAAAAGTAGTTAGAAAATTTTATCGATTATTTAGCATAAACTTAGAGAAGCTCAAGTGAAGTTTGATGCTAAAGGGAACCTTTGTCTAGTTGTCTATTATAACCGAATGAACAGTAATATTTTAATTATGTTTAGCAATGTTTATTATGAGAATAGATAGAAAAACCGACCGTTTGTGATCGGAATTGCTCGTTTGACCCAAATTTAACGTATAAATAAGTGATCTTTGCGTTCCTTTTCACTCTTTTCGTTCCGATCGCCAAACATGACGATCGGGAAAAATTCGGATCCCTTTTGTTTGATATGATTCCCTTTTGTTTGATTGTTTTAACGCTTGTGTGCAATGAATTGTGGGTTCATGTAAAGTATTTAAAAAAACGGTTACACATAGAACTAGAAGGATTTATTTTGCAGACCGAATCATACCACTAGCACAAGGGAACAAACTTACGAGCGTAATTTCGGATTTGCCATCACAATGCCACCTGTTAAACTCATCATCGTTACAGGATGATATGAAGAATTGACTATCAGTCACCCATTACTATCATTACCCATCGCTCATACAATGTCAGTAAAATCCACATTAATAATGGAACTATTTCTACTCCTCGGCGCGTTGTGATACGTACGCTTTGTATGAAATAAAGAGAGAGAGAGAGAGAAAACCGCCCGGAGTAATTAGGGCGTTAATGTTAATTGATTGATGATTCGTATGGGGCGTAGCAGATTATCGCACATTAAAGAACTAATTTTATCGCAAAGCTTGCGCAGTTTATGCGTCTCGTTAGTATATGGATCTAATTACAATAGATCAAAATCCCTTTACTAATAAACAGCTTCAAAGTGATCGGAGTGATGTTACAGCTGTCATGCTTATGCTCATTACTATTAAGTAATAATGATAATTAAATTTAAGCCAGCGCGCAACAATGCGAGTGATGGTAGGTTTTTTGTAAAAAAAATCTGTAAAATGTAGCGCGTGAATTATTATATATTTTATTAAAGTATTACAAAATACGGTTTCACTCATCACGACGCGACTTGCACGTGTGAGCGGCGTACATGCAGAACAATTAAACCGTGAGCTCAACCATTGCAACGAACCACAATCAAACATGTAAAGTAACGGTATTCAAACAAATAGAACCACACAAACGCAAACATGCATAATTGCAAACTCAGCCCACTCGCCCCACGGGCACACACACACACACACACATGTGCAGCAGCCTCATCAGCAAGGCCAGTTTGTGTGGGTTTTGCAATAATTAAATACATGTGCAAGTAAGAAAACACCGCGACCGTTCGCCGCATTGGCACAGGGGAAGTGTATAATGCCACCAGCCAAAGCCAAAAC